>CM037793.1:27658896-27708896 GCA_021229015.1 Solen grandis | reverse complement strand
TTTCCGGTTTCTTATAACAAGCATATATTTTCTTATTTATAATATAAAGAGAGAGTGAGGATGGACTTCAAATGTATACATGTAGTGCGATCACAAACTGAAACATATCAGAATAAACGAGGTGATCTCTCTCTCTACGTTCATTTTAACCAGATTTATCAAACCGTGGCGTTTCAGTGTTACTTCGGGGGTATTTTCGTAAATTTTAAAAGGTATGCATCATTGTTTTCATGTGATGACAACCAGCTTAAATACATGACGTTTCCGTGCTTAATCATAGTTTCTTTGATAAAGATATATATGTATACAATTTCGATATTTCACACCATCTGTTTTTAGCAGGTTGGCCAGCGCTCCTATAGTGGCACAATAAAAGTATATTTGCTAAAATATGCTTCATTGCATTTCTAAATAATCTGAAATCGTTTTGAAAACACGAAATAAAAAAAAAAATAGACATTTATAAATGATGGTGCGTTCTTAAAGTCCTTCATAATATTTTTTTTCTTCTTTTTATTCTTCTTTTTTTCTCGAAGCCTGTTTTTGGCCGACCGTAATATATATCCCCTCTGTAGTATAGCATGGTCTGTCTCGCCGTCTCTGTGTAACTGGTAAGAATTAGCTGGGATCTCGCTTCACATTACCCTACCTCATATAACCGTTCTACATTCTCCTCATAAACGCCGCATTTTTTTTTGGGGGGGGGGGGGTTCTTTTTAGAATTTGTTTTCACGTTGAAGACTTTATTTCTGTCTCTTGTATTTTTTTATTGGTTATCAGCATGCCAATGGTTTTCACGTTGAAGACTTTATTTCTGTCTCTTGTATTTTTGTGTCTTTTTAGTATATTTTTAGATATGTCTTTTTAGGCACTTTTTCATTCATGTTTAATCTTTTTCTAGATCGAAATAAATAGATACATCTATCAAGAGTAATATATAATTCTGTCAGTAACCAAATGATTTAGGGAAGTTTAACCTAGATCAACTTGGTTTATGCAATTTGTATACATCGTATCTCGACCTGCATAGTCTTCCATAAAGTCAATCTACACTAAACAGTAATCTGCTCTTCTGTTTACTGAACAGGCGGGGGGGGGGGGTACGATACAGGGATCAACATTACATTAATACCTTTGAATAACACTGTTTAAGTATTAATGATACCTGTGTTTTATTTCTTTGCTAGGTAGGTACATATTGATCTACTAGCTTACGTTCCGCTCTACAATTTTACATGATCTTATGAAGAATATAGACAGCATGATTTGTGATCGTACTTCATATACAAAAACATCTTTCTAATGTGTGGGGTGAATCACAATTTTGTATAACACTGACGGCTGGAGTTACACCAAGTGTATGATAACTAGTACTGTATGTTGATGCGTTAATGAAGTGTTTATTCCTGACGAGCCCAGCACGTATAACAGCAGTTACTAGTTTGCTCTAGGTATTCAGACCAGTATTGACACATTGATGCAGAAGACGAATTCAGACAGTGAGCTGCGGTGGACCGTTGTTTGTGCAGCCTTCTGTGTCCATTTTATAACTCATGGAATTATCTACAGCTTCGGACAACTCTTCCTTGTTCTACAGGAAACATTTCATGCAACAAAGGCGGAAATTGCTTGGATTAGTTCAACATGCACTGGGGTGCTGTTCTTAACAGGTACGAATGGTGATAGCGAAACTAGGCTAAGCGCATATCTACATAGGATCTGATATAAATAATCATTTCAAATTAAATTTTGCTAAACGAGTTCATGAAAATGTTATAAAACGAGCCTCAAATTATTTTTTATCATATGACCTATACTGACAATAAATCGTAATTAAAACAACAAGCAAACAAAAACATGAATGAACGGACTGTGAACCGTTACGATCTGTAATCAAACACCAAGAAAAGAGCTTCAAATAATACCTGAAAATAACGCTTTAACGTGTGTATTTCTCATACAATTTCAACATCATATGAATGATGCATCTAGTTGCATCAAACACATTTAATCCAGCTGTTCGAGTTCAACACACTATGAATACATATAGAATACACGCACATGACGCAGAGTGATATAATTCGGCCTACAAGTTATATGTAACGTGTTAGATATAAGAAAATATGTAATGGTATACGAAACCGGAAACAACTGTTGAGCACAATGTCATATGATAAATCTAAAATCAATATGCACATTTAGTATAATGTTAATATGTCAATGAGCAGTCATGAGTATAATGTTAATATGTCAATGAGCAGTCATGAGTATAATGTTAATATGTCAATGAGCAGTCATGAGTATAATGTTAATATGTCAATGAGCAGTCATGAGTATAATGTTAATATGTCAATGAGCAGTCATGAGTATAATGTTAATATGTCAATGAGCAGTCATGAGTATAATGTTAATATGTCAATGAGCAGTCATGAGTATAATGTTAATATGTCAATGAGCAGTCATGAGTATAATGTTAATATGTCAATGAGCAGTCATGAGTATAATGTTAATATGTCAATGAGCAGTCATGAGTATAATGTTAATATGTCAATGAGCAGTCATGAGTATAATGTTAATATGTCAATGAGCAGTCATGAGTATAATGTTAATATGTCAATGAGCAGTCATGAGTATAATGTTAATATGTCAATGAGCAGTCATGAGTATAATGTTAATATGTCAATGAGCAGTCATGAGTATAATGTTAATATGTCAATGAGCAGTCATGAGTATAATGTTAATATGTCAATGAGCAGTCATGAGTATAATGTTAATATGTCAATGAGCAGTCATGAGTATAATGTTAATATGTCAATGAGCAGTCATGAGTATAATGTTAATATGTCAATGAGCAGTCATGAGTATAATGTTAATATGTCAATGAGCAGTCATGAGTATAATGTTAATATGTCAATGAGAAGTCATGAGTATAATGTTAATATGTCAATGAGAAGTCATGAGTATAATGTTAATATGTCAATGAGCAGTCATGAGTATAATGTTAATATGTCAATGAGCAGTCATGAGTATAATGTTAATATGTCAATGAGTAGTCATGAGTATAATGTTGATATGTCAATGAGTAGTCATGAGTATAATGTTGATATGTCAATGAGTAGTCATGAGTATAATGTTGATATGTCAATGAGAGTCATGAGTATAATGTTGATATGTCAATGAGTAGTCATGAGTATAATGTTGATATGTCAATGAGTAGTCATGAGTATAATGTTGATATGTCAATGAGTAGTCATGAGTATAATGTTGATATGTCAATGAGTAGTCATGAGTATAATGTTGATATGTCAATGAGCAGTCATGAGTATAATGTTGATATGTCAATGAGTAGTCATGAGTATAATGTTGATATGTCAATGAGCAGTCATGAGTATAATGTTAATATGTCAATGAGCAGTCATGAGTATAATGTTAATATGTCAATGAGCAGTCATGCAAAACACGGTGCAGGTTTTCAATGTGTATGAGGACATGCGATCGCTCTTTATAAAGAGTAGTACAGTTTGTCCGACTTTTTCGTCCAATGAAATACTTGCATTTCTTTCAAAATTTGAACAATATACTGCACAAGATGATCCGTCTGGATATGAAAAAGATATTAGAGTATGTTGCCTACGTGATCTTGGGGCTAAATGGGCGGAGCCTGTTGCGGCAGCGGATGATTACGTCATGTTTTGCGTATAGCATGTAGTCTTAAAAAAGATACCCAGTAATACTGACTCTGAAATATCACGTGCACTGTCAATCTTGAACGGGAAGCGAGGTCAAAGACAAAGATGTATGGCGTAGCCTACGTTACAAACTGTAAATATATGTTATCGTTCATATGTTAAATTTTATGGATTTATCCTAGCGCTCCGTTTCACATCGCTTGCGATAAATTCCATGGAATTCAAATAGTTTAAACGTATTTTATTGCCAACAGGATTTGTACATGATACACACAATAATACAAATATACAAAATAGTAAATGGCAAATGGGTCAAGCCACAAGTCCAAAATTTATTTAAGGCTCTCCTCGTATAGAATTTAACATAAGTCAAGAAGTAAAAATGTTTCATGTAAAATAGAAAAGCACCTGCATGATAAAAATGTGTTGATTTTTTCTGCTACACAGGTTCCATTTAGATGATAATTTAAAAGAACTTTTACAAGTAGAGAAATTATTGTAATATGGTTTCATTTTCCTCTGTAATTTTTGCTTTTTTATACGCCCGTACAGATTTTACGGACGTATTATGTTTTCATCCGTGGCGGGCGGGCGGCGTCTTTTTAAGTGTCCTGGCTCCTATTCAAACAGTTTTGATCCGATCCTCGTCAAACTTGCTTACAAGGTTTATAGGCATAATGTCTCGGAAAAGTTCGATTTTCAGCCAAATCACCCCAGGCACTCATGGATTATGGCCCTTGATTTGTTGCAAATATATGAAATTAACAGTGTCCGGACTCCTTTTCAACAAGTTTTGATCCGATCCTCTTCAAACTTGCTGACAATATGTATGGGCATAATATCTCGGCCAACTTCCATTACCAGCCAAAGCACCTAAGGAACACCGGGATTATGGCCCTTGATTTGTTTGAACATGGTGCATTTTAGGACAGCACATATGCACATATTACGGGCTTATTATGCTTCGACTCTCGGAGCTCTTTGACAGCTGCAGTTTATCGTCGTAGAGACATGTGGTATGATACCACGCCCAGTCCCATTATCCGGAAACCGGGTCAGTCAGCCCTGGGACGACGCTATATGTGTTTATCTTGTTAATAATGACATTATTTTACTATCCTATTAAGTGAATTTTACGCAATAACCCAGTTTCAAGATCAAGATATAATTTTACCTCAGTTTTTTTTTTTTTTTTTTTTTTTGAAAAAAAAAAGTCGAGATATTGTCCTCACTCTGGTGTTGTCGTCGTCGTCGTTGGCGTTGTCGTCGTTGTAAATAACTTTATCTTGACCATAACTTCTAAACTATTAAAGCTTTTGTCATCAAACTTCACATACTTCACTATCAAAGGGCTACATTCACACTGTGTGCCACAACTCTTAGGTCCACTTTGGCCTAATTTATCTCCCTTTTTTAAAAAAAAAGGTACAGACGACAGCCTGGGAAACAAGGAAAATGACCGCTCAGCACATGTAACGATTTTATACTTGTTTTGGTTTAAACATATTTATTTCCCAAACATAGTTACAAGGAAAAACATCAGTGAAGCGTATACATATATGAAATGTAAATACGTTACAGGATGTCATAAAGATATTGATATTAATACATGGGGATTTAAACGAAAGCTACCTAAAGCTTATAAAGCTTATTTCCCCTTTCGAGGTTGTCGTAACCATGGCATGCTCTATATATCAAGTGGGAAAAAATACTTATTAGTAGACAAATGTACTCTTTCTAAGCAAAACAAAATAGGAAAGTTAGGAAGATAGAAAGAGAAGAATTAAGTAAAATATAAGACATCAGTGCAATCTAAATCAAATTCAATCGAGTGAGGCCCCCTGGAAGATTGGTCTGCATACTTTAAATTTATATTAAATATATTACAAGATCAAGGCTAGTTGTGATAATATCTGCATCAGTCAAACATACCACTCATAGTGAACCGTCCGAGCAGTTGAAAAGCGTGCACTATGTGCTATAAACTTTTGTACAGACGCAAATATAAACGAGTTTTCCTCAACTGATAAAGACGGATCACCATGTAGTAATGTATCTAACTGAGTATTAAAATCACGTAGATCATTTAATAACTTTAAACGAGGCTGAGCGTAGTATATACACTCAAAGAAGAAGTGATTTTCATTTTCTATTTCTCCACATCTACAGAAAGGGTTGGGTACAAGACCCCTTGAAAACAGATGTTGATAAAGTAGGCTACAACCAGTGCGAAGGCGTGTATGAAGCACTTGAATGCGTCAATAATAAACTGGAACGCTTTGTCTGTCAGAGTTTAGACATCTTTTGAATACATGTTCTTGTATCGATAGAAGCAGAATTCCATTCACGAACTGCTGTAGGTAGAAATGAATTATAATTGTCAGTTGTTCGAGCTAGTACGCATCTTATATCTTGATTATTTCTTAGTTGATATCTAGAATTAGTGTTGGGACTTGGTACTAATGAGGACAGGTAGCTTGGCGTTAAGCTGTAAAACATTTTATAGAATAGAACAAGACGATGTTTCTTTCGTCGATTAGATAAGGAATCCCATGCAGTTTCATGTTGTAGTTTGTTAAGTGATACTAATTTGGTTGCACCAGTGACAATTCTTGCACATTCGTTTTGAATTTTATCTAACTGGTAATTTTCATTAGCACAACAGTTACCCCAAACAACATCAGCATATTCTAAAATAGGTCTGATAAATGATACGTAAACTACTTCAAGTGATTTTCTATCTAAAATGAATTTCAACTTACGCAATATATTGACTTTTTTCCACGTTTTGGCTGTAATATAATTAATATGTGAACGCCACCTACAGTCATGAGAGAGGATGAGACCAAGGTGTTTGTGTTCTGTAACCTCTGGAATTTTCTGACCAAACATGAAAAGAGGTGGTTGTTGTTTTTTATTTTGCTTTCTACTAATTATAAGTGATTCTGACTTTGAGGGATTGAAATTTACTAACCACGTTTCAGCCCATTTAGATATTTTATCGATGTCACTCTGGAGTGCTATAGCTGACTCAAGTGGGTTATCAGAAATGGCATATAAACTAGTATCATCCGCAAACAAATTAATATTAGATCGGATATCATTTACGATATCGTTTGTGTAAATAAGGAAAAGCAATGGACCGAGAATCTAACCTTGGGGAACACCCGCATTAATTTTTAACCAGTTTGAAGTTGTACCTGAATTAACTACACGCTGCCTCCTATTAGATAAATAATTAACAAACCTAGAAAGAAGAGGATCAGTGATTCCTGCGGCTTTTTAATTTTTCAATAAGACCTCTGTGCCAAACTTTATCAAATGCTTTGCTGACATCAAAGAAAACGACTCTAATTTCACGCCCACCATCTAAAGCATTACTAAATTTATTACTGAGGAAAGTTAGCTGATTAACTGTAGAATCACCCGGTAAAAAACCAGATTGAGCTGGTGTAAAGAAACAAGTGTCATGTAAATGATTAAAGACATACTTATACACAAGGCGCTCAAAAACCTTTTCGATATTATTAAGTAGTGATATAGGGCGATAATTGTTTGGTAGTGATGAGTCACCTTTCTTAAAAATTGATGTAACGTTTGCCACCTTCCAAATGTCAGACATTTTGCAACATTCTAATGATGTGTTGAACAATTTACACAAGGGTTCAGAAAGCTCACGAGCAACTTCAAACAATATCTTATTACTTATTCCATCTGGTCCTAAAGCTTTATTGACATCTAAGTTTTTTAGAACATTGTATACTTCATTTGGAGTGAATTAAATGATTGATAAACTACGGGCACAATGATTCGATATATTAGGAGTCTCAGTTTTATAGCCAATAATAGTTTGACTTTGAAGGAAATTGTTCAGTACATCTGTTTTTTCTTCATCATTACTAGTTAATGAATTAGTTTTGATAGTGGCACTTCACTTTTCGGAATCTTAATAGGTTTAACTGGGACTGTATCTGTTAAATGTGATATGTTGTATATTACGGAGCTACACAACAAAATATGGACTCGTTCACATTTCATACCAGAGTTTTATACACCGCATGTATATTTTACGGTTTTTATTACTAGAATGCCTGAGGGTGTGTGAATAATGGTATGTAACGAATTTCACAATATTAAAACAATAAAGAATAATTTACCATGAAAATAAAATTAAACACCCCTCCACCCCCCACCCCCCCCTCTCTCTCTCTCTCTCTGGATTTGCATATGTATATCTGTATTGTATTCAAGTGTGCGAGCATACATGTATATGTGGACAGGCGCTAATATGGACTCAAGAAAAAAGTCATTTCTGTGAGTTCTTGAAAGACATTGTTAAGTTTATTTTTTCCAACCCTATTATTCATAATCCAGTTCACGTTGTTATACTGTAAATGATCGATGCTGAATAGTCACTCAAAAACATTACCTCCATTCCATTCCCCTTTGGTTACGTTAGCATTTAATTGGCCTTTTATTACACCTTTGATAAGATAGGATTGACGAATGTTTTGGCTAAAACGTTTTTACAGTCAAGGTGAGCCCTGCGATTGCATGCGGAACATGTATATATTTGTGTATGACAGGTGCTCTTATATAACATTCTGGAATGTAAATGTTGTGCGTGTTTTATTGCAATTACCAAACGGCGTTATGTTATACTAAAAGGCCCATTATTCTCAAAAAGCAGCTTTTATTCTTCAGACAGAAAATCAAAGTGTGTGCTATAGATTTGTTATGAGTACTCGTTTACGAAAACGTTACTACCAGATGACCTTGACCTTCAAATGACCTTGACCCCAAATGTCTAAGGCCCCCCGCGGGGGCATGGCGTTCATTCGAACGTTGCTTGTTCAAATTCAAATTATTTCCGATTACAGACCGTCTTCGGAAATACTGACAAATGCAAAAGTATTTTGACATCCATCCAAAATATTAAATGCCCAATTTGATCGACATTTTTCAATGCCTGTAACTGTTAATTTACATCAGACATATTTACACATTATGTACCATTTGTGTTAGTCTACAATATGTCAATGTTATTTTATATTTTCTTTTTCATTAAAATGGAATAATGAAATACACATGTAAAATGGGCCATTAAATTAAACTGATTTATATACTGTAGACCAGGGGGTCATATAGCGATGCCCTGTTAATTACATACGGCGAAAGACCCCGATTGCACAGAGGTGTCGGGTAGAACCACCGACTAAGCTCGAAGTATTCCTTATAATATATGTGGTATAGGTGGCAAACCAAGATTCGAACCCGCAGCTGTGAGTGGTAGTAGGACAATATAAACCGCGCCAGTATCACACCCTGGGGCATCTTGGCAGTAGATTGTACGTAAAATGGGTTCGAGCGCACAGCTTTGTTGCCAGAGGTATGTTCAGTTCCGATCGACACCCTCCCCCCTTGTATATTTTTCCAGCAGACCACTTATTACATCGCCATTTTGTGATGATTTCAGGGCCTGTTGCTAGCTTCCTTTGGAACAAGTACGGACCAAGGGTAGTCATGGTAACGGGCTCCCTGCTGGCATCTCTCGGCTACCTCCTTAGCATCTTTGTACCCAGCTTGCACTACCTCTACGTTACCATTGGAATTATGGGAGGTATTAAAACTTTCATTTCCCATTAACTCAATGTACTTTACTAGTTCCATATAATTTATTGCTCTATTTGCTAGGGTTTAATTTTCGTTTCATTCGCAAGAACGATAAATTCTCGAACATGTATTGTCGAAATATTATTTTATGTGGCGAGTAAGTATTTTGACCAAAATATGCAAATTCGTCACACAAATGTATTCAGTCTTAACTTATCGCAAAATGTTTCTTTATTTAAACATCATAACTATAGTATATATACACGCTAAAAGAGTTGACTCTTTCACGCTTAAAAGCACTGTAATGCAGTACACCCGATACGAATTTGAGTTTGTTCGGTAAGTCTACTATTCCCAGTCAATAAAGAAAGTTCGTATAGAATACAAATATTCATAACTTGCAAAATCAAATTAAAGGTAACTTTACGGGCCATATGAATGCACTTATCCTGTGCAGAAAATTTGTTACAAATTTACACGATGAAGAAACGTGTACACATTCATAAGACTAGAGTATTTCATTTATTTCACAAATCTGTATGATTTTTATGCTTTTTCAAATCGCTTTTGAAGCTGCAATCTAGCTTGGATATAAATAATTTCAAAAGTCTTGTATATGTCTGAGTATTTCCTGTAACGGTGAATGGTAAACAGGTCTTACAACTTACACTGGCCATTTTTGTCGGTTCTACGATTGGACTAATCCCTAGCACCTGGGAAGGTCATTGAAAGAATTGTTCACAACTGGATTCGAACCTACAACCTTCGCATCCATACTCATGTACGCAACCACTTGATCTCTGATCGGTGAAGTAGATTTTTGAGTCTTATGGTTTAGATGAAATATTATTGATGATCAAATTAAAATTGAATGACCTTTTACCCCTTTACCTCGGCAGGTGGAGGGTTCGGCATGATCTTCCAGTCTTCCGTGGTCGTTGTGACCCTCCACTTCAAGAAACACAGGACCGTGGCCTGCGGACTTGCTCTCTCAGGCTGTGGAATTGGAGGGTTTGCCTTCGGGTATTTGTCCTCTTTATTCAACAATGTATCCGTGTATAAGTTTACTCTCAATATAACTCTATAACTGCACGGATTAGTAATAATTTTGTGTGTGTGTGTTAGTATACCTACATGTCTGATGAAAATGTGATGATAATATATCACTTCACGTTGAGATATATTCCATATTAATTCAAAACAAACTAATATTCATTTTATCTTATGTTAGTTGTGTGTAGGGAAGCAGTATGGCAAAGTTATGAAATTAATAACTTCCAAAATCACATTAAACTCTAGAAGGCGTACACAGGCGTATCTGGAGTAGTCATGAATCATCTCTCGTCATCTGAAGTGGCATATATTCTACTTCTCTTAACAAGTACAATACCTCGACACCACAGTAAACTACATATTCAGGTATACAAATACAAATACACAAAATATTTAGGTAATACCTGTAGGAAAACCGGGGCCTTCGTGGCCGAGCGGTTACAGTCGTGGACTACAAATCTCTCAGCCCCTCACCGTTGTGGGTTCGAATCCTGGTAGGGACTTCGGATTTTTCATGTGAGGAAGCCTTCCAGCTGGCTTGCGGTAGGTCAGTGGTTCTATCCGGGTACCTCTGTGTACTCGGGGTCTTCCTCCACCCGTAATTAGCTGGACGACGCTATATGATTGAAATACTATCGCAGCGATGGTAAACCCCAATACAACAACAACTGTAGGAAAACCAGCAAAGTATATGCTGATGCACATCGCCTTACATCGAAAACACACAATACCAACTTAGGAAATAATGATTAGATAGATTTATTTAGGCATTGGCAAATATAACATGACATAAACATTTTAGCAATAAAAATAAAAACTATAGGAATATAAATAAATGAATATTATAGTTATATAATAAAACCATGTCATGAATACCAGCACCAGGGTTAGCACAAGAAAGAGAGAACTCTTGTTTCCATTGTGGACCTTATGTGGTAATATGACACGGAGAGGCAAAACTAAGTTGTTTACAATTACAATAAATTATCACAGTAATCATACAGTATTATATCACAGAAAATTTATAGTATTTAATAAAACGTTGCATATCACATAGTAAAGTTTATCACAAGTAATAACCGGTATAACACATTGTTTGTAAAGAAAGAAGTTATGAAATATTGTGCTGGTGTAATCATATCAGTTAAAAATATACTAAGACAGAAATCTTTAAAACTGATTTACCAGTACCTGACAAGGACTATAAATAAAACACATTATTTATGTAAGAAATAATAAAAATTTGATGTGTAGATATAAAGTCTAAAATAAGTTTAACAAGAAACACATTATTTAAACTACTTTAGGAATCAAAAAGTTTTTTACAGCATCCTTAAAAAGTTTATATTCTTTTAAATTAGTAACATCTGCTGGCAAATTATTCCACAGCTTGGAGCCAATGTAACAGAAAGATTTAGTTCCTGATTTTTTTACTCTAGGGATACAATATCCACCCTTTGTACTTAATCTTGTGCTGTAAGAGTGCTCAGAAGTTTGGGATAAAAAATGTTGTTTTAGGTACTCTGGTGCAGTGCCGTTGTTAATTTTATGGACATGGCACAACATAATTTGTTCAACTCTACTCTGCACCGGTAACCAATTTAGCTCATTGAAATGTTCGGGACCAATGTGCGTCCGGGAATCAAGATTAAAAACAAATCTAATTAGTTTATTTTGTGTGGTTTGCAATCTGTTTTTCAAATTTTGCGTTATACCGTTGTACCACACAGAGCAAGCATAATCAAAGTGGCACTGAACTAAAGCTGTAACAAGTTGTTTTCTGGTATGAAAATTAAGAAAATCCTTTTTACGATACAAAAATTTAAGTCGAGCATTGGCTTTCTTAAGAACTGAGTCAGCCATTGATTGGAAAGTCAAAAACTGATCAATGGTTACACCAAGGTATTTAACAGAACTTGTAGAGTTAATGTTTGTACCATTACATGAAATACTGAGGTTTGTCTGTGATTTAAGTTTTTGTTTAGAACCAAAAAGTATTGTTTCTGTTTTACCAAGATGTAAGGACAATTTATTGTCAATCAACCACTGACTTACTAAAAAAAGGATCATGAGACAAAGCCTGTTCAACACAAGAAATGTTCTTACCAGATACAAGGATGGCAGAATCATCAGCATATAATAATAATTTGTTTTTCACTACACCGGGCATATCATTTACATATATAAGAAATATTAAAGGGCAAAGGATTGAACCTTGTGGAACGCCACATGTTACAGTTGAATTACTTGAATAAGTACCTGACATATCTGCCAGACAGATAAGACTCAAACCATCGACAAATGTCGTTACCCAAGTCACATGCGTTAAGTTTAGTTAAAAGAATGGTATGGTTGACAGTGTCAAAGGCTTTCTGCAAATCCAACAACACCATGCCTACAACATTCCCTTTGTCATTTTCAAGCCGGATGTAATCTATTAAATGAATCAGACATGTATCTGTGGAGAAACCAGTCCGAAATCCTGACTGAAAATTGTAAATCAAATGGTTTTCCTTGAGGTATGAATCAATTTGATCATAGACAACCTATTCAAGAATTTTTGAAAAAATATTTAGAATAGACACTGGTCTGTAGTTGCCAACAGTTAAACGGTCACTCTTTTTAAGGAGGGGAACTACTCTTGCATTTTTCAATTCATCAGGTACCCTCCCTTGTATAAGAGACAGGTTAATTATATGTGTTAAGGGGCCAACAATAATTGGTGCACCATCCTTGATAAAACGAAAAGGAAGTCCGCCAAGGCCAGTAGCTTTATTTGGGCTTAAACTGTTTATATACTTTAACACTTTATCCTCAGGCATTATGGAGAAAGCAAAACTGTTGGAACGGACACCGAGTTTAGAATAAAAGTTTGTAACAAAAGTTTCACCATATTGACCAACACTGTTTGGAAGTTTATCTACAAGCTTACATGCAATGGTAGTGAAAAAATCATTAAAAGTCTTAGCAATAGTGGACTTTTCAAAACACACTTCTCCATCAACAGATAAGGCTATATTACAAGAAGATACATTTTGGGTTTTCTTTGAGGGTAAGCCAAGTGTTTTTAAACACTTCCATAAAGATTTAGAATCATTTTTATTTTCTTCAATAACGCTTGAAAAATAATTAGTTTTAGCATTGTGTACAAGATATTGCACTTTATTTCTGAGCAATTTAAAAGCATTAAAATTTCTCATCAGTTTTTTCTTTTACATACAATTTAAAAGCTTTGTCTCTGTCTTCTATGGTTTGAAGAATTTCACTATCTATCCATGGTTCTGATCTTTGATTGAGTCTTATCTGCTTGACAGGAGCAATGCCATCTAAAACTGTTAAAAATAAACGTTTAAAACAATCCCAGGCAATGTTAACATCATCACTTAACAGTACTTGGCTCCAATCTGTGTTTAAAATGTGCTTTTGAAAATCTTCTTTATTGTATCTTTTAGTGGATCTGTATGTTACATTATTGTGACAACCAAAATAGCTTTTACAACTTTTCCTGGTGCAAAATATTAGACAATGATCACTAAAAGATGTATGTATTACACCAGACTGTGAAATTTTACCTTTCTCAGATACAAGTATCAAATCAATGGTTGAAGAAGACGTGGCACTGATTCTAGTTGGATTACATATAAGCTGACTAAAATGAAACATTTGGATAAAAGATTCAAAATTCTGTAAAATAGAAAGTGCATGTTTACAAGTAACATCTGTATTAAAAGAGTCTCATGTGATAAAAAGTCACTGCTTCTGGAGCAAACTTCTTCAAGTAAAGAATAAAAGTTCTGCTGAGTTGGGGGTCTGTATAAAGCTGCACAAAGAATAGGTTTGGACTTCTGTAGAAAAATGTCAACCCAGATAGCTTCAAGGTCTTTGTGAAGTAGGTCGCTACGAGTGTTAAATGACAGGTCACTTCGTATGTATAAACACACTCCGCCGCCATGTCTATTTCGATCATTTCGCACTACACAGTAATTATCTATGTTAATTTCAGCTTCAGGCACTGAGTCATCCAGCCAGCTTTCAGAAATATAAATGCATGCTGCTTTTGAAATTTGAGCTAAAGATTTAATTTCACGTAGTTTAGGAAGTACACTTCTTGCATTGACGTGTATAAAATGTAGGCCACGCTTCTGAAAAGCTTTATAATCACTAGGGTTGTAGTTGGAATCTCTTGGGTCACAGGGCCTGGACATGGATGAATGTCTCCACATAATAATAAAGATATGTGAAGAAAATGATTATGTTGACGAAAAGAATACAGTCTAGACTCTTTACGTGTGGAACAATTAGAAGAAATGTTCACATAGGTACTGTAAAACACATATTGCCCGAAACTGACTGGTAAAAACGAAACGGTATCCGAAATGTAATTGTCCGAAAATGATACATCTTTCGGTAGTTGTTTATCATAGTCAATGCAGAAGCGAGTGGATATAAACAATACAATGAACACAACCTCTGGAATATTCATGTTGATACTGCCTAACTTTTCAGGATGAAGTTGGTCACTTAAACAAAAAATGTAACACAATGTAAACAAAGACCTCTCCGGTCACACACCACCAATCATCTATGTATTATGTTTAATAAATGCGCAACAGACACGACAAAATGAACGAATTTCGAGGTTATGGAAATGGAAATTATTACCCAAAAATGAAGAAGAAAACTTATGGAAAAGTTCATTGAGATTTAATACTCTGCTAAAATTCTTAATTGGACGAGCCATTTTTCCATTTTGAACTGAATCATTAGTTGTTTATTGGGTGCTAGAAGGTATTGACTGAACGAAAGACGTTATTTTTATTTCAGGCCAATCATGCATCTCATGATACAGAGTTTTTCATGGCGAGGAACTCTGCTGCTTCTCTCGGCTCTGATCCTGAACTGTATTCCATGCGGACTGATATACCCCCTGCAGGAACCACGTGACAACAGGTGCCCTTCCAGCGATCTGCAAGAACCGGAAGTTGGGAAGAAATTGTTAGGTCCACGAAATACATGTAAACATGCGGGTTGTTCTCAAGATATGAAAATACATACAGTAGCCATGCAGATAATGCGAATGAACAAGTTAAAGTAAACAACGATGAAACTGAAGTGTGGATTGAATTAGATGGGAATCTGACAGGCTTCCATAGCAAAAAAATCAAAACGTTTGATAACGATCTGAATTATTAGAACAGCCAGATGGAATACTGAAACATTTAAAAGAACAAGATAGCAAAAACAATGATTTAAATCATTTCTCAAGTGGAAATATATGTGAAAAAAGAGGGAAATATGAACTGAAGCACGCTAACAGAGTGTTTCGGAGTAGTTTTTCCTTCTTGGCTTATGGAAAGTATGATTTGCTTTTAGTGTCAACGTTTTTCTTCCATGCGGTGGTATATCTGCCGTTTGTATATATTCCTGACAGATCTCAAGAAATCGGTAAGTTCATTTCTACAGTTACTGTATATCATGATTTTCAAAAATTAATTTTGCTCTCTACATGTATTTGTCAAAATCATAATACAAAATCATAAATATAGGAAGATTTCAATGTGCAGATGGTACATAAATGTACTTGCAAGCATAAACAATATTATGCTATCAATATGTTGATCTGATATGATAGACACGATTCGAGAAAAGTAATATTTCAAGGTCATAATAAATTTCTCTATAACTGTAAGGTTTGACACTTCATGAATTATATAAGAAGTAGCTATTATATCCGTTTTCGAGAAGAAGGTTTTGTTTATTAGGTCTACGTGTACTTGAGTGTTACATATATTGACTGTCAATGACAGGATTCCAACTTATATTCTATGTTCAGGTATAAACAGCACGGCCACTATATGGGCGGTGTCTGCTATAGGAATCGCCAGTATCTTCGGCAGAGTTGTTATAGGACATATAGCTGACAGACCCAATGTGAACAGGTAACATCTCTCTCTCTCTCTCTCTCTCTCTCTCTCTCTCCTTGGCTCTTTTTTTATCTCTAACTATAACATTTAGTCTGCATGAATGAATCGATATGGTTAACACATTGGGCTTGGTGGTCCAGTAATAAAATTCCTGACAGTGGATCCGGAGGTTGTGGGTTCGAACCCCGTGGCAAGGATTTTCATAACCTTCACAGACGCATATTATTGTTCTAACACAGGAACCATCAAGAGCTAGGGAGTATTATATGTTGTGAGAACTTGTTTTCCAACCGGCATAAAATAAATCAGTTTGAACGCCTATTTGTTGATGGATATGGCAACTTCACAAAGCAAATCTAAGTTTTCTACTGTCCTTCGTTAATGATGGCGAAGTTTTTGTTTCCAAACAAATAAAATTGGCAAGTGTAGGTCATATTTCACGGGAAAACAGTACACAGGTTAAACTGTTACGCTGTGTTTAATATGCATTCAATTATGAGTGTAGTTTTATCGATATATCATTTTATTTTTATAGGTTATATAGTTACATTAAATGTCCCTCGGGAAACAGATCAAACAAACCTTAGCTGATCTTCATTGTTGTACGAAAGTTGTTATGCTTGGTGTGTTCTCACATTGCCAACTCTGTTTGTGGTGAGTTGTTGAGTGCGCAAACTGGGAGCTGAAAAAATGTATAATTGGGCGAAGCGATAACAAACCTTATTCTCAACACGAAGATCCCGGGTGGACAGAAGCAACCGGGTAGTACTGACGCCATGTCGCAAGCCAACTGAAATGCTTCCTCACATGAAAAAGCCTAGAGACCTTGCTAGAAGTCCACCAACAAATTTAGCGCAAAGTAATACTTAAGTATTTCTTAGTGCGAGGTATTTTTTGTTGAATTCCAGCCAGACTGAGTTTCATATAATGGCGGTAAAAATGATACTATTTAGTTTTCAAACTATCATATCTTATTATTCGAATCTAAACAAGATGCAGATCCCCAGTTTAGTTCACACTTCACAAAATATTGGTTTAATATACTGTATCTCCCAAACAGGTTGTACCTGTATATTCTGGCCGTAATGGTCACAGGTGTGAGCACCGCCCTGGTGCCGCTGTACATCACTGCCTGGAGTCTACTTTTGTATGCTGTGACCTTCGGTATCTCTATAGGTAGGTTGAAAAATATTCCGTGCACCCCTGTGTGAAAGCTTTTATTTATTATTGGTGGGTAAACCGTCAAACTTTGTTCTTAGTTGTTCAGCGTCAAAAAGGGCGATAATCGGAATATTCTTTCCAAACCGTGGTATATTTGACTCAATTACTTCCCCATAAAATGCAAATAATCATATTATCCCAGTCTCCCGATCCTCGCTGTACCACGAAATTTATTTTCGGACCTCGAAAGTTCGCGATCTTACAGTATATATGATTATGATAATATTATCATGTAATTAACCTTACAAATGTGACAGTGTTAACATTGAAAGCGAAAAACAGTTTAGATGCCTACAACTTATATTTCAATATTTTGAGAATCATTTTCTTAATTCCACCAAACGAGATAGTTGACATTTGCTTTCGGGCGCGTGTCTCCGGTAAAACATGTGGGCGTGTGTGTGTGTGTATATTGTGTGTAATACCATTTTTATCATTTCATGTGTTGTCATAACGTTCATATCTGTCGTCATTGTTGACATACTCGGGTTAAATAGACTGAGTGAGGCTTTTGGATTCTGCAATTTTATCAACGGGGTTGGGACGCTCGTTGGACCGCCAGTAGCTGGTAAATGATAAAATCTTTAACTCGTATATCTTATTTTCTCCTCCTGGTGTAGTGGAAGGTATCGAAAATGTGATTTTAAGTTTGTTCCTTACTTGTCACTAGGAAATATCCTGTTTCCATACTGATCTATTATTTATTATGTGGGAATACCGGGTTATGAAGTATTACGTATCACAGGTGCTTAAAACAATTTGTTTTTATGTTCCATATGGGCTATATACTATAATAAGATATAAGGTCTCCAACAGAACAAAAACATCATGCTGAACAAACAAGAACACTGCTGCAAGAAACGACCAGATCACGGTTATCTCCTTTTGGTCGCCATTTGAAAGGATCAATCTAAGCATTAACGCTTTTTATTTCATTAAAATCCCTCAAATAGCAAAGAAATGAGTAAAAGTTTCACAAAATGCCAATATTTTCAATCCATGTCGTTTTCGACGTCCATTCTATTCATGTATACAAACACGATTTCTGGTCGATTCCTACGAAATAAACAGAAAACGGCTAAAATTTCCACATACGTTCCGTAAACAAACCCTTTTTCTATCGATCTGAAAAGTCTCAACTGAACGAAAGCCCTCTATGTACGTAATTATTTTGAAAATATCGGTCGTGGAAGCGCAGGTCAAGTAAAGTTCGCCTGTTTGATTTTGAAGTGACAGGAAAATGAAGCGAAGGAATTGTCTTATACGATTGGTCAATAGTGAAATGCGAACTATTCCGATTATTATCTTAACCAATCAAATCCTTGTATAATATTCAGTGCGGAACAGTATACATGCGCTATACATGGCGATAAAATACTATCACAAGCTAGATCCTTGTGTATTTTTTTCAAAAGAATTACGTATGTAGAGGGCTTTCGTTCAGTTGAGACTTTATAGATTATAGTATATAGCCCATATAGAACATTAAAAAAGTTTGTTTCAAGCACCTGTGTTACGTATAGAATCCCGCCATAAACTTTAAAAAATCTCTGACAGGCCTTTTATTGACTTCCGGCTTCATTTCATAAAGAGATGAAATAGTGTTTACCTATTTTCTATCAAAATATATTGGATAGTAAAAATTCAACACAAACATGTATCTTCAACGTAATTAAATAATGGATAAAACTTCGATAATTCATGCGTGTGTCAAAACCTGTGATCGGGGGTATATTGTGTTTGCCCTGTCTGTTTGTTTCTTTGTCAGCAACTTAAACATATCTTTATTATAGAAATAAAATAAAAGTAGGACACAAAACATGCACCAATCTATTGTGAAATAGGCCTCATAATATTTCTAGATAAATACGAAATCGTTTGACGAAAAAGAGTTTGACATTTCCAAGGTGAAGTGTTTTTAAAGTCCCTAAGTATATGTACACATTTATGTATAAAACTTAACAAATTAATTGCCTTAATCATACTTGTACTGAATTATTGACATGTTGAATAAAGAAATAAGAAAACGTTCATTACATGAGACAATACAGTTAAGAGTTGTAGACGTATAACAGGCAGTCCTCTGTAATCATTGTGCCCTTTTATTTCCAGGGATGATATACCAAGCGTCAGGCGGATATGATGCGCCGTTTATTGTGTTCGGCGTCGCCACGGCGATTGGTGGCGTCCTGTTACTGATGGTGTCGATCCGGGACATCTGTAGATCACCAGGGACGAACAGAACTTGACCTATTTCCCGTGTTCACACGCTAGAACCAGGCCACAGCTTACCTACTTAATGAATGGAATTATATTTTGACCAATGAGATTGCAGTATTTTTCAAAATTTTCGATCGGTTTAACTCGTTAAACCACTTGGTTTAATGGGTAGCCTAGTATATACCATTAATCCTTGTGCGCATGCGTGTAGAGATGGATAGTAACGTCAAAACATAATTCCATACATTAAGTAGGTTAATGTTTGTGCCATGGTCTATCATATTTACGACGGAAATAAAGAAATCCGTCGCTAAGATAGTCTCGACTGTATATTACTGATTAGGATCAATCCCAAATCCCCTCGCATCCATAAACCTCTACTGGGACTGGGAAATATTTGTGATGTATCGTTGTGATTGTGGAACGGGAACCAGCTCCGGTCTCTGTGTAAGACTAGGATTATTTTCTTTATGAACGGAACCAGCTCCGGTCTCTGTGTAAGACTAGGATTATTTTCTTTATGAATAAAGTTATAAAAATGCGCATGCATGTAATTTATTTTGTACCCAAGCTTTAGCAGCTAATGTGTATATGAGGTTTACCGTCCGATCAGTCCCGGTGACCGAGTGGTTAGAGTGTCCGTCCCGGAATCAGGAGGTCGTGAGTTTCATCCCCGGCCGCGACAAATCAAAGTCGTAAAAATGGTACCTGTATAGCTCCCTCTGACGAGACACCGTCAGAATGCCAGCCCAGTAAGGTATTGTCTGGCAATATTAATCGGAGACATCTAATTATTCTGTGACCTTTCTTCGGCATTTTTCGTTTTGGCATAGTACAATACGTATATGTATTACTTAGAAACAGATGCGTGCCACACGCCCTGCTAGCGTAAATGATGTGATAGAGTTCGAAACTGAAAGTTGTGGGTTCGAATCTAACTCAGACCACATGTAAGTTTCTTATTACTTTTTAAATGAATTATGACCATTGTTTTTAATAATGTACCACATGCAAATCACACATATCACGATTTTATCGTTGTTTATAACAACTCGACTCGAGCTAGTTTCTTAATGCTCAACTGCATATAGAATTAAACATGTCGTATAAGAAATCTTCGAAACAATTAAAATTAAAAGAAAAATCAACAAATTATTCATTCACCCACTCACACTGGAAATAATTAAAAATGTGAGAATAATTATGATTTTCTTTTTTTAAATATTTGCCTGCACCGAGGATTCGAACCAGTAAGATCTTGATTACAAGACCAATGAACTTACCACTGAGCCACACGGAATATCCAGAATATCAAAAAGCGTTGCATTTTATGCGATGCAGTCGGCGGAGATGGACTGTGGTTACTAAGTACCATGTGGGTAACTTTATAATCTCGTAAAAATGTGGCTCAAATAGTTTTGAGACATGGCTCCGGACGGAATTAGGTTTAACGGAAGGACAGCGCTGTTCGAAAAATTGTCGACATCCTGAATCAAGTACTGATTTTGGCCCCCTACATCAATTCGGTCCTTTTGCCGGCTGACAATTCCAAAGCGGTAACTTATTTTTTTTTCTATTTTATGTATTTTTCTGTCTCCGTGTTTGTTGCTGTTTTTGGTCCATTTTATCCTTACCCGTACTTCTTTCTGGAGTTAGTTAATATTTAATATATATGTTGGATTTCTCATAGGACCTTTATGAAATTATATACCCCCATCAATTGTATTGTATAATATTGGAGTTTACCGTCGCTGCGATAGTATTTCAATCATATAGCGACGTCCAGCTAATTACAGGTGGAGGAAGACCCCGAGTACACAGAGGTACCCTGGTAGAACCACCGACCTACCGCAAGTCAGCTGGAAGGCTTCCTCACATGAAAAATCCAAAGTCCCTACCGGGATTCGAACCCACAGCGGTGAGGGGCTGGGAGATTTGTAGCCCACGACTGTAACCGCTCGGCCACGGCGGCCCCTATACACCCATCAAGCAACTGATATATACGACATAACGTACATCACTGACAAACTTTCTGATAAAGTAAGCATGTCAGAAAATCACATATATCTAAACCAGCAGACACTCCCGCGTTCCCTTTCAAAAGATTTAATAAGGGACAAGACCTGTCACAGTCACCGTGTCAGATGACCCCAAAGGAAATCACCAACATTAAACCTGGGTCATTGGTATGATAGGACCATCTTTTGTACTCTTTGTGCCCTTCACCTTTTAGGGCTACAGACGTGGATCTTGCATGACGCCTGTTTGTGCAAAGTTATTTCAAAACCTTTGTAATAGTGTAAAAACAACAGTAATAGACCGGGGACAGAAGAAGTGCCACTTATCAACCTTTGACCTGTATTTGTGACCATTACCTTTGAGTTACAAACCTGGGTCTTGCGCACGACACATCGTTTTCTCTAGAAAAACAAGAGGGCCATGAAGGCCCTGAAATCGATTACCTGAGAACCAGTTATGTTAAGTGGGAGGAAAAGAAACAGCAAATATCTTATGATATTATGGAAAATGGGTTCTGCCCCCTACCAGCCATATTTTTGACGGATCCAAATAATTGTAACAGTCTTGATAGGGAAAAGCCCAAGGAACATCTGTACTAAAAATAACTTTGATATCAAGCCAGTACTTTGGACAAGAAGATTTCTAAAAAATTATACTATTTACATGAAAGGAAAACAGGCTCCTCCCCCTAGCGGCCATGTTTTTGACGAATCCAATTAACCTTTACAATCTTGGATGCAAGTCACACAAGTCTGTGCAAAATAAAATTACATTACTCCAGTAAGAAGATTTTTTCAAATCGACCGCCGATCCAATTTTTTTTTTTGGTAGAGAGTAACCAAAGGTAACCAAACATCTATGCGAAAAAAACTTTGGAATTCAGCCAGTACTTTTGGACAAGAAAATTTTATTTCATATTTGTTCTATATACATGAAAGGAAAACGGGCTCCGCCCCTGATGGCCATGATTTTCAACGGATCCAAATAATTTTAACACTCTTGGTAGAGAATAACCCAAGGAACATCTGTACCAACAAACCTTGAAATCCGGCAAGTACGTTTGGACAAGAAGATTTTTCAAATTTATACTACATGTGTACCGGTATACATTTTAGGAAAACGGGCTCCGCCTCTGGGGCTATGTTTTTCAGCCGATCCAAATATTTTTAACAATCTTGGTAGAGAGTGACCTAAGGAATATCTGTGCAATCAAGTCAATACTTTTGGAGGAGAAGATTTTCACATTTCCCCCTATTAGTTTCCATGGCAACCAGATTTGGCATTGAATTTAATTATTTGAACAACTTTGGAAGAGAGCTTACTAAGGAACATTCGTGTAAAGTTTTATGAAAATTGACCCAGTAGTTAAGGAGATGTCGTTTAAGTTAAATGTTGTCGACGGACGCCGGACATTCATCGGTCACCTTTTCCAAAGGTAAACTAAACAAGAGGGCCAAGATGGACCCGAAGACGCTCACCTAAAATATATTGCCTTCATTGCCTACAAGTTACTATATTATGGCAAAGTCCTACTGAATACAGAATCCATGCAGAAATATAGGAAAGTCATTTCAATTCCACACACCAGACATTACTTGTGGTCTAAAGCTTAAGAATTGAAAAGCAGGTCATTGGGTCATGATCAAGTTCATCTAAGGTCAAAGTTAATGTCAGACAAAAAACTGTAACCTTGGTCCAAATTAGAAGACCATAGCTTAATCTATCACAAAGCAGGTTACTGGGCAATGGTCAAGGCCATAATGGGCAAAGTTCAATTCCACACAGCATGCTGTACCTGTGGTCCAAATTTGAAGTTATAGCTTAAAAACTCAAAAGTAGGTCATCGGGTCAATGATCAAGGTTATCAAAGGTACCCACCATTCAAAACTAAAGGTCATAGCTCCCTCTATAAATCTATGTAAAAATAAGTGAACATCGGGCGTGTCCAATTTTGACTCAAGGGCCATGATTTGAACAAACTTTGTTAAAAACCATTACCCTATGACATACACCAAATTATCTACGCTCCAGGCTGTAGTTTCAAGAAAAAAACTTCTTTCCTAAGTCTAAATAAAACTACGTGAACCCTGGGGCGGAGCCAGTTTTGACCCAATGGCTATGATTTGAACAAACTTGGTAGACTTGACTATTTGAGTTTACCGTCGCTTCGACAGTATTTCAGTCATATAGCGACGTCCAGCTAATTACAGGTGGAGGAAGACCCCGAATGCACGGAGACATCCGGGTAGAACCACTGACCTACCGCAAGCAAGCTGGAAGGCTTCCTCACATGAAAATCCGAATGACCCTGCCGGGATTCGAACCCAGGCGGTGAGGGGAAACTTGGTAGATATCCACTAGACTATACAACACAACAAATATCTAAGCTCTAGGCCTTGCAGTTTCTGACAAGGAGATTTCTTCAAGATTAACTATGAAAGTCTATATAAAACCAATTGACCCCTGGGGCAGACAGCCAATTTTAACTCAAGGGCCATGATTTTAACAAACCTGGTAGATGTGCACGCGAATCTAAGCACCAAGCCATGTGGTTTCTGGCAAAAAGATTTTCTAGTTTTTCCTATGTAAGTCTATGTAAAACAATATGACCCCTGGGGCGGTGTCAATTTTTACCCTGGTGTCATAATTTGAACAAAATTGTTAGAGATCTACTAGACAATGCGACACACCAAATATTTAAGCTCTAGGCCTTGCAGTTTTGGAGAAGATTACACTTCAAAATTCTATTTTTAGCTCCTGTGACCCAGATATGCAATAGAATGTAACCACTTAAAAATCTTGGGAAGAACATCACAGGCAAGTTTCATCAAATCTGGTTTAAATGGTTTCAGAGATGTCGTTTGAAACAATTGAGGATGACGAACAGCCATTGATCCTAAAGGCTCACTTGAAACATCCGTGCCAAGTTATTTCAAAATTCACCCATGCATGATGGAGTTAGAGCCCGGACACTACAAAATGTTCCCCCTCTTGACCTTTGCTCCAGACTGTGACTTTGACCTTTGAGCTACAGACATATCTTGTGCACAATACATTGTCTTCTCTAGAAGTTATTTCAAAATCCATCCATGTATAATGATGTTAGAATTCGGACATGCAAATATGTTCCCCTTTATGACCTTTGCCCTTATATGACCTTGACCTTTGAGATACAAACAAGGGTCTTAACAGCCATATGTTCATGGTTAACATTTCTAAATCCGCCCATGCATGTAGGAATTACAGATCGGACACGAGGAGGGTCAGACAGACGGTGTCCCTTTGGGAACAATTAAGTACAAAACAATTAAGTACAGGGATGGGAAAAAATTATAGGATGGGTTTTAAATGATAAATAACTGCAAGATAAAGAATGGTGCTGAAAACGTCGTTTTCATTAACAACGCTTTCAGCATTTATTCATTCCGATGTTTTAATTACAATTTAATTGCTTTATTCATTTTTTGCATTTTTGCATGTTTTCATTCCATGCAGTTTAATAGAATAATTCAACATTTTATTATCATACTTGTACCAAGTTCTGACATTTCAGAAATAAACATAATGAAAGACTTAACATGGCCGACTACAATAAGTCAGGCGCTATTTGTTTCAAATCTAAAAACATTTCAAGGTAAATAATTACAAAGACACCCTTGCCCACTCTCCAAGCTGAAATGAGTGACAAGATGCTGAAAATTACCTGTACTGATAAAAACCCAGCATCTTGCCTGGAAATTTAAGTTTTTAGTCATATTAATTTACAAATCTTATGTTTGTTTTGCCTTTATTATACCATATATGTTAACATTTTGGTACTAGAAACATATCTTTAAAATTATTTTTAATTTTGAAATATTACAAATTTTGAAATAATCACATCACGGTTACTTGATAAATATGCTCAAAAAAAGAAACAAAGATAAAACATGTATGGATCTTTACAAAACAAGCTCAAAGCAGCAGGAAAGGGGTGGTTTGTAACATTCAATCTTGTTTATGTTTTAAATGAACATAGCAAAACAATTAACATTTATAATACAAAAACAATGCCAAAAGAAGGTTGATTGCTCACAGAAACTACAATGGACACCACTGAAATAATCTCTAGCCCTCAAATGCATAGATTATCTGTTCCTGCTTGATCCCTCTATTTCTTTATATGACCTGGCCTGAATTCCACCAAGCACAAAACTAAGTAATACTTTTTTCTGTAATAAAAATACCCCAATATTTACTTAGATATCAAATATTGTTATTTATTAAGGTCATAATTTTGGACAACTTTGTCATGTACTTGAATATTCGTAAAAAAGGATGTTGGAATGAGCGTCTACCTAAGTTAAGAATTTAACCCTTTTCCCTCATATATACTCATTTTGACGCACTCAATAGGTATCACATAAAGCCTGATCTGCAGAAAACCACAGTTAAACCTTACCAAATTTAATTACAAAATCCTCATTTCCAGACCACTGAGGAGCAGCGAACAGCATAAAACCTGATCAGCCTGCGAGTTACTCGCAGGCTGATATGGTTTTATGGTGTTCGCATAGGTCTTTCTATGGTTCCTCTATGAGGGAAAGGGTTAAGGTAAAGTCCCTGTAATGGTTCCGCTACATTTCAGACCCCATGGCCTTTCATGGAGATAACCAAGAATTCCTTAAGTTTCATTAGGGTACCTTGGTTATCTTGGTAGAGGTTAAGTGGTCAAAGACATATCGGAACCATTACTGGGACTTACCTAAGTATTACTTGGATCTTGTAATTTTATTGGAATTCATGTTAAATTCTAATGATATAATAGAAAAATGATGACATCATACCAGTATATCAATCTACTGCAATGTATAATTTGATAACAGGAAAACAGTATTGGCATGTTTTCAATAAAATGTTTAGATGAATTTCAAAATAGTATCATCTTTGACAATAAATTTCTTATTTTTTTCTTTCTTATAACAGATACCAGTCTTTGTCTTTAAAAAAATACAAATAAACCATTCAAGAAAAAAACATCCTACCAATGCTATGAATGAAATTTTCAACCAAAATGAATTGACAATCTGAGATTCAATATCCTGGCAAAATTTGTCCTTCTCGCAAAATTAATTTGTTATGCAGTGAGCAAACAAAACCCCCGTTACAGGGGCCATAGTTGGGAGCTAAACATAGTACCCTCTCTCATGATATCCAGTTCCCCCCACTTTGAAATTGATTTTTTTTAAAAACATTTCTTTACACAACACAGAGAAAATGTTTGCAACTTCAAACGTACCCTTCCTGACAGCTCCTGAGATAAACCAATCCGGTCTTGATATTCTTAAATTTTACTGCATCATGGTTCAAACAGGTTACTTATCTTTCATGATTGTTACTGGGTAGGACCAGTTGTATGTTACCCCCTTATATGTTCCTTAATGTGCAATGTAATAAAGTTTATTCAAGTTTTGTTCATTTTAGATTTTGCAATAATAATGATTATTACTATTGTTATTTTTTTTGCTCCTTTCAGAATTGGGTTTCAAAGACAATTAATAATCATACGTGAGCATGTGACCATATCTTAGATAAAACCATGTAACAATCAACTTGGAGACACAGTCATTAAATGCTGCTAAATAACAGATTCAGAACTAAACCAGAAGAACTTCCCATCAGGATGGTAGAAAGTAAAAAATAATACATATTTAATCATGATATACTTCAAATATCTGAGACCTAGATTTTGGGCAGTACATAGCTTCATTAGAGAAAAATAACAAAGATTCTAATCAAATAAAGGATATAAAGTTCCTTCTCTGAATAAGTATAGCCATGGCTAACATTTAACTTTCATATTGCAGTCATGCCCTATATGTTTCTCCTACCACTATCATCATCCCAGCTAATTAAACACCCTGCCCCTTTGGAGCCTCCCTCACACCTGAGTATACAACTAATTTCCCCATGGCAGGGCCCCTGCTGAGCTCCCAACAAGCACCTCTCATGACAAGCTGGTTCCCTGCTCCTAGCTGCCAGGCTTATGTAGCATCGTATTTTATTTTTTAAGCATTTTCTAATGTTGTTTTAGCCATGCAATCTTTGACTGTCACATTTTCTGAAACTCATCACATTATCTGTCTGCATTATTAACTGGGCACTTGTGACTGCCTTTGCGACCAGTGAAGACCAAGATCAGCCCACACATCCATGCAGTCTGATCATGGTCTGCACTGTTCACTATTCAAGCAAGCATCCCCATAAAAAAACGAATTATACACTCTAAAATGAAGAAAGGAGAGGTCCAATTAAGAAAATGAGCATGGTTAGGGCTAATTTGCCAAACATCAAGTGCCTTTAACTTACGATTCAGTCACTTCTCAGATATACCTAGTGGAAGGATTGTAACTTAACAATATACATCCTTCCTGTTCATGCACACATACCGATTAATAATCATAATTACAGACCCGTAGGGCAATAATGGCACCCAGTGTCAGACACTTGATAATGCTCATGTTTAATGACACTGTGAATTTTGGATTTGAGAGATGTTGTTAGAAGAGTAAAATTTATAAATTGTGTTGTCAGTCTAAAAGATTGCATGATCCCCTAAAGGCATTTCAAGCCTGCAAATGAATTCCATAAAAATATGGAGTATTAGCCGGACAGCCAGGATGCAGGAGGATTCCTGAAGCAAACAAGGAGACCTTTTTAACGTGAGATGGGAGGCCGCCCCCAATTCCCACCCCCTAAACATCACGTACACAGTGACCCACTATCACAAAAATACACATGCAAATGTAATGGCAAAAAATGGGTACTTTGAAAAGAAACTCTATACTGTCTGCAATTTCCCAACTTTCAAGAACTGATTTTAAAACTTCAGTGAACATCAAAATTATCTACAATCTGATGAGATTTAATAACTGCTCACAGTATTCATGACAATTTTCTAATTTGACACCAAGAGACCAAAGTATATCATTCTAAAAAATAAAGTCTTTTAAATTGTATGAAAAAATCTTAATGAAATTTTCTTGGACGTAGTGTGCACTGTAGAGATAATCGTAAACATGGAACAGTATGCAGAAGTTTTATTGCAAAATTATAATTAATGATAATTTAAATTTACTATCCTCAAAAAAAAACCCAAAAAACAAGAGGGCCATGTTGGCCCTGGATCGCTCACCTGTTATCATTAGGCTATGTAAAATCAAGTGACCCCTGGGGCAGAGCCAATTTTGACCCCAGGGTCATGATTTGAACAAACTTGGTAGAGGTCTATTAGCCCATGTTACATACCAAATATCTAAACTCCAGACCTTGTGGTTTTTGAGAAGAAGATTTTTCTAGTTTTTTTTCCAAAATAAGTCTATGTAAAATCAAGTGATCCCTGGGGCGGGGCCAATTTTCACCAAATATCTAAACCCCAGGCCATGTGTTTTCTAAAAAGAAGAATTTTCAAGTTATTTCTATATTAGCCTATGTAAAATCAGGTGACCCCTATGGCGGGGCCAAATTTGACCCCAGGGCCATGATTTGAACAAACTAAGTATAGATCCACTAGACAATGCATGATTCATGATTTAAACAAACTTGGTAGAGGTCTATTAGCCCATGTTACATACCAAATATCTAAACTCCAGGCTTTGTGATTTCTGAGAAGAAGATTTTTTTCAGGTTTCTCCTATATTAGTCTATGTTAAATCAAGTGACCCCTGGGGTGGGGCCAATTTTGACCCCAGGGTCATGATTTGAACAAACTTGGTAGAGAGTCATAAAATCATGCTACATACCAAATATCTAAACTCCAGGTCTTGTGGTTTCTGAGAAGAAGATTTTTCAAGTTTTTTTTCCTATATTAGCCTATGTTAAATCAAGTGACACCTGGGGCAGGGCCAATTTTGACCCAAGGGTCATAATTTGAACAATCTTGGTAGAGAGTCATAAGATCATGCTACATACCAAATATCTAAACTGCAGGCCTTGTGGTTTCTGAGAAGAAGATTTTTCAAGTTTTTTTTCCTGTATTAGCCTATGTAAAATCAGGGACCCCTTGGCGGAGCCAAATTTTACCCCAGGGCCATGATTTGATCAAAATTTGGTTGTGATCTACTAGACAATGCTGCACACCAAATATCTAAACCCCAGGCCTTGTGGTTTCTGAGAAGAAGATTTTTCAAGTTTTTCCTATATTAGCCTATGTTAAATCAAGTGACCCCTGGGGCGGGGCCAATTTTGACCCCAGGGTCATAATTTGAACAATCTTGTTAGAAAGTCATAAGATCATGCTACATACCAAAAATCAAAAGGCTAGGCCTTGTGATTTCTGAGAAGAAGATTTTTAAAATTTTCATTTTTAAAATCTATTTTTAGCTCCTGTGACCTAGATTTTTGACCAATCCAAATAATTTTAACAACTTTGGTAAAGGGCCCCATAATGAACATTCCTGTGAAGTTTTATTAAAATCCAATGAGTAGTTTAGAAGGAGATGTTGTTTAAAGAAATTGTTGACAACGGACGCATGGACGACGGACAAAAGGCGATCACAAAAGCTCACCATGAGAATGTTATGCTCAGGTGAGCCAAAAAGGGAAGAAAATAAAGATTCTATATTTCTTAAATTCAGTAATTCAGTAATGAACAAAGCCCCACTTCCACTCAATAGCACAAATACAAACAAAAAATCAACATTAAATATAGATCTTAAAAGATCAGTCCATTTAGAATATGTTTTAATGCTAAAACATTCAACATTTCTTTTAAATATATAGCAATACTCCACGTCATGTTAAAAAGGCCTTTTTTTTTAAAAAAAAAAAATTTAACTAGCTGAATTACAAATTTTGATGATGATTAAAATTAAAAAAATAAAGTAGGTACTACTGTAATGAATGGACAAAGATGATATTCAGAGTTTAAGAGACAAATTTTCCAAACAGAAAAAAAAAAAAATCAAATGATAATTTCACAAATACAAGAGTGTACTCTGGAACACACGTGTCACCTGTTGAAATGTGACAGAAAAAGTATGATGAACAGACAGATAACGGAAAAGTGATCCCTATGTGTCACCTCCGCTTACAGAAGGTGACACAATAAAGAGTATGCCCTTTTTTCATAACCATGTAAATTCAATATTTTCATGTAATCCAAATCTAGTTTAAAATTTCAATGCATATCTAATATCATGTCATTTAAGTGACATTAAAACAAGTCTTCAAAATTTATGGCTACAAAATAGCTGATTGGCTTATCATCAATTTACACCTGTTAATTGACTAGTCTCAACATAATGCTTACTTGGTCTTGAGTTTATCAAAATATCCAGTATACTCTGGCCACTGTAAAATCTGACTCATTAACATAAGGATGGCAGGATGACATGATGTAAACATATACACAAGTAAACTATTGCTTGAGTTACCCCCCTTTCTTCCCTCCTCCTTACCCTATCTAAATCACAGATCATACAAGAAATGGGTCTCTTGTCTTCTCCCATTTTTCCATTACTAAAACTTTCTCTCTATTTCTTCCCTACCTCTCTCACTCTCTTACACACTTCCATGTTTATTCTCTCTCCTCCCACTCTCCCGACTTTCATCCAATTAAATAATGTCTTTCACACAACTATCTCCCAATTTCAAAAAATATTTTTTTTTATAAATGCTAACCCTGATCTCACAACTATCTCCCCCATTCACACTCTACTGTACGTCAATCTCATGTAAAAATTTTAAGAAGTAAGCAAATGTTCATCTCTATAGAAACACACATTTAGTCACTTGTCAAATCAGATATAAACCTCCCAAAATAAAGGTTGCATTTATCCTGACCTGCTGACTCTATTTATAACAATCATATGCAATGAAAACACAAATATCTGCCTTGTTAATTGTACAGCTTTACTAGATTATTACAAACTGAAAAATTATATTTGAAAATTCTCATACACATGTAATTTGTTTGTTGAACATCCCACCAACAACATTTCATTCTTTTGGGACTTTGAGACTACACCACAACATGAAAATATATCTAAAAAAAAAAAAAAAAAAAAAAAAAAGGGAAGTTTTTCAAAGTATAAAAACTTTAGCAAATTATATAACGAGACTATTTATCAATGACGCCTTAACTTTGATCTAACATGAATTATGCATTATTCTGATTTCAACAAAATACTAATGTGTGTCGCCACAGAACAAGACAAAACATCCCTAAAGCACACAGTGCCCATTCGTATCTATGAAATTTGATCGCTATTTGTGACCCCATTCCATCTCAACAGCTATCTATAACAACAGCAAATGGTAAAATAAACTTTTTGAAAGCTTATGGCTCATAACAAAAAAAAAAAAAAAAAAAAAAAAAAAAAAATTATAAAATAAATTTTTAAAAAAAAAAAACTTGTATTGTTTTATATTGAGCAAGTCCAGGGAAATCTTGGGTATAGTTTATATCAGACAATAAAGTTTAAACCAGTTTTTTTTTTAATGTCAAATATAACAGAGGATTTCATCATAGCGTAATGTGATAACTTCTTTAACAGTACATTGTATTGTTTTTATGGTTTTTTTTTTTTTTTAATATATCCTATTTTCTATTCAGGGTCTGAAATACATTTAACTTGATATTAAAAAAACACCCAACACCATAAAAACATCCAAGTTATATAGTAAATAACTAATTAAAGAAACCAAATCCATCAGATACAAGTTCTGGAACTTTTGTATCTAGCTGAGTGGAATGTATAACCAATTTAACAACAAAATAACCTCGAAATCTTTTTTTTTTCTACTCCTCTGGAAACAAATATTTATTTCATGAATGTTGTTTCTACTTGATAAAATGTAAATAAAAAAAAATGCTATTCCAAAGAAAACAAGATAAAAAAAAAAAAAAAAAAAAAAAAACCTGCTCTTTCAACATGGTGTTATAAAGATATCAAGTCAGAAAAATATTGTAAAATATCTCATTCCATTAACTGGCTCACTCAACTCTCCTGCCATTTTTCTCCCTTTTTTCTTCCTCCCTCTTTCTCCCAGTCAAGCTGCCCATTTCCTCCCAAATCTTGTAAATATTATTACATAAGGCTATTGTTATAAAGGTATTCCAAGTTTGATGATTCTTTTTTCTTTGTTCGTTTGTTTAACATTCTTCCCAAAAGCATAAAAAGCTGACTCTTAAAAGTGACTGGGAAAGAAAAAAAAAGCCTGCATCTTCTTCATATAAATATTTCATAATTGCTAAATATATGTATACACTCTTGTACTGTAAGCATTTTATGAGCCAGTGAGCTCAAAAAGTAAAAAAGCTTGTGTCACTGACATTGTTACCAAAACAATTTTTTTTTTTTTTTAACTTTTCTTCCAAGTTTTTTTTGAACTTATAAATGTCAAATAATTCTTAAAAAAAAAAAATTCTTTTTTCGATATACAAATCATATTAAACAACAGATTGACTTATATTTCCCAGTCACTCAAACCACTTTGTACGATTCAGATGTAATATTTATATACTATGAATAAAACTAAGATGGTTCAAAAACAGATAACGGTATCGCGTATGTTTTAAGCATTTCTTTTTTCCTCACAGTCTTCAACAGTACCAATCATCTTAGTATCATTTCATGCTAGACAGGTCGACCTAAACCCAAAACCCTGGAATGAAATCAAACCCCACAAGCTTCATATCAACCATCATGTATGTCACCCTTAAACAGGTAGGAACATTTATATGAGGCAATTTGAAATAATGTTAGTTAAAAGAAAAAGAACAGTAAATGATACTTAAAATACAAAAACTTTGGATAACCTGTCAACATATTATACTCCCCGTGTTTGGCTGACAGATCAGCAGGGATACTTCAGATGACACTAAAAACCAAAATTTGGACAGGTGTCTATCTTGACATTCCCAGGTGTAGAAAAGATAAGACCATGAAAAAAGTTTTTAAAGTATGATACGGTGTTTGAAAAGGAAAAATTAGAATAGGTATTATTGTAAGACCAAACAATGTAACTAAAACCAGGCTCTTAACCCTTTCCCTCATATAGACTCATTTTGACGCACTCAGTAGGTACCACATAAAGCCTGATCTGCAGAAACCACAGTTAAACCTTACCAAATTTAATTACAAAATCCTCATTTCCAGACCACTGAGGAGCAGCGAACAGCATAAAACCTGATCAGCCTGCGAGTTACTCGCAGGCTGATCTGGTTTTATGCTGTTCGCATAGGTCTTTTTATGGTGTCCTCTATGAGGGAAAGGGTTAATGAAATCAGTGGCATTTTCTTTTAACCTCACAAATTACAAAATCATCACTGTTTGGGGGCATACATAGGTAACACAGAGTGGACGACAAAAACAACTCCCAAAAACTAAGGGATGAATATATGGATTAGCAAACAATGCCATGAGGAATTTGAAAAAGCCCTAGTCAATAATATGTATTATTAATTATATTACATCTATGATATATTGGCTACAAATTGTAAAAATGTAATAATCATACAGCAAATTTTACAGCTTGAAAGAAAAATTATAAATCAACTAGTTATCACTGACAGTAATTCCCCACCCCCCACTTACCTGGTTTAGTAACACTATAACAAGAAACAAAGGCTTCTAATGTAGCATTTACCATAGTCATGTGGGGGTTTAGCAGGGCTTTCCCTAGATTTTCAAATACAGGAACAAATGACCCCATGTCATATAGTCAAGAAACAAATTTTGAAATATTTGAAGGTAATTTATGTAATGTGAGGATCAAAATGGGCAATTTTCAGCACCAGAGAAAACCCTGGTATAGACATATGGTACATGTATCAAAGTGTGTTTCGGAGACTGGAAGAAAAACTTGTGAGATGACAGCAAAAATTAAAACACTGATATGATGTTTGTTAAGAAAAACGAATACCCATATTGTTTTATCACTAATTCATTTCTAACAAACATTTCAGCCTTAAGTAGCGCTGGGAGTTAAGTACACAAAAATATTGGGTAGGAATGTACAGACTGGAAGTTAAGCACCGAATTTTGTTGAATAGTACCACCGTAAACTTGCACTAAAATTAAACAGATAAACTACCAAGGTGTCTCATAACAAGAGATTAGTTACTAAAATAGCTAATATCATCTGATCTCTCCTTAAATCAACACATGAACAGTCCTAATAACTTGATGACTGAACAAGCTTTGTTTATTCAAGAATTGGAAATATGATATTCAAAGTGCCATTATTTCATGCTGAAATATTTTAATAATGTTTAATTACCACAGTTAGTCTTTTTATTTAGGAAAAATAAGTGGAAAAAAAAAAAAAGACCTGTCCCCATGTTATCAAAAATGTTTTTATGTATGATTTGCATACTCAAACTCTGCCCATCAGTTTCAATAGGGATTTGAGTATGGTACTCAATCGTATTTTCGAGAACACAGGACCAGGAGACATGGAAAATATTTTCAATAGATTAAAATATAAATGGAACCTACTGATAATTATCTAACGGAAATAACTATACGGTACATGTATAATAAGGAAATTATGATTAAAGATTAAGAAATGAATTTATGATTTTTTACTTCAGAACCGGGTGATTATATAGAACTTTTGAATTTAAAATCAGTCTGAAACCATTTTCCAAGGAAATGTCCAAACCAAATCAAGTACTTTGTAATGATGAAATGAAAATGGGGAAAATATGGCCTTAGAAGGTTAAAATGAACAATAAATACCAAACAAATGCGTTGAGGAACCAAATAAATCACTGATTTGTATATAAAGGATTGTGATTTTTCTTTAGCATCTCATACTGAGGTAAATAAGACAACAAAACAAAAGAACCTACTTTTTAACGCTACATACTATCAGAAAAACCTTAATGTTATATTCTAATACAATGTTGTTGAATCTGTCTTCAAAATATATATTTGTTAAATATTGTACTAAGAATATCTCAAAACCGTGATATTTTGAATTCTTTTTAATTTGAACTTTTAGACTCTGACCCGATATTTCAGAAGATTCCCATCTCTCTATAGATCACCTTGAAATTAAAAATGCATTGCACACAACTACAATGAAAAATAATCAATTTGAGAGCAGGACAATCTATTCTCCACACTTCAAATAAAAACAGGAAATACTAAAACGTACTCAGGCAATACCAGCTAAGGATATCAGAATCAGCCGGGAAGTTACTTTTACTGTAAGTATGTTCACTTTCTAATCTACGATCAGCAACATCATCTTGCCGACTCTCTGAACGTTTACCACGAATGATCCTTCCACCGGAGGTTGGAACGTCAAAGTAATTATCATCCTCTTCACTCTCTACAACACTTTCAATGCATTGTTCAGCAACACTGGAAATATTGTGAGACGGCGTGTCAGAGGTTGAACCATCCTCTGCTTCAGGAAAACTTACAGACATTTCTAAACCGGAAACAGAATTACTTCCCCTCCCTTCCCATTGTTCTGACAGGAGTTACCTCCCTTGACCAACATTTCTGACTGGTTCAAGATATCACAATCAATTTTATCTCCACACTGGACTGTGTTGCTGCAATTCACGACCACCTCCTCCCCGACACTGTCGTTATCTAGTCAGAACTTGAAACCTTCCTGCGGAACTGACGCAGACGGATCAAACTGGTAACCCTCCGTGTTGCTTTCAGGTACTAGTGAGAGATCTTCTTCAATCTGTAAGTGCATAATACACAATAACAATAATCTAAATAATCAAAAGTTATTGTTTGTTTGTAAAAACTGGGTTTAACATATTTTTGAGGTGCCACACTGCAGTAATCACTAGACATGTGGCATGATACCACACACAGTCACAGGATCTTGACACTGAGCCAACCAATCCTAGAACTACCCTTATATATATACTAAGGGAGATATACCAGTGCACGCACCATTTTTACGACTTTGGTATGCCGCAGCCCAGAATCGAAACCACAACCTCCCAATTCTGGGACAGATGGTCTAACCACTCAACCATCAGGACTGGTCAGATGAACAATAAATCACCTATCAATATTGAGGGAAAAGGCTTGCATATCCTTATGAGAACTTAGTTCTCTTTTGAAGTACATGTACATAAATAAAAAAATAAAAAGATTTCTTACATAAATGTATGTTTAGCACAGAGCATTTTCTATGGGAGACAAATTAATATACTATAGCTTTTTGTTTTGTTTACAAGACACCGGATGTACAGAAACACAAAGACTTATTTTAACAAAATTGGAACTAGTTAAATAAAAAAAAATTGTCAATTTCACCAAGGCATGTTTTCAATTATCTCTTCTATTAAAGGTATGTGAAAGTAAAATGCATTGTCAATAGGACATTACAATCACAATATCTTATTTATCAAAATAAGTAATAAAAAAAGTTTTATGTTAAATAAAGTACCTGCTGAAAAAACTTTGTAATGTTTGTTATTTTTCTGCTACACTGACTGAACTTAAATCACAATTTAAAAGAATTTTGAAAATTAATCAAACTGAAATAATTCCATGTATGAGAGGAACTATAATTTTATAATATTAAATTTTCCTCTGTGATTTATCAATACTTTTTTTGCAAAATTAAGTTATCTGATGTGTGTTTACACAATAGTTTCCTCTGGCTTTTACAGGAGTTTCTATCTCTGTTTAATAAGTCTTGAGTACCACAAGACTGCAGAGAATGTTTTTTTTTTCAGCAACACCTACTTCTCATCATGTGGGTTTTATATGCTATAATTTCAAGTGCTTTATACAAGAACAAGAAGTGTTCCTTGGAGTACAAGTGTCACACAAACGGACAGACAGGCGATGGAGAAGTGATCCCTTCTTGTCACCTCTGCTTACAGCAGTTGACATAAAATATAATCTCCATTAAATGATTAGACTATACTTACATCAGCTGAAAAGAAATTGTCTATAATTTCATATGCCAATTTGTAGATATCTTCATTTTCATGATTCTGTAAGTTTTCGATTTTATCCAGTCCTGGAATGGAAAGGAAAATGCATTTAAAAGCATGTAATACTTAAATCCACATTCTACGCATGTATCTTTGGTCTGAAAAATGTAGATCCAACATTTTTAATTCATTTCTTGTTCATATTGTTGAGAAACAAGGTTTATATTTCAAACTTTGCCTCCTAAAAATCTTTCATCAATCGCCATTCCCATATTTTTTTTTCAGATTGTTCTCCCCATCAAGTTATTTATTCCAGAATTTGTTATCCCTCAAGATCTGCTAAACTACCATAATGTGGCTAGATACTTTCCCCTTCTTTGAAAAAAACAAACAAACTGTAATTTATATTGAATTTAACTCAAGATTAAGATGTGTATGACAGAAAAAAAAAAAAGAATATATCTGCCTACCTAAAAAGTATGGGGATCGAAAATGGCAAACAAACAATTATTAAGGATGGCCCAATCACTCACCTCCACATTCCTCTATCATCATACATATATTGTCAGCATCATCCCCTGCCATCTTTAGGATGTTGTTGATGCCATCCAGTACAACCTGTGCAACTTGCGGATCCTTCACGGACAGCAGGGAGCAGAACGGAGAGATGACACCACACTGGACTACATACTCAACCTGCAGATAACAAGTATTTTACTCTCTCTGTAAAGTATCACCGACCCTCACAATGTTATGGGAACTTGTGACTGCCTTTGCGACCAGTGCAGACCAAGATCAGCCTGCACATCCATGCAGTCTGATCATTGTCTTCAAAGTTAGCTATTCAGTCGATAAATTTTCAGCCAGCACCCCCCATAAACAACTAATGGTACAGTTCAAAATGAAGAAAGATTAAGATGAATTAAGAAATTTAGCATGGTAAGGTTTTTTTTCCTTCTTCTGGCAGACCGAGAGACAAATTCCAAATTTGCATAAAATCGCTATTATTAGCCAAATATTAAATTATTTTCGAATGCATAGGTAACTTAACTCATTTAAAATCTAGGATACTCAAATTGTAAGGTTAGAGTAACTTGCATTGATGATTACATTGATCAGTTGGGGTTCTGGACATATTTGATATTATATACAACATATCGACGTCGTATGGAAAACGTGACATATACCATGTGTATGCTGAGCACACCATGCCATCTTGAATTGGGACAAAAGAATATTGCAGTTCTCTTTCAAATCAAGATAATGTAGCAACAGATGTTACTCTTCATTAATGACAATGCAGTAACTTTTGTTACTGGGTGACAATCAATATTTGAACAAAAAAGCCTATCTATTTCACTGCTTGCACAGCTTTCTGGGCAGGGTTTTCAACAAAAAATTCTGCCCTTTAAACTGATGACGGCATCCACTCAGGTTGACCTTATTTTTTATTATTTTTTTTTTAAATCTACTAAAACTTCTATGTCCTCCATTGGATAGCTTCAAAATTTGGACAGTTGCTTTAGTGGATTGACCTTTACATTATGCAGTTGACCTCTGACCTACAGTTGATGAAAGCCAAAAAAAATACCTGTCTGTAATACCATCAGGTCTTGTTAAATTGTGTAAGACACTGAAAGATGGGACATATATCAGTCACAAAAAAAGAAGTTAGCAAGATTCTGAAAGAATGTTTTGTTTTTTATCACATCTAATAGTGGAAAATCAGTAATTCAATCTTAACAAAATATTTTATCCCTTTTAAATAGGTATATGTTAATGTTATACACTTATTTCTTTTCTCATACTCAAACTCACAAAACTATGCCGAAATTAGTCATTATAGGTTAAATCAAAATCATGAATGTATGTCTTTCACCTGGCTACATTATCAGGGCTTCTTTTGTTTTCCAAATGGGGTAAAATGACACCTTAATATTAAGAAAATAAAAAACATTGAATAACTTGGGGGTCATTTTCACAATATGAGGGGGTCAAAAGTCAGTTCAGTTTGGAAAAAATGGATTGATAAGCTTTTCATATTTCACGTTTACCATTTATAAACTTACCTGCTCCTTTTTACCACTGATTGTTAAATTACTAATTGCCCACGCAGCTTCTTTCTGAGTTTGGAAATCACCCTGGAACATAAGATTTATATCTTTTTTCAACAACCATTACCCCAAAGCTATCATTTACTCCGAAAAGTGACAACCTACCTAAAATCTTACGACAGAAACATTAACTGTATTATCTTTTGCTGTGAAATATTAAACTGCAATGCAAACAGTTGTTGAATTTATAGTGATAAATTTTTCGAGTTCAAATCAAAACATTTATGTAAGAATAAAATCTTTAGCAATTTATAGTATTCACTTTAAAAATGATAAAAACCCAAAGTTCCTTATTTTACAAGTATTGAAAATTTTCATAGACTTACTCCAGAATTACAAACACAGTGATTTTTCCATGTTTAATGTAGGTACAAACACACTTTTACCATCAAAAAGGAATAAAGGTATACAAAGCATATTACTAGAATTTACTACCGAGCTGCATGTTTTTCAGCAACATTACATCCATGTAATTACTTTGTTTGTGCCTACATGGAAAACCCATTTATGTGAGTTCTGAATATTGTCTATTTAAAGATATGTTTTGATATAAACCAAAATCTCTTTGTCTAAGAGGTTCTAGAGATGATACACAAGATATGACAAACTGTGTCCCTAGGAAGAGTTTGTTTGTGGGGTTTAACGTCCCACCGACAGTTTTTCAGTCATTTGGAGACTATGTCTACTTGAGACAGATATTGTTCTGCCACACTGCAGTATCACACCATAGACATGTGGCATAATACCACACCCAGTCTCATTATACTGACACCGGGCCAATCATCCCTGGAACTATCCTTATATACTGAGCGCCAAGCAAGGGAGCTACACCAGTACCATGAACTCTGGATTCCTGGGTGGATGCTCTAAACACAGGGCCACCAGAACTGGTCCACTCAAATGAAAACTTCTTTAAATGTTTATATTTGAGACAGAAACTAGCAGACAAGACCATATCATGCATGGTGGCTGCTTCACAAAGATATACAAAGAGTTTTCAATAACAATCAATTGATGATCAATATATATCGCAGGAATCAACGAGGACCGCCTTACCTTGGAGAGATGGTGGATGATAAGAGGTATCAAGCCAGCGTCTATCACGGCCTGTACTTGAGTCATGTTGCCCGCTGTAATGTTCGACAGGAACCACACTGCCTCCTGGTATCAGAAACACGTATTTCATTTTAGGATGGCTCTGTACAATTTACTGATATAGCTGTAACTTGCTTTCAGGATAACAATTTATGATTTACCCTTATTTTAACCCTTAAAATACATATGGCTTAGCAATAAAACAATGTTCAATCATGCCTGGGAAGAAAAATGATTTTCCCAATGTATGTATGTGACAATGCCATCTCTTGCAATGAGAAATTAAATATCAGAGCTGCAGCTCAATTGATGCTCATGGCAACAAGAACTTGCACGGAGATCCAAGACCCAACAGAATCATCCCACCAACAGACTTCCAGATTTCATCATTGGCCACAGCCTAAACCCTGCAGTGCGGGGCAAGGCACAGGCCTCAATTGCACTTCAGTGTCTGGTCACATGATCAATACCAATGACCTGTCAGGTCTGCTGGGAGGGGTGAACATTTAGCACAAGGACAACACTCACCCGGTCTCACAGACTACCTCAATCTAACCACCACACATACGGCCACACATACAGATAGAACAACACATGTCCTGGATCTCCACTTCATCATTTTAATCATACATGGCATGTCTGCTGTATCACACAATAAACTTCACAAATGTAACCAAGTAAAATCCTACTGTCTCGAGCTGAAATCAAACTCAGGACCTTCGGTATGCAAATCAAACTCTCTACCATGTCGCCACAAAAGCTAGCTCTGTGACAAGATAGTACAAGTGCCATTTTATACCTCTAATACATACAACCCCTCCTTTCAAGAATCTGTCCTCAGATTCCTGGAGTATGAAAGTCTATGGGACTTTTTAAGAGTGCAATCCCTTCTAAAACTGTAAGTTGTTTACGTTGATCGCCAAATGTAACCAAGTAATATCCTACTGCCTCAAGCTGGAATTGAACTCGGGACCTTTGGTAAGCATATCAAAGACTCTACCACGTCGCCACAAAAGCTAGCTCTATGACAAGATAGTGCAAGTGCCATTTTAGACCTCTACAACACTTATATTAAGTGATAACACTTTACTACTCAAACAACAAAAATGAAGTATACAATGCAAACTTAAAATTTTGAAATTTGGTACAAAATGCAAGTTTTTCATAGACAGTAAAAAGGAAGAGGACTGAGGAAGGAATCTGGTTTTTAAACAATAAAATCAGATTTATTTGCAGAAATGACTAAATCCCTTCAAAACATTAACAAATATAGATACAGTGCAAATGTGCTGAGGCATTTGGAAAACGTGCAAATTTGTGAAAATTTTAAGAAATAATCCTTTGACATATACAAATCTAAACATATTAACAGGTTGTTACCTTGTTGATTTTTTCTTTGGTGTGAGTAAGGAGTGCTGGGAAATGCGAGAGGGCATCACAACTAAGGACTACCTGCGTCTGTTCATCAGTACCTGTCACAATGTTACCAACAGCACGCAAAGCCGCAGTCTGGAAGCACGAAAACACAAGTTATCTTATAGTTTAAGTAAAGGTTTTTTACAGTCTAAGTTTCATGTTATGGGCACAGTCAAAGACTTAACAGCTTTTACCCTTGATCATCAGGTTACAAGAATCTATCTACCAATCCTATCTCCCTGGGGAGTTTTTTTACTTCACCCATGGCAGCTCACATTATGGCGCCACGGAATTATACCACCCTCTCACGTAGACTTTTACAGGGATCTGTAACAGTGCCATATTTTGAACGACTAAATTACAGGAAATCCCTTCCCTTTTCTCTGTTGGAAATGAATTTAGTTACAAGTGTGGCTTCTTAATAACTTAATCAGTTTTGGTAATTTTCAAACAGAGAAAGGATTGAGTAAGAGAGGTTTCTTACCTGAACCTTAACATCTTGGTGACTAAGCAGGGGGACAAGGAAGGGCACAACACAGGAATCTATCACCATTTGTATTTGTTCATTTCCACCGTCCGTTAAATAGGACAATGCCCACACAGTATCCACAAGTATCTGTAACAAAAACAAAAATTCTCACCAAACCATTTATCTCTATCATACCTACATCTATAAAACAGGAGACCGGAGTCTTTGAATTTGTAACCATTCTTTTTATCAAAAATAACATTTAATTTCAGGTAAGATAAAACTGCTTAAATGGCCATTTTCTATGTCAATGATAAAATAATTTTCCTATTGATTGGGAAAATTGGCAAAGACTTAAGATGATTTGCTCTGTTTGCTCATGTGTCAAAATGAGTCTGTTAAAGTTAAGAGTGTATTATTTTACAGTGTTAGGGGTGAAAGGTCAAGCTTACATTAGTATCGGTGTGGTGTATCAGCTGACACAGTGCCGGCAGGATCTCTTGTATTGTACTAACTGGCGGTGGAGGCTCCTTGTTACGACACAGATTGACGATCACCCAGGCTACGTTGCGCAGGAAGGGCAGAGGGATGTGGGGGTTGATAAATTCCAACAACGGTTGAACAGCACCTAAACTTATAACGTAATCTCTACACTGGGGACCGTCACCTGAGCAAAAAAAAACAATAACATAAGTACACATTATACTGGACTCCTTCTCTACATGTTTCTTTTTTTTTTTTTCTATTCCTATGATAAACAACGGTAAGAAACTTTGTTCATTTCAGCTGAATCAGACAGATTACTGAAAACTTAATATCCAAATGAACATTGTTCACGAGATGGAATGTTTGCTATCATCCTGATAAAAGGTACTTGCGATTATCCAATGATTTCAAAATAATAGATCAGTTTCCTAACAACCCCAACCCAAAACAAAGGATTAGCCCTTAAAAAAATATTGTTTCTGATTACAGACTAAAAAAAAATATGGGCCAGTATGTTGGCTTTCTTTTTTTTTTTAAATGTAACCCACTTCTTGTCAAATAAAATGATAAAAGTGTCCTGTGTTGTAAGATTTTTTTTCTTCCTGTATAAAGTACAACTAACAGAAAGTTTCAAATAAACTTGAAGTCTAAATCTTTGACATAACATTTTCGACTTACCTATAATATTTCCTAATGCCCACACAGCTTGTTCTTGAACATTCTGTTGCGTAGAATTTAACAACTTTAGGAAAAGGGGAACAGCTCCTGGAAATTAAACAGCATCAAATGTAATGTATTGTGTTACCTTCATGGCTGTGATTTAATAAAAGAAACTTTCACATTAAATCACAAGGTTCCCAATGAGTTTAGAAACTGGGGTAAACTGCTGTTTTTCCATAACTTTGTACACCTTCAGATCGAGAGTCCTTACATTTTGGGGGATACATGGCCAATTTTGGGGGTAAAAAAACTCTTCAGGGGGTAAACTGACATGCTGAATCGTTTTAATCTTACTTATATATCTGTGTAAATAATAAGACAAGTTTGAAAGTACAAAGAATAATCACATATAATCTAGAACAATATCACAGGTGAAAAAATCAAGCAATTAAATCGGGATTGTTCCCTATTACAGCTGTCACTTATACCTCAACTCCATAAATATCCATTTTTCATAAAGCAATGTCAAGCTTTTTTTTTTTACCAGAGTCGCAACTTTTTTTCCTTATATGGAAAATTTGTACCTATATCTTGACCTTTTCACAGTGGACTATATTCCTTTCTCATTTTTTTCCCTGTTTATCATATTTAATGATACAATTATCATGAAAAAGAAAAGATCAAATGATATCTATATATTGTAGACTAACAAAAACAGCATATTATTTGTAAATATCTGCTGTAAAGTAACAGTTAGTGTACTGTAATGTATGCTCATAATTATGATTTTATTGCATTGGCAAGTATTCCCAAAGATGTAATCAGAAAAATAATTCGAATTTGAAAAAATGTTGCCAAATCACAATTTGTTTATCTGTTCTGCAATCAATTTAAATGTATCAACTTGTGATTTGTTTACAGAGACATACAGAAGGTCTATGGAAAAAGTCAGAAAACTGACACAAATTTGAAAAATATGCAAATTTTGTAAACAAGTGAAAGATCTTTTGTAAAAGATTCTTTTTATTTATGCACAGTAATAATGTTCGTCTTCAATATTTTTATCTTTTAACAAATCAGTGCACACATTGTGCTTTTCTGTCCAAAGAATATATGCTGATTTTGAAAGAATTATGAGCCTTTACTAGGAGTGGTATCTAAAATTTGTTTCAGGGTTTGTTTCTCTGTGAATTTTCCTATGACAATCACCAGCTACTAAAGATTTGAACTACTGAATCTACTGTTAAGACGGTTATCAATGCTTGACTTTGGAATAACTGCTAATTAGATCGTAATTAATCCTTTTCATACCTTGCACTCAAACATGCCTCAACTAAAGAATTAATTGTGCCACATCTCTACATGGCTATTTATTGCTAAGAATGTTCAACTTTGATATATAAATAATGGCTAATGATAAGGACTACTAATGTCATATGACTGCGGTGACTGAAAAATACAGAGAAAGACCCACTGATCAAGCCAGAAAATATCTGGATCGCCTGTTAGAAATAGCACAATGAGCAAATTGTTGGTGAAAAGCTATAACCATCCATGGGTTATTATATCTGATAATATTGAAATTTTAGGGACACCCATGACAATGAAACCACATGTATTTGAATGCCAATTTATTTTCTTTTTTTTCCAATGAATTTTATGATAGCAGGATGTAAATGAAATGGGACAAAGCCCCATAATCTATCAGTTATGACAACTATTTCCTACCAAGTTTCTTCAGTCTATTTTTTTCTCTAATTTCTAGTTTACCTGCATCCACCACAGCCCTAGTTTGTGAGGAGGTGCCCGAGGCAATGTTTGTAAGGGCCCAAGCAGCTTCAAATTGCAAAGATGGCCGGAAGGGTCGCTGGAAAATAAAAAATTTATGCTATCTCTCACTAAATGTCTGTATTTTTCTACCATTTTTGATGAACATATAAGTTCCGACTATTATAGAGCTGTCATCAATACTGATAAAGATGTATTGTCAATACTTGCTGTTCTATCTCACATTGATACTCAAATTCATATATAAAAACATTTTCCTAAGTTAATAGGAAGACAAAAAATATCTTTCCATGCTGTCACACTGTTATCTAGTTACCACATAAAGTTCTACCAAAAAAAGGAAAGAAGCTTTTGTGATTTAAAAAAGTAACATAAAATTTGAATACTTCATCATTTTGCTTGTAGTTTAAAATATATATATTCAGCATTCCAAAAGAATGATTCCTTGATGCACAGCAGCACACCATCATGTGAAAATAAATTTACAATTTATCAATATATCAATGTATTGTCAAACTGAAGTTTTATTATATTGATATGTAGACTCCCATCAATGACAGCCTTAAGTCACTAAAATCTTCTTCAGTGTCAAGTTTGTATACATGTAAATTCTAAGCTTAACAATGACAATTATCTGATACATGTACGCATACAATGATACATACATTAAAAAGATAATTAATGTAAATGATTACTCAGCATTGTATGAACTGTTAATATCAACTTTTCTTTGTTCAGACTCAAATTCCACAAACCATACTTAGCCAGGGGTTTTCTTAAGTGGACGCCCGCTTGCCCGCACCGGGTTAAAATCACTGCGGGCAAGTGATTTTTCAAAGAAGATAGCCCGGCGGGCAAGTTTATTTATGTAAATGAAATCTTTCGTATTTTTATTTTCTACAGTACGTCAGGGGTGAAATGCTTGCAAACTGTGTTTGATAGATATTAACTAAAATTCACCTTAACATTACACATATTTAGTTTTAAACATTAACAAACACCAACTAACTTAAAGATCGGGCAGCCTGTTTTCACAGGGGGCTAGAAGACGTTCAAAGTCACTTGCCCCCTGGACAAGTGAAAGTCAAATCCTTAAGTAAACCCCTGTTAGGGCTTCAGTCATTCTTAAATTAGAGGCGAATTTCATCCCTTTTGTTTCTCTATTAATAAAAGTACATAAAAATTTCATTTCTCAAAATATAACTATATAGGTAATCATGTATATCATCTTAGGTCACGTTACTGAATATTTTGTATTAAATATTTAGATATTTTTATTAGAGAAACAAGACTGATGGAATTTAACTATCACTGAGTTATAGGCTTTGTTTGTCAAATTTGAACCCGACAACTAATGTTTTCAGTCCTTTCCAATCAATTTTCTTAAAAAGAGAAAATAAAAAAAACCATACATAATAACACACTTATCATTATCATGAGAAGATTACTGAATGTTTATGAATATAACACTAATAACAAATCAATTTCATGTTAAGAACTTTGACCACACAAATGATATTTTCTTCAAGAGCTAGGAAGGAGTTCATGGCATGAATTTTGGCAATCCTGCTGTTTTTAAGTGGGCACTTAAGAAACAATGCTGATACATGACTATACTTACTCATCTTCTTTCGTTAAACAATCAACAAGAATGGGCAGAATTCCAGAAGCTATCAGATCATCTATAGGGGGATTTCTATCACTTGATAAAAGTTTCCTGCAACACATTCACAGTACAATGTACAACATTTTAAAACCAGTATGACACACAATACATCTTAAAAACAGGACAACAAACTGATACTAAAAATGAGAAATAAAATTCTGAGTATCTCAAATGTTAACCCATTAGTACCTCAGGAATATTCATGTACAAATTTAATACCTGGTGAATTTATCATTTAACTGAACTTAACATGGTATTTAAAACGATGGATTTTTTTCTTTGCAATACAGACTCTGTTGAATCTGAGCTTCAATATTGTATGAGCAAACAAGAGAACCTGGTCAGGCTGCTCCAGTAAGCAGCTCTCTGAGATGGGTCTTCTCTGTTTGCATATGTTTCAAAATGAGTCTATTTGAAGGATAGGGTTAAATATACTTATAAACAGTGGCAACATGAGTTTACTCCTTAACACCATTGAACATTCAAATGCCTTGATGATGATTTCATTTGACAATTATAAATGCCTGGTATATTTGGAAGCATTTGATTAAACTCTTTAGAGCACAACAAAATACAAGAATTTATTCCTATTAATTTATTAAAAATATCTGTTAGACTAGTATAGCGAAAAGTTAAATATTATTCTAAGCAGAGTTTTCATTAATAACACGTTGCCAACTGAAATCAGTGATTAAAATATCAGCAATATCGATGTAGTTTTTCAGTGATACTTGAAATGAATCCCCACCCCCCTTGCCCCGTTCATTTATATTTTTTTTTAAAGAACAATGTTGTTATATTAATGGAAACCCTAGTTCTGATTTATACCTTGCGGCCTGTACAGCACTAAGTTGCACAGCTGGTTCTGTGCTGTAGGCATTTTGAACGATCGTCTGTAGGGACTGGGTGGTAGGCTTCTCACTATCATCACTGTCGGTGCTGTCTGCTGCCGTCGGGACATTCCTACGCTTCAGCACATGCTGATCTCTCTTGGTCTAAAAGTCCGAAAAATGGATTTTATCCAAATATAGAAAACTTTTTCCAGTTCTCAAACAGTAGCAATTACCATACTGCTGGTCAACACAAGGTGTCTGCTGAGTTTTGAAACTGGGGGTACAACTGCTGTTTTACTTTAACTTTGTTCTCCTCATTCAAAGAGGTCCTACAATGCTGAGAATACATGGTCAATTTTGGGAGTACAAAACCCTCTACCGGGGGTAAATGGGCATGCTACTACACTAATTTCTATCACATATATGCGTAAGCATTAATCTTTGTGTAAATTAAATGCAAAACTTAACAATTACATTTTAAAACAGATGATAAATCAATAACTAAGATTTATTTCATGTATACACTTAGAATTCAACTGTGCAATGGGTCAGAAGTGTGATTACCTTCCTTAATTCTATTGTATTCTCTGTCCGTCGCCTCCTCATTTCCTGAAAAGTAAACAGATAACAAGTCAGAAGATATTGGTGTAAAGTCAAGCTTGGAATAGTTATTCGACCTACACACAAAATCGGGAATATTTTAATCCCGTAATGTGGCAAAAATATCTAAAACTGCAGGCTTCATAAAATATGAAACAAAAAAAATTAACATCAAGTTCAAAGAGCTCAGAAAAATGGCATGCAATAAACTTCCCAGAACACAATCATGAGAAAGTAGTGTGAGGATATGCTTCAAACACTTGGACATGGGCAGGACTGAAATTTTCCCTTATAAGGGGCCTATAAATGCCTTCCCCTCTAAATATTTCTTCAAATTTATGCAGTTTTGCCCAAATTTACACTTTACTCCCAAGACATTTCTTTCCCCAATGAAAGAGATGTTTTCCCCATATATAAAATAAAGGCCCCTTCCAAACTACTGAAAAATTCTTGATGGGTAACACATTATGCCTCTTTGATAAAGGGCAGGAGCATAAAATAAATGCAGCCCACACTGTCATTTTGGGAACAGTGACTGAATGATTTCCAGTATATGTATTTTTTAAAACAAATTTTATCAAGTAATGGCTATGAAGATGCTCACCTGAGAAATACTGTCTTGATTGCCTGCACAAATTACTATAACATAGTTGTACTGAATACATAAGCCATTCAGAGATAAGATCATTTCAATTCCACAAACCAACCAGTACATGTGGTCAAAATTTGTAAGTTGTAACATAAGAAAGTCTAAGTAATTTCTTAAGTAATATTAAAAGGGACCATAACTCCTGACCTAATTGGCTGATTTACTTGGCTGCGGGATTGTAGCTGTTAACACTGACATAAAGTCTGAAGATGATTGCTTAAAAAAAAGAGATGCTAGTGTGCAAGAAAAGTGAAATCTGCTTCATGCATGTTTTGTTTATGATATTGAATCCTGCATCCTAGACTCCTGTCCTATACCACTGCCTCACCAGTTTCTTTTTTTTACAAATGAAGTCAAGTGAGGATTACACATTTTTAAAAAAAAAAAAAAAAATTCACTCCATTATTGCATATTTCACAATTAGACTGCATTAATCGAGTAGCCACCATTTAACATGAAACTCCGCCCCTTTCTATCAACTGTTATGTAAACAGCGGAGCTATGATGTGCATGCAATGATTCAAAACAGTGAAGCTAGATGGTGTACACACTGGGAACACACACTGATGTCTACATAA
>CM037793.1:27608796-27658796 GCA_021229015.1 Solen grandis | reverse complement strand
ATTGTGTATGTCAAAATCTGCAGATAATTTGATTTGACTTAAAACAAATGTAGACCTGTATGCTAACACATTGTTACTTTGATTTAATAAATTTGTGCAAGACAGTTTCTTTGTTTTGGTTATTTATTTGTTGTTGTTTTTTTAAATTGTACATACGTGTGCAAATTACATAAAGACAAGTAATCAAGTTTAAAACTCACTCTTTGCAATTTTGAATTGCAATGATATGTAATGTTATGTAGAGAGCGCCGTGGTTCAGTGATTATGTTGTCGACTGCTAATCTGATGATTGTGGAATGGTACCCGGTTTTGGGCGAGGTTTTTTTTATCTTCCCAGGCGCAAAGTGCTATTTTAATCTAGGGACCGTCGACAGGGATTAGAATAAGTTGTAAGAACTTGTTTCCCAATCAACGTAAAATAATTAAGTTTAACTGAATGTAATGTAAAACGAGAAAGAAATTGAAAGAGCCGAGATCAAACAGGGAATGTGTGGTAACAAAATATGTGCAGTGATATATATAGTGTTAATTTGTGCAGACACCATAATATAAAATGTAATTAATGTATATTATGACAAGAGTTGGAATGTTTGCTAGGCTAAAACGTCTTAAACGACTTTGATTAGGAAGATATCTTGCCGTAAGGAAGGGCCAATCGATTCGAGATAACAAGATGACCTGTCCTTTGATAACATTGTCTGTTGGCTCGTAACTCTGGTTTCTGGTCATTTTACTAGTCTCCTTTTTTCTTTAAAATGAAGTCATACAATATGAGCATTACACGAAATACAATGACATATTCTCCCATTTTTGCACGATGCATTTCAGTTTTCTGTTATCGCGTATCGCCTCCAGTTCCGATGTACATGCTTGAAGACAATTTACATTAATGTCCTCTTAAATAACATCGATCTGTCAGGGGAATACGATGCAAATATTTCAGTTAGCATCAGAGTTAAAACAAGCAAATAACATTCCATACGGTTAAATTCGTGTTAATCAAAGAGGATGTGTTCCTAGTTGGCTTGATCTCACTTAATGTAGTCAAAATATTTGATTTGCAAAAAAAGGGGTAGAAATAGTAATGGCTTCTTTGCACACACAAAAAAAAAAAAAAAAAATAAATAGAAAAAAGTCCCTAAAAGTCATTTTAATTTAGTCAAGGGGCATTAGACATTATGTTACTGAACTGTCGGCTCGGTTGTTTTTATCTTTCATTTTGTTTTCTTCGCGGAAGCGAAATGGTTTAAGAAACTACAGTAGGCTAGGCAAATTACAGCAAATGTCGGCAAAGGTCGTCGAACTTTCGAGATTCTTCGTCATTACACGCCATGATTCAGAATGTTACTTTCTTTCGTTTAGAAATTAATTTTATGATTATCATTTATTACCGTTAAAGTTATTTAACAACTTTATTCGGTATTCGTTTATTTAAGCACAAAAGTATCGCTTTTTATCCGAAAGGAAATTGAGAAAATACTACCGGTGACGTCATTTTTGGAAAACCCTAGATCTATCGCGATATATGAGTAGTATTTCAAAACATTCTGCATGAAAAAGGTGCGTCAATCTACCGTACGTACAGTAGGCGTAACACAAGCACATCATGTAAAACGGTTAATTGTAACAGTGATTCTTTCTTAATAAGATTGTGTTAAGTGGGTCAAATAGATTTTTGTTTATAATTCCTCGGATATCTTTAATGGAATGTCTAAACTTTTATGTTTTTAAAACAAGTTACTTGGAAATATTTTATTAACCCTTTCCCTCATAGAGGATACCATGAAAAGACCTATGCGAACAGCATAAAACCAGATCAGCCTGTGAGTAACTCGCAGGCTGATCAGGTTTTATGCTGTTCGCTGCTCCTCAGTGGTCTGGAAATGAGTATTTTGTTATTAAATTTGGAAAGGTTTAACCGTGGTTTTCTGCAGATCAGGCTTTATGTGGTACCTATTGAGTGCGTAAAAATGAGTCTATATGAGGGAAAGGGTCAAAATGAGTCTATATGAGGGAAAGGGTCAAAATGAGTCTATATGAGGGAAAGGGTTAAACAAACCATTCAGTAGTTATACATTTGGTTATGTAAACCACAAGATGGTTAATTTTGGTTAATTTTGAAATACCTCTTAGGTATATCATTAAGCACTTCATACGAAAAAAAGGGGAACAAATATTATTTTGTGGCATTTTTTATACGTATACCCCTTCAAAATTTGCGTAGCAATTCCGTACAGGGTTAAATTAACTGAAATCATCTTTTCTTTTAGAATTTGTAATAAGAAATTTCTTATATCACAAAAAATGCTTTATTTAAATATATAAGAAAAATAACACGCAACAAAATTATAAAAATCATGCATTAGGGTTTCACTAACTTAAGTTCATTAGTTTGCATCAAGCTTTGAACTAAAGTTTTAACATTTTTTTTAAAACGATCACGAAACAATTGTCTTATGACTTATATAATATATCACTCTGGATAACTCTGATAGAATTGTGTGCCGTATATGATAATACATGCATTACGTAAAACTCGGTTTTAGCATTATTCATTTACGATTATGTGGGTCAGGAAGGAATATTTTAGCTGTATACAAAATTGATACACTCTTTATGAATACATTTAAACCAAGAACGATGATGCATGGCTGAACTCTTTGAACGTTTCATTGCAATTAACATGTTTAATATTCAAATGTAAATAGTGATAATAAAAGGTAATCATTTCTAACCAGGTTAAGTGCTGTCGTCAATTTCTTGAAAAACTTGATGTTGTGTAAGAGTTGCTTAAGGCTCCCATGGTCTTTCTCTAATTAAACGGAAATTTCGTACACCCGCCAGGCTTAACAGTAATGAAATCCGAGAAGAAAATAATGAAGATAAATACCTGTCTAAGAAGTGTTGTTGGCAAAGCTGGTGATTTTGGCTCCAGAATCAGGTTTATATGACACCAACGGTATTTTTTTATCTTTTTGCAATTTATCTAATTGCCCGATTTCAATCGTTTTTGTGTCCTTATCATACGTTCATTAGCAATGTATCCTACCAAGGCCGCAAGAACTGTCTTGATTTGTTTTGTTTTTTGTAGAAAGGAAAAAACTCCTTTTTTTAAAATTTATCCAGAAATGTTCCAAAGTAATCATATAAAAATCAATGAACAAATTTAGAAATGAAAACATTACGATTTTGATATCAATTTCGAAATTCTTTGCTCATTCACCAATTTTAATGGGTATCTGGTATGTCTTGTTAGCTTGGCGCTCAGCATGTAATGGTAGTTTTCCAGGGGTATATAGTTGACCCGGCATTAGGGTAACCTCCGGTGTATGTTTTCCTGTAGGCTGTGAGGCATCTTGTGAAAACATGTCCCGAAGACGTTAAACTTTAGCGAATAAACAAGCAATATGTATATTTATATTGTATAATGTGTTAGTGTGATAGGCTTGCGCTGGGCACTGAAGATAGTATCTTTGATAACCAAGTGTCACAGTAGCAAAGTGATACATATAATAAAAATTAGGGGTTTGATTGTTATCGATACAGTATTATGTTTTACCTAAAACTGATCATCTTTAAAGAATATCACGTACATAATTTCGTCATTTTTATTTTTTCCATTCATTTATTAGATTTCAAGTACCACAATCACTCAGTATTTAATATTGTTTGCTAGATTGGTGATTTGAGACTCATTTATAGTCATCATTCTCTTCAAATGGCCGTATAAAAGCTATCAGACTTTAGCATACTATTCAAACCAAAATCACGCATTGGCTTCATGAATCAAAGTATTGTAGTATTGAAGTATTCCCTGTGTTTAGAAACCACCATTGGTAAAAACATAATATTAAAAGCAATTATCGAATGGAAAAGGACATATCTAAATTCTTAATTACAAAACAATATCAGTCGTGTAAGACTGATATATCGAAAATGGGACTAACCAATGGTTGCACTATTTTGTGGAGCGGAAGCACGAATTCCCGTGTTAGAAGTCCAATCACGTAAAAGAGCTGCAAGACCCCGAAATACGGATTCACTGCCTTGTATCCACTATTAGGCAGTGAATGCAAAAGATAGGAAATAGAAAATAAAAATAACTCTATATAACAAATAGAAAGACAAATCTAGGCTGAGTTAACATATATCTCATTTCCTTAGGAAACATAATAAAGATATAATCAAAAGGTTTATGCCCACGGCTGGCAGTTATTGGTATTTAAAATTGCTATGGAATGTAAAATAAACATGAGTTATTTTGTTTTCTAATTGGGTTGTTCAGGTGTGTTTTAAATGCGGGTTTCTGAAATAAACATAATGTGTAAGTTAATTTGATTGTTCTTACCGACTATATAGATATGCTAGTTACTTAATTGTTGGCTTGAGGCTATATTCATAAAGCCTCTTTTTCGCTACATGAAAAGTTAATTTTATTGTGTCTTACCATTATGTCCTTAAACTTTCCATAAGTGTATCCCATATTTGTAAAATATCTGCTTTGTTTGTAATTTCAAAGTTTAGGAAATAATTGCAATTGTTATTTTTCACCTTTTTTTTTGTTTTTTTTTTTTTAAAAAAATCACAAAATGCTTTGTGAACAATGTCCTATATGTTTGCAGTACAACGAAAGGGAAAGTTATGACTTAACGTGTTTGTGAATGGGAAAACCGTAAGTCTTGGAGGCGAGGCTCTTGTGAGTTTTCGCCCATATGCTGGTGTCCGGTTTACGGATATTTCTTTCTACAGGGCAAACACACAATTAACAGTTTGTTCGTGTAGATTTAAACTTTTTGAAAAACATTTGTATATTTTGTATCAATCGATTTTTCAAATTATCACATAATATAAGAACAGTTATTAAATTAAAAAAATGCCTTAGTGGTTGAGAAACTAATGACGTCATGTTGGGATTCGCGGGAAATTAATTCCGATATAAAAAAAAAAATAAAAATGAAATTGCTAAATCTGTTGAATATATGGAAATATCTAGTCAAGTAATATTAGTGTTATTTTTCTAGGCACGGCTATCTAAGGCCATGTTTTACTCTATATATTGAAATTAAAGAATGGATTTATTAATATGAAAACGAATGTTCGTTTTCCTTAAAGATAAGAACAATTTTATGGAGCTTATTACTAACAAGGACTGTATCATATCTAAGCCTAACATACGATTACGACTGAATTCAAGTACCATGCTTTTTTAAAATATACATACATATCGAAACGTCATTTAGGGACATGATGAGGGCCTTAAATAAATAAATTGGATCCTGTGTATATTCATTCATATGTCAGACATCGAGGAAATGATAACATAATAGCTGATGATTTGTTTTTTAGAGTAGCGTATTTTCATGTCCACCCTTGAGAATTAGATTTTTATCTCGCTTATCTTTCGACATTCGACTGGAGTGAACTAGCTGATTTAATGCCGAAACACTTGCTCAGCATTCAAAACTTAAAGCTCATTAAATGTCGGCTTGTTGTCAACACAATCTCGATAGTACCGTGGTCCAGGAGGTGACGAACTTAACTGTCGATTCAAAAGCTTTGGTTTGAATAGATTAAGGGCAGGAATATTTTATAAACCTTCGCAAATTAATGGTTCAACCCACGTCGAGACGGACGGATATGCGTTGTTAAAACTTGGTAACTTAAACAGAAAATAAATTAGCTTTTTTTAATTATTTCATCTTTGTTGCACATATCTATATGTTTTGTTTGTGCTTCATTTCAATTATCATTATATTCATTATTTTCATTATTCCAGCTTCAAAGAATAATTTATTATTTTTCGTTCAGTTTCTCTCCCTTTGCCTCTTACAGAAAATTAAAATCAACGATGTAATGGCAACCATAAAAAAACACATGCATGTCTCACAAAGCTGTTCATCTCGCTGTTATTTCAGTATTAAAACATTTTAAAATTATATCAAATGTTTCTAAAGATGGTCGCATTGTATTATTCTTCGAACATGTAGTTATAACTGTTCATATCTTTAATTAATCGTCTATTAATTGAGGCACATGAAATTGAAGAAGAGCCGTTCTCTCATTACGCTCTCTCACTCATCGCCTCTTAATTCTTAGGTGTCTATTTTAATTCTTAATCACAAACGGATGTAACCCTTTTGACACTTTTATCAATTCTAAAGCACATTTACAAAAGCCCATTTTATTGTGCATCAAATAACTAATTGCAGTAAACGTATACAGAAATAGGGCATACTATAGGTTTTCATTTAGTGTTCAAACCAACAGTGAGGGCGCCGTGGTCCAGTGGTAACGTATCCGAAGGTTGTGTTTTCGGACCCCGTTGGAGGCAAGAACTATTCATGATCTTTCCCGGGCGCAAAGTACTGGTCCAATCAAGGAACCGTCGGGAAAGATTAGTATAAGTTGTAAGAACTTGTTTCCAAATCGACGTAAAATAAGTAAGTTTAAACTAAACCTACAGGACATTTGTCACCTAAAATTCCGAGAAACATGTTCATGCAAAGAATAGTAATTTAGTTTGAACAATTAGAAAATGTATGTACACTATTAGGTTTTCAAATCAGGGAACTTGTAATAAGCTACATAATGAGACGCAGTTTCTGTAAATTGTTTCAAACATAACATGGGGGTTAAATGCTAAATTACATATTTGTTAAGAATCACTTGCTTTACTTTGCTTTATTTTCTTCAAACCGTTTTTCAACAATACGCGTCAGAACAATAATTAAAGGTCTGAGAGTCGTAATGTTGCTAAAGGAAAAGAAAAGTCACGTGGCTTGTAATTTGGAACTGTTATTTCCCACATCAGATGGATCTTGTATCATTTTGCTGTGAGCGCCGAACATATTTCAATGAACATATATGCCAGAGGTGCTGCTCTCTTGCTTGGCGCTCAGCATATAAGGGTAGTTCCAGGACTGGTTGGCTTGGTGTCAGGATAATGTGACTGGGTGTGGTATCATGCCACATGTCTACGGTGTGATACTGCAGTGTGGCAGCACTATATCTGTGTCCCAAGTAGGCATCGTCTCCAAATGACTGAAATACTGTCGATGGGACGTTAAACCCAACAAACATATTTAATTAAAAATAATACTGTTAAAGCTCCCTTACTTGGCGCTCAGCATATGAGGGTAGTTGCAGGAATGATTGACCTGGTGTCCGGAAAATGTGACTGGGTGTGGTACTGCAGTGTAGCAGCAGTTTATCTGTCTCAAGTAGACATCGTCTCTAAATGACTGAAATACTGTCGGTGGGACGTTAAGCCAACAAACAAATAAACAAATATTTTGTAATTTATGTCAATTTAATCGTGTAATTAAATTCCTCGTCAAATAAGATTGGTGGAAAACATTTCTAACTTATTTTAGAATATCTTTATTGAAATAATCAACGTATTCATTCTTTTGAAGTCTGACCCTTCACCTCGTGAATATCGAAGTGCAGATTTATAATTCGATGAATTTTAATTGTTTGATCTTTAAAATGGCTTGCGGAATAGGGAATGTTTCTTTGCCACAGATGACTGTGTAGAAACTGAGCTACAATAGTGTATAAGCAAACAGAGGAGACCCTGATCAGGATGCACTATAGGGGATGTCTGACCTGGGTCTGCTCTTTTTTTCTATCATAAAATGAGTCTATATGAAGTTGAGGGTACAGTTAACAGATTAAACGATTCCGCCTTTAGTTGCTCCTGTCAAGAATGGTCATACTTTCTCAAACGGTTTAACTTATAATCAACACTGTAAACTATAAGAATCAAGGGGGAAAAATCGCATCGTTTTGCTTGATCTAAATGAGATGCTTCTTACACATGATTGCATTGCTGACACCATAAATGGAATTGAATTGCCAATGAATTTATCCCCTGCAATCTGTCTGGGTTTGGGGGGGGGCTGTTTGCGGTCCATTCCACCGACAGTAATTCTGTTACTTTGGGACACTGTTAGTCACTATTATAATGTTGTCACGCCGTATTGGATTGGCATCTTACCTACAACCAGTCCCGTCAGACTGGCTCTAAGATAACACATCCTGAGATTGAGGACTGTCACCGGTGGCCGAGTGGTTAGGGTCTCCGCTCGGGAGCTGGAGGTCGTGGGTTCAAAGCCCGACCTAGACAAACCAAGTTAAATTGATATTTGTAGCTCCCTGCTTGGCGCTCAGCATATATACATGGTAGTTCCAGGACTGGATGGCCTATCGTCAGGATAATGTTACTGGGTGTGGTTTATGTCACATGTCTACGGCGTGATTATGCAGTGTGACAGCACTATATCTGTCTCAAGTAAACATAACCTCCAAATACATACTTGAAATGCTTCGGTGAAGGTTAGAGCCAACAAACAACCGAACCCAAGCTATTCTTGACCGATTCAATGGTCACGGAGGATTGTCCAAGTTAGCGATGACCTCGAAATGAGGCTAGCACTGTATATGTCATTCATGACAGCATATTAGCACAATTTTTGATTCGATGCATCTGTCAGCTTCAGCAGAGGATGGACGATATCAAATATACATGTAACGTTACATGTACATTAAATCTTAACTAGAGCCCTCATAGAAAATTTCTCCTTGTAGAGTAATGGTTTATCACGAGTAATGCATTAGTATAAGCTGTGGTAACTTGTTTTTGCAAATCGACATCGAAAAGAAGAAATTAGTTTTACAAATTAGTGTTCTGTCCCTAACCTGGAGTTTTCTTTTTTCATCCGTTATTTTGTGAAACATATTCTGCATACTTGTTTCTGTTGCGCGAAAATATCAAACGGATTGACGTCTGTCCTTTTTATATTCGAAGACAATTAGACGCTGTGGCATATCGTCATTTCTCCTTGGCCGCAAGGAATTAACTTGATAATGAACCCCCTCATCACAAGGCTGTACTCAGCTCCTTCCTGAACATTGCTGCCCGTCGGATCTCCGTAAACTATCCAGTTGAGGTGTTAATTTAATAGATTAGCCATTGATCTCTCTCTCTTACGTCCCGGAGAGCATTGCTCGTCTACACGTGCGGATTTAATTCTTCGTCGCAGAGAAACGGCAATGTCGCCAAACTCTTGACCAATCACTTTGTCCTTAGGAATATTGATCACTTCTGTATGTTATGAAACCCTTGATTGAGTTCAAGGAGAAATCTATCTTGACCGCTAATACTACAAGATGAATAACTGAATGATAGAAAAAAAATTGCATCGCTGTAATGATAGAAACATATTCACATCGGTCTTTAATTATCTCTGTTCATTAAATTTAAACGTTCGAAATATACGAGACTTGCCCAAGAAAAGCCTGACAAATTTTCTTTCCCCAACAAAATGATCTCGAATTTGGCTAAAACTCACACTGCTAAAGAATTTCAGAAAGATACTGCGAATTATAAATTATATCTGAACAAATAACTTTATATAGTGACAGGTGTGTTCAGCCCCCCCCCCCCCCCCCCACACACACACAAACACAAAATAAATAAAACGATCTCCATTTTTCATAAAAACATAGTGTGCTGGAAATGTTGAAAATGATATGTGTTTGTTCATTACTTAAGCTACCATCTATTATCACAAATAGACAATATGACGGGAACCAATATGACGGGAACCAATATGAAGGGAACCTTTTTTACACTTTAACCTTTAATCTTAAGCTCACAATACGGATACTTTTGTCTCCTGACATCTTTTTCAAAATTGTATATACGAGCAGATTTAGTTATCAGCAACTCATGTTGCTACTTCGGAGCAAATATTGTAAGTTCGATTCACGGAAACAGCCATAAAGATACACATTTTCCCTAGGTCGGTGGTTCTACCCGGGTACCTCTGTGTACTCGGGGTCTTCCTCCACCTGTAATTAGCTGGACGTCGCTTTATGATTGAAATACTATCGCAGCGACGGTAAACGCCAATACAACAACACATTTTCCCCTCTGTTCGTGTCTTTTCTTACACTGCATAGTCGTGTCACAAGGTATTGTGATTTTGCTTGAGATCTTTCCTTGGCGTCATATATCTGTGATACAAAAGGAAACATTCCAAATACAAATGTATTAAAAGAACTGTTAGACTATTGAAATTAACAGTTTACATATGTTTTGTTTCCTACGTTTAATATAGTATAATTGTAAAAACAAAAAAACACAAATTACAACTGTAATCTTTTGTATGCGACGAAATTAATACATTTTATACAACATTAATTAAAAGTGTAAGAGACACTTTACGGTAGGCGAGGTTTTATAAACAATTTGTATATTTACAATCCGGATGTTCCTGGTGATTTTTGCTTCCTTTCTTTTAAAATAGAATACGTTTTAATTTTCAATCGATAGTTTAATTAATTGAAGGCTGAAACATTGATAAGATCGGTCTATTTCCGTCTTCGTGAACTGTTTAAATTTGAATTCTGTGTTCATGCGGTTTTAATCTTTTATTTCTTCTGTTTTGTTTCCTTTGAACATTTAAACCGATGTAGTGATATAACTCCATATCTATAGCGTTTTCTCGTGCATTATCTTACTTAATTGGCATCTGGAATTAAATAATTAAGAAGTAAAATAAGTAATACTGAATATCTTCTGCACAACTGATAGGAAACGTTTAAGTTTTAGTTATTTAATTTTGGAAAAGTACTCGTATATCATAAAATTGTCTTGAGTGTTTATTACATGAATTGGATTTCTGAATGAACATTATAACATATTCTACACGTATAATTATCTTGAATATAAAACATACTCTTTCATCTAGGCATTAATGTCGAATGAAGAATTCAAAAAATATTACTTAGCCAAATAAAGAGAAAAGATTCAGTAAATATCAAAATAAAAAGTAACAAAACAAACAAACAGCAACAATAAATAATACACACAGGAAGAAAAACGCTACATGTTATAAATTAAGGTGCCTACGTCGCTATATATTTGGCATGTCGTTGCACCGTGAGATTGACTATGTTTTTAGTCTCACCAAGCAAAAAAAATCAGTTCTAAATGTTATCCTTTGGGACAGAAAAAAAGTCCATCGCGCCAAAAGAGAGATTACACAAGAAGAAGAGTTAGCTAATTCAATGTTTCGTAACTTTGTTTAAATATATATATACCGATTTCTGTATTTTCAATAATTATGAGCATAAAAATTATTGCAGTCTCGTCACCTCGACATTCTCATAATAATTATTATATATAACTACTCAATGTCTTAACCTGGTTCTATAATAAAAAGGTTTTTTTTTTTTTTGCACTAGTCAGAAATGTCATACACAGCATCACGAATGCAGTTTTTAATTATACTTATTATTTGAACAATATTAAATTTGTACTTTTCCCATATAAAAAATATATGAATGATTGTTATCATAAAAGTCACACTCAAATCAATGATAATAAAACCATAAAGGCGATTATCTATCTGTATTTATGCATGTATTTGTTAACATTAAAAGGTGTTTGGGCATATTCATAAGAGAAACAAAAATGACGGCATTCGCCCTAAGGTAATCTATTCATCATTTAAATATAATCATGGTCCTTTCCAATCCAAGCTCTTTTGCTCAATGTTTATAAAGACTAAAGTTGTGTTACTATAAAATATCATGATCCCTAAATGGGTCATGATCTTAATTTCATGACGGATGAATTACCTACTGTATTACTAATCTATAAGACTAATTATTTATTGTGGGAATTTTTTCCTTCATTTTTTTTAAATCTAACTACAATCATATGTATTTGGAATAAAATAACAATTAAAACATCATCATACATCATTTATACATAAAATAACTCAAGGTATATGAGTACATATCTTCTTAACATAAGGTAAGTTGAACATATATCTCTTTCAGAGCTCCTAGTTGTTTCCTTTCAAGTGAAAGCTTTGTGTTTATCAAATTATAAACAAATATGCTAGCACTCTGAGCAAAATGCTTAACTGTTAATCAGTCAAAACCAGACTATCTCAAATCATTAGTTTTCTTTATTATCCCTTAGGTAGTGAAAGTTTCTAATTGAATACATTTCTTGAGACGAAAGGAACAATTTTCTATGCATACAAAACCTTGCTAGTAATTCGTTATGTAAATGGGTCATCCTAGCAACGCCATGGCCAACAAAAAAGACAGCTAATGCGGCTAAGCTGATTACAAATAGCACAAACCGGTTGTAGATAACACTGTAAACAGTCAAACCGGTTGTAGATAACACTGTAAACAGTCAAACGGCACTAGGATATATGTAGAGTTGAATAAATAGCTGGGCATTATTGTTTTTAGGGTTAGTATGTACACGTGTAGCACGTCCTAAGACAGTTTTAATTAATTAAAACGAATTCGCGAGAGAAGCAATAGAACCGGTAGTTAACAGCTGAATTATTACCCAAACGTTTGAAAAGCAAGACGATATAACAATTCCTCTCTCTCCTGGTGAATCGGGCAAAAGTTTACTTGTACCACGGTAATACCAATATGATTTGACATTTATAAAAAGAAATATGAAGGACGTTACAGATAAAATCAAACTGTATTCATATTCCGCCTCCCATAATTGCGGTAACAATTCATGGCAATATTTCAAACATAAACTTCTTTGATGCGTTAATTAGCACAACAAAATCATTAATGAATTTCAAGCTTCAACGTAATTTAAGACATTTTTTCAATCATTTTTTGAAAGCTTAAAATTGTGTCAATATTAAATTGTACGTCACTTGTACCTTAATTACATACAAAACTTAAAAGTTGAAAAATCTAATATAACCTTGACAGGCACCATTTCAAATCATTAAAAGGCTTCAGAGCTGGACAAAAGCACGTTCTGTAAACATACCATATTTTTTCTGAAGTACCCTAAAGTCTCGAGTTCCAATAAATTCTGTTTAAACGCTGCCACCTTTTTTCTTTTGTTTTTAATTTAAAGTATAATAATGATATGATCAATAGGACAATCGCCATTATTCTGAGAAATAACGCAGCGATGTCTCTTGAAGGAACATTTGTAACCATCGTCAGCGCTACCGATTGTCGATAATGGTTTCTTTTCAATTGTAATCCATGTGTCAAAATATCCTGTTGTTTAAACGGAAGCGGTAAGCAACCGGAGATATTACCACGATAGGATCCTTTTGTGCTAACTGTTTGATTGTTGGGTTAATTGAAAGGCGCGGATTCCTTCTGTGTTTTGGTTGTCTAAATAAAGAAAACGTTTGAAAAAGAGAGACCTTGAGAACAAAAAATATGGTCAGAAAAAAATGCAGTGTACATAGTATACAATGTATTACTAAGTTTTAACTGTATCTATTTAAAGCTGATTTTTTTTCCATTTATTTACTATGTAAGTCAAAGAATTGTAGTTAATCATTAATTTTATATATATCCATCAATTAATTCCTCCAACCTTTCTGTTTAATTGTCAGCGTGGAAACGCCACCTCAGTATGGGATAGGTCCATTTTAACCATAATCGAAAATTCTATACATCTTGTATACCCTAACTCATTCAATAATAATAATAATAATAATAATATAAAAAAGAAGTATGTATTTAAAAATGATTTACTAAAATAAAAGTATATAGCACTCTGTTTAAGCTTTGAATAATTCGTGCTTCAATAACACGCGCAGCTTCTTTGTTGCTTAGCATCACTTTCGAGAGATGTTCTTCATTTGTCACTGATATACAACCGATTCTACAACAAGCATGTAGATTATACATTGTGATCTTTAATGCACACATCTAATCCCTTCTGTCATTCTTGTAATAGCACTTGACGTGGACATTAGAATATATAGATCTGAAATCGCCATGTTCATTAATACACCTACGTTAAAAGCAGCCATTTGCATGCAGTTATATCGAACAAAATGCCGTCCGTCTAATTTGTAAGCAATTCTGTCGAATTTGACGATTAATTGGGATCGAATTAGTAGAATAAAGATCTGCACTCACGACGAGTACCTCAGAACACCAAGGAACGTTTCTCGAAGATATCGGGTTATTTGACCAGGGTTCCTCATAGTTCACACGGTAATTGATAATCATTTGGAGGAGGCTGCATCATGACAACTTTGATTAAAATCGATGTCAATTTTGAAAAAAGGAAGGTAAAATAAGATAAACCATGCATACAAACATGTAAACCAACATACATTAACATATATATGCATATCTATATATTATATAAACACACACACACACACAGACAGAAAATGTAGGTCGATTTACTAACAATCATTGGCATATGCTAAATATCAAACGTGTCGCAAGTAGATTTACTTAACATTACCGATGCGTTTCGTTAGCGAATGAAATGAATTATATTGCTTATAATTAGCTAAAGCATCACCACTTTTAGCACTCGGTTACTTTCTGATATTATGAAATACGATTGACTTTGAGGTGTGTTGGTGGTCATTCGGAATTGTTTTATTTTCTTTCATTCACTGTTCACAGGCGGATTCAGAGAGATGTCGAACAACATCCTAGCTACACTGAGTCTGGCTTGTCTCATCTGGTAAGTGCATATATTTCTCCTTTTTTCATTATGCCTCTATTTAATTTATTACTGCTTTCTTGTTTCTTCGATAATTATTGTAAAATACAGTATATTTGCATGTGCGTTATATCTAAAAGAAAAAGTTTAGATATTGCATTGGCATCAACTCGTATAATTCTAAAATTAGATATTCACCATTGAATATAAATAGTTATTTAAACAATTTACATCAGCATAACTTTCCTGTTCTATGGTGAAGCAACACGTTGACAAAAAAATCACTTTTAAGGCGCGTACTTCGAGTTATCAATTCGAATATGTCAAATACATATTAATTTGAAAATATATTGAACATCAGTATTGTATGTGAAGACGTTTGTTCTTTTTCTAAAATATGGACCTCTTCCAACAGTAAACATTGAAGAAACATTCAAAGTCTTACTCTCTTAGTTTTGTTCTTTCAGTGGGTGTTTTAGTGCCGCAGTTGTAGAAACAAATGAAAATGACGATAAACTAAACAGACAAGAGAGAGAAGCTGAAGACATTGAGGCACCAGGGGAACTTCCAAAGAATCAGCGTGTAAATAAGAGATATGATGGTGGAAGTTTTGACAGTCTTGCGAGTGGGTTGATCGGTAAACGCTATGACGGTGGTGGCAGTTTCGACACACTGGCTAGCGGTTTAGTAGGTAAACGCTATGACGGTGGTGGCAGTTTTGACACACTGGCTAGCGGTTTAGTAGGTAAACGCTACGACGGTGGTGGCAGTTTTGATACACTGGCTAGTGGTTTAATAGGAAAACGCTATGATGGTGGAAATTTTGACACTCTTGCTAGTGGTTTAATAGGAAAACGCTATGATGGTGGAAATTTTGACACTCTTGCAAGTGGATTAATAGGAAAACGCTATGATGGTGGCAATTTTGATAGTCTAGCAAGCGGCTTGATTGGTAAAAAGCGCAATCTATCTGGGGCCTTCCATCCAGCGAAAGGGCTTGAACATCAGTATGATAAAAGATATGGACAATTCGACAGCTTGGCTAGTAGTCTCATAGGAAAACGATTTAAACAAGACTTTGGGAATCGGGATTGGTATAACAAGAGATATCGTGGAACATTTGATTCATTAGCGAGCAATATTATCAAAAGGAGCGCAGACAATGCTGAACAAAGTAAGCAATCGTCTGAGGAATCGCGAAAATGATTCATTTCAAACAGAAAAAATAGACATTCACTATATTGAACGTTCAAGTTCTTCTCCACCATAAGAAATTTAAACTATATATTTTTGCAACTGATATGAATATGATTTTACTGTGTTTCCTTTTTAATGATTTTAAACTTTATTATGAAAAAGTAAGTTTCATATTTTAACATATCAATTATTGAAGAATTAATTAATATTAGTCGATATATGATTTGTCAGCTTTTCATTTTCAGATTTGTGTGTATGATGACAGACTTAAAACCTTTTTGTATGAACATTGTCAAAAACTACGAATTAAAAAAACACACTTCTACCATGCAGAGATGTATATGACACACTATACATTCCAAAGTTTTCATATACTTATTGAACTATTGTACAACCATATCATGAAAATCTTTCAAGCAAGATATACATATATGCCATATAGTCAGCTGAAACTGTTTTCTTTGATATCAGCAGCAACTATGTATTAAACTTCCAAAATATGCTTGCTTTGTTTCCTGTTATTCCAACCATAACCTTAAACTAAATTATTAGCAAAGGGTGTATATTTCGAAAATATTTTAAGGGGCCTCCGTGGTATAGAGGGTAAAAGTCTCTGAGTTTAGCACTCACTCAGCCCCTCAACGCGTGGGTTCGAATCCCGGCAGGGTCATTCGGATTTTCATGTGAGGAAGCCTTCCAGCTGGCTTGCGATAGGTCAGTGGTTCTACCCGGATGTCTCCGTGCATCCGGGGTCTTCCTCCACCTGTAATTAGCTGTACGTCGCTTTATGACTGAAATACTGTCGAGGCGACGGTAAACTCAAATAGTCAAGTCAGGTCAAGTCGAGAATATTTAAACCAAACAAAGTACAGGTAGCAAAGTACTTTCATACTGTTATTGATCTATATACAATATTGACTATTTTTTTTTAGTAATTGTGATGCCACAACGGATTCTATTAAAATATACTGCTCCATAACATTTCTTGTTGTCAAAGCAAAATGTAAAAGAAGTTAATAAATCTGCAGATTAAACAAAATCACTTTTGTATCAAGCGGCACATTTGAGCAATTGTGTGTTTAAATAGATGATTGAGATGTTATTCACTCTGTTGGTTATATAAAAAGTTTGATAAATCTCCCTTCGTATTATATGTGCAATACTTCAAGGAAATCGTTTTATCAGTGCTAAGCAGAGTCTTTATATTATTTTCAATTTAGAAGACTGCAAATTATACAAATATATCACGTTATATTTGTATAGGGTAATACAAAACGTATATTTGGATTTTCAAGAGAAGAAAATGAATACATATTTGACATCTCTTATCGCATATACCTCATAATCAGACAAAATAGCAAATGGGACTAGGATTTAGTCCATAATTTAAGTGGTCCACGTCTCCAAAAGTTTCCATAGAAATGATTTTTTTTCTCTCATAAAAATCATGTGCATGCACACACATGTCTGAAATAAGTTTTTGGATATTTCCGAGTTACAGAACAGTGACTTTGAAATGTTTTGAAATGCGTCAATGTTTTGACGATTAATATTTACAAGTAAGAACGTCAGTAAACGTCCTTCAAAGCGCATTTAGTTGCTGCTAACGGATGTTACCAAAAGGTTGCGAGTTGGTTTTGGTATTGCATTCTATATCTACGATATAAAAGGAGTGCAAACTCCCACATTAGCGACTGTTAACGGTAACTGAACTCAAGGGTGGATGAAATGTCTTAACTTACGCAAAGTCACTCTTGTAATGTTCCTCTCAGTAGATTGTCCCGATAGTTGAAAGAGCGATTTAAAAACACTTCTAAAATACATTTACATAAAATTTCGATGCAAGCCACTCAAACACACTTTCACTTACACGCACACTGATACATTACACATATAGAATGTCCACCACATTTCCCTACCACATATATATTGTTTGCCTTATCTCTTAATACAAGTTATTTATAATTTAAAGTTTATATTTTTTACGGCAATGCAAACAATAATACTCCAATAAAGTCGTTACTAGCATATGCCATAAAAATATTATTATCTAAGAATAATTTAATCAATTTCAACACCATTACAATTTTAATGATATAACCCGAGAGCGTATTTATATTTGTGACATTTAACATTACAGCGTACCTCAAATTTGTTTGACCAAAAAAACGGCGGTTCCAAATGAAATTGTGGTCCTTGATCTATGGATCCGGAAGACAATCTTTGCGATAATGCCGCCACGCTGGGGGTTATTTCGACTAAATAACTGTAGGCAATGGTGTCACATATTATTATTTATTCAAATAAACAAATTTATACATTATTTATCAACAGTGAAAAGGATAGGAACTTATTTGTAGTTCGCAAGAACTAATTTACCGGTGAGACAACGACTGCTGGAACCTTTGCCAGGCAGGTGCACGCTCCAACATGCTTATTTTGGAGTGCTCAAAATAAGCGTAGCCGAGTCAAAGGACAACGCATCAAGACCTCCGTAGTCGCAATGAAAACGCAGCACCGTCAACAGACCCACTCTTTTATACTTTAGGAATTGTTCTTCTTGCGGGACGGTATATCAACCTAACAATGGAAGGAGGCTTCTGTAAAATCATTAATTCTCCGTTGATCATGTACCTTAGTGAATTTCGTGAGGTCTTTTTAGAGACAAGTTTTCGTGGGGATTAATATTCGTGGATACAACATTCCACGAAATCGAAAAATTTAGTGTCCCACAAAAATTAATGATTTCACAGTATTAGCTTAACAATGATGTAAGTAACATACTATTATGGGTAGGTGTCAAAGCGATAAACCGTCCCACAAACTAACACTTGGATATTAAAATATTTAGCCGTTTTACATTTTGTTTACCTTTTAAATCAGCTTTCTTTGGTCAGGACCAGCGTAGGTGCAATGGCTTACAATTGTCTAGGTCTGTGTAACAACGTAGCAAGGACCTACAGCATTCGTCGAAGCTGCAAATTTAAGCACTAAATCTATTTATATATCCCAGACATGATATTTGTTGTAACTTGGGGGAATCGTATTTATGTCAAAGATGCACAAATGTACCGCCAGCGTATACTACAACGAAATTTTACAGTCGTAACATTCGTAGACGTTCTGAAGTATCAAGGGATAATCGTCATCCTTGTTCGTATATCTAAAACAGTTGTTACAAGGCTTAACTTGTAAATACTGATGACGATTCAAATATCGATGGACATCTTCTGCATTTAAACGTGAATTTATCTTAAACCCTTACTGACAGCTAATCGTTGTCGAACAATAAAGGGCAATATTATAACTCTTTAAGACATTTACAATCTGATTTTATGCGTCGAATTCTCAAGCAACATTCTCCGGTTCACATGATAAAGATTTTATTGCTTGTTGACAAAATCAGTTCCATGCGCTTGCGCTGAACATGCGAATACTTCTCGAAAGTTGAGTTAATACAATGGAATATTGTTTAATTATATTCGCGGAATTCGAAGTCGTTTTTGTTTTTTGTAATTACGAAAAGATAACATATCAAAAACAGATTCTCGAATTTACCGCAACGGTCGTTTTGAGGTTTAATTGTCTGCTGGGTTTAACATCCCACCGACATTTTCCGGTCTTATTTTGGGGACTTTTTTCTTCGTGAGAGGGAATATTGTGCTGATTCATTGTGATTTCACACTTAAGACAAATGACATGATATTACCAAGACTAACCCGACATTTTGCAAGCCAGGTCTTGTGCTACCTTAATGTGACGAGCGTCTATCCCAAAGGATATTTACCAGTATCATTCTTAATAACTTCAATATATCGCGATCGATGATCAAACCTGTATTCAACAAACAAGGTATATTTTTCGTATTAGTAAGAGGCATATTTATCTTTTTTTCCCCCCATTTTATCCTTGAAATTGAATGATTTGTGTTTATCAAAAGTGCTGACACCCTGATCCTTAAAGTCCAACAACTCTTTACTGTTAATTAACTATAGCAGCTCGTTTACAAACGGTCATTGACAAAGAATTTGATTTTAATTATATGTGTATTATATCTATCAATGCCAATCTACAGACGCATGACCACTTAATGGAGCTACCGTGAATTTAAAGAATGGTGGGTTTCTCCACAGGCAAAACCGTAACAGAAGGTATTGAAACTATATTTGATATAATACCTACATTTTTTATTTTCTTTTGCCGTCACTTGGCTGACCATATTAACTCTCTTTCATAACCCTAACTTACGAAACCGCTACATTGAACTAGTGAAGACACCATGTTGCGGAATGTGTCACGTGGTACCACAAGCAACTGCTTTGGGGGTACCGTATTGTATATCTAATCGTAGATTATTTGTCTGGAAACGAAGACTTTACTAACATTAACGAGGGAGAAATTATTTTTTAAATTTCTACCGATCATCTGTGAACGAGCTGCTTTAAAGCTGGGTCATCATAAGTTCACTTTATCAGGAAGTAATGAAGATTACTAATTAAATATATAGCTGTAGAAGAAAAAGAAACATAGTTCTATGCATACGCGTTTTTGAAAATACGTCGTTATTGGTAGCTTCGATGACAGATATTTGCTAGGAGACACGACACGGTCAAAGGCACAACCATCCAAACCTTAAACTTTCCTACATTTATCATTGCAATTCAATGTTCACCACAATTTACGTGTTTAAGCACAAACAGCCAAATGAATGGACCTTTTCACATGCACCTTTTCACCCCGCATCCGACTGACCTAAGTAATACAACACGCACTTAAAATAATTATCTATCACCAAAAAATACAAAAAAAAAATCACAAATTGCACTTTCAACCACCTAGTCTCTACGGATTGGCCCTGGTCGTGTCTGTTTCCCATTCCCATCGTGTTAAACTACTTGACCAACAGGACACGGACAAAATGCCGTAAAGGACAAACTTAGACAGCAATACGCAAAAACCCCAAATCGGACAAATATAACTTCATGACCCAAAAGGTTTCAACAAAGAATATGCTCCAAAAGCCTTTAACTTGAAATATGCCCCAGAAGGCTTTAATTTGAAATAAGAACTCAAATCATGCTTAAAAGGGCTTTAATTTAAAATTTTCCCCTACAGTGTTTGAAATATGCCACAATAGGCTTAGCTTCAATAAATGCCATATAATGCCTCCAATGAGTCAGGAAGGTCTGAATTATCCAAAACATATTAACTAAGTTGCTGATGCCGGACTGCGACAAAACATGACATTACTTCATAAAAAATCAAGTGAATTCAATCTGAAATTTAGGTCTTTAGAACGATGTTTTTATCATGCTGTTGGCCTTGCTTGAAAGAGAGACTTTGACACTTTGAAGGATGGTCCTCGGAAACAAAGACTCCGTCAAATCCCCATGATAAATACCCCTATCAAACATATATTCTAAATAGATCTCCTGAAAACTGCACTTTCAAATCTTGTTATATTTCTTAAATTGGAGTTGTCCTTGAGATTAGTCAGTGGGCAATCAAACGCAGCAGTGTAACATAAGAACAACTGGAAGGTTTTCAAACTCCTTACTGGTTTAACCTCTTCTAAACAGCATTGATATGAACTTGAATTGACTGAAAAATAAGAGCAAAACACAACAGGAAGGCAGAAAACCTATTAATGATATAGGTTTCAATGAAGAAATATGTATTTATGCCTAACACCGAATTATTATGAAGCAAATGAAGTGAGGGTTTTGAAATTTAAAAAAAAAAAATAGGAGAAAATTTACTCGCCTTCAACAAATTCACTAAATATCAGTATGAAAAAAATGAAAAAAGAACTATAGAGCTGAAATCTATAAACTGTCGGTTATCCATTTGAGATAGTCATTATAAAGTAAATGAATCATCCTAGCAACACAATAAAGCGGCTAAATATCACATACCGTATTCTGATACATGTAGAGACGATAAAAAAGATAAGCATTAGTGTTCGTAGGCTTACTATTTACAGGTATAGTACATTCTGGGGCAGTCCTAAAGAAATATACGCATTTTAGAGAAACAATTAGACCGATAGTTAACAAGTTAATTTTAATACAAACGTATGCCAATCAAGATAATAAAAGGTTACAAACAATGCCGCTTTGCATGGTCGATTAGTCACTATATAATCGGACAAAAAACATCTTGATCACTATACAAGTGATATGATTCAGTATTGGTCTTTAAAGGTATAATTTAACTTAAGGTAAAGTCCCTGTATTGTTTCCGCTACATTTCGGATTTCATGGCCTTTCACGAAGAATACTAAGGTTTCCTAATGTCTCATTAGAGTACCTTGGTTATCTTGGTAGAGGTTAAGTGGTCCAAGACGTAGCGGAACCATTACGGGGACTTTATCTTAAAATATAACAAAATCTCTTAATTTTAATTTTGCTGTGTCGTTGATTTCTCCTGCCATAAATTAGAACAATGCAATACATTTCAAATCTCTAATTAAATTAAGAAATTAAGGCATTTCCCATTCATTCTATTTTTTTTTCTCAGTATTTTCGCGTAGTATCTTAATAACTTAGCAAAAATCAACATTTACAGGCACCATTTTAAATATGTAAAATCGCCTTCAAACTGAACATAAGTACTTTTAATTTTCACATATCATATTTCATGTGTCTAAATTTTGGCAAAATACCTATTTCAAATCTGCCTGTATTGCTTTTTCTTTAAATTAAAAAAAGCAATACAGGCAGAGCTTAAATAGTTTTTTTCTCCAAAATTCGATATCAAAACTTATGGGTTCTTAGGCTAAACAGGACAATTGACATTATTCTGAGATATTACGTAGCGATGTTTCTTGAAAGGACATTTGTAACTATTGTCAGCGCCGTTGGAAGCGGCAACAGCTGGAGATATTACCACACCTGGGCCCTTGGTGCTGACGGTTTGATTGATGGTAAATTGTAAGGTATGGAATTTTTTGGGGTAATTGATATTTACATTTTGAAAAAAAGTTAGTACAGGAAAAAAAATATAACATTGGAAATTATGCAGTACTTGAGTAGTTGTAACTGTATTTGTTTGTGATTGCATGTTTTATTTGAATAATTTAAGAAAGGAATTTAGAAAAAAAAAATGTAGATTATTATTGATAAAGTACATGTATCCACCCACCCCACCCTCTCTCTCTCTCTCTGTTTCCGTTTTATTATACTTCATGAATATGTTCAGACTATAACATCCTCTTACATACGATGTTCTTTACTTGTTACTAAAATAGAAAAGAAAAACAATCTACAAATTTCGCATCGACATTTTATATTAGAATAATAAAATAAGTAAACACGTATGCACCATTCTGTTTATTGCAAATCAATTCCCTCTTTCTTTTTGTAATGTCCGATTTTTGAGACGGTAGATTCGTATTCCACGCCTACACACAATAGTCTGTTACTGCATTTGTCACCAACCGACAATGTTTCTTTTTAATTTTCACCGTAGCTTAGCTAATAGCCCCTCTCTTTTTTAAGGCTAATATTCCATCCTGCATGAACGACAACTACTACATAACAAACACAGGGAACAACCCGTTCCTGCAGATATTCCCTATGTCGAAATGACACAATATAGGATATATACTCGAAGGAAAAAAGAAACGCAGGGTAACTAGAATCTGGAGTAGCCAGACTCAAGTTTTTACCTATTAACCTTGCAATAAACCTCATGTGATAGACCATTCTCATTCTAAAGCATTTATTTTGTTTAAAAAAAAACTTTATCAAAAAAATTTAAACTGTATTAGCGTCGAATACTTCCTATTTACTTCCTATTTAAAATTGACACAAAACTTTTCCCCGCGTTTCTTTTTCCTTTGAATATACTTAAAACCTTTTTTGTCACTGGCCAACTTTATAAAAATATAAATCTTTATTGCCCCTTGAGTCATTCCCAGATATATGTATTTTGCATTCAAAAAACGTCGAACTGAAATTGCTTACACAGTCTAAAGTGATTGGAACTGGTTATCGCTGTATATGTTAATCAGTAGCCATGATATTATATCAAACTCTAAATTTTTTATTTTTTTTAGATAGTCACTTACATAGATTATTTTCACTTATGTATATTGCCTCATCAAGCTTATTTAGACTTCATTGTACTTTTAACATTCCATGAAATTTTATATATTATGTCATCCTCTCTGACATACTGTTAGTTTTTATTGTATTGTAAGCCTCACCATTGTTTTTCAAGCTATGAGCTTTGTAAAGTTCAGCGCAATAAACATTTGAATGTTAGACTGAACTCTACCCTGCGGTTTTGTGTGTGTGTGTGTGTGTGTGTGTGTGTTTTTTCTTCATTTGAGAATATTTATATGAACTCGAATAGTTGTAAATCCCCGTTTACCCAGTAAAAGTTGTACTTGCATCACGCTCTTCAGCTTAAGCTGATGAAATCCATTAATTACCTAAATTCACTTAACGGGTCATATTTTTTTCAGGGCTTACAATCATGTACAATACATAGTGTGATTTTTAACCATTTTTTCATTCTTGTAGCAGCCTTTGAGGCTATCATTAGAATTTATATATTTTGTATGCAGTTATGTCGAACAACATGCCGACTGTTTAACTTGTTAGTAATTCTTTCGAATTAGACGAAAATTTGAGATCGGATCAGAAGTATAACTATCTACACCCAAGATGTAACTCAGAACATCATGAATCATTACCATGATTCATGATACGTATCATGCTAATTGGTAAGTATTTGGAACAGACGGCATCATGACAACTTTATTTGATATAGATGCTAATTTTAATGAAACTGCTTATGCCATAGGCATCATGACACCTTTATTTGATATAGATGCTAATTTTAATGAAACTGCTTATGCCATAGGCATCATGACACCTTTATTTGATGTAGATGCTAATTTTAATGAAACTGCTTATGTCATAGGCATCATGACACCTTTATTTGATATAGATGCTAATTTTAATGAAACTGCTTATGTCATAGGAGCTTATCTATATACTAGTATAGGATATAGATGAACTATGTATACAACATGTAAACAGACATACCTTTACCTTCCATCACATACATACATACATACATACATACATCGAAGGTCAAGTCTCTGATTAATGATCAGTATATTCAAAGGTCAAACGTGTCGCAGGTATTTTTTCTTTAAAAGATTCAATGCGTTTCATTAGCAAAGGTCAACTTAGATTTTATATTGCATATGTAATTCGCAAACGTTCTTCACCATTAGGACCCGTTTCCTTTGTGATATTTTTAGCACGATTGAAAAACTTGTTGGTGGTCATTCGCGGGTTTTTTGTTCCATTTATTTACTGTTCACAAGCAGAATCAGAGAAATATCAAACTAAATCCTGGCAACACTTGCTTATCTCATTAAGTGATCATCTTTCTTATTTTTATCTCTCTCTTTTGATGTGCTTTTGTGTGTGTGTGTGTGTGTTTGCTTTTTTTTTGTTTTGTTCAAAAGCCATTCAAAAATGTTTACCAGTAAACTATAACATGTGGTTTTACCTAATAGAATGTCTAGACATTGCATTGGCCTCAACTCGTATATTGCTAAAATACCACATTCACTGAATATGAGTAATTATATAAATATTTACAGTAACATTGTTTTCCTATACAAGATATGACAACTGGTCCCATTTAAACTTTAACTAAATATTTCCACTGACTGCCGTTATAACGGAAAGTTTAACAGTGTTTGCTTATATTAAACACGTATAAAGCTTCCCCGTATACACTTTGGCCTTTCATGTTATCTCTGTAAGAAATACAAGACGTATTGATGATGATGATGATAGCGATGATGGTAATGATGTCAATAATGTTGTTGTTGTTGTTGTTAAGCTGTAGAGCTATGCCTGTATAATAATGACAACATACCGTTCATAAATCGTTTGTATATATGTATACATGTAGGGCTATTTATAATGTTTATGTTGTGGGTGTAAACTGGAAATGTATACATTGTTTTAATGTTTCTTGTTCTTGCAACTGGTCAAAACGTTACTTTTTTTCTCTTATATTGATAAGCGGTAACATGTTATTATTATTATTATTATTATTATTATTATTTATGCTTCGTAGATGTCTTACTGGTTTCATAACTATACGTTATTTGCGGTATAATACCCTGGAATATTTTTTTTATTTTTTTTTACATAAGCTGTATACTGTTGCCTATAGCTATTATCCCCACCCCCGTATATAGCTTGCACGTTAGCTGTATATGGTGGAAGCTCCATACGGCGTAAAAGTGCGCGCACTTTATCTAGACAATATGCTAAATATATTTTGATACATTTTTGTATATTTTCAGAACCATATATTTCCGCTATTTGTCCATTGACGATATTTTTAAATGTGTCCCACGTCTGAAAAGCTTGGAAGCGTGTGGTCGAGTCTGGACGAATATGGTGGCATTTCCGCTGTGCAAGACTGACTGTGTCAAGCTATGACCCTGCTCTCATGATAATGTCTAACCCGAGGCATCTTACTCTTACCTTAGACTTGTTGTAAAAGATTGATGTTTTTCCACATATGCATCATCTAGAGTCCCTTCAAATGTATGCAGATAGACCCCACGATTTAGAATTTTTAGCACACTGTGTAAAACCTTCGCTTATGTCCTTATTCACTTTAATATGTCGGAGCCTTTATTTCAATGCTGAAACCCAAACGTTTCTGGCATATTTAATCAGGAGCGTAAAATCTTTGCAATTGTTTGAAAGTAAACCGGTAAAACCACGTGACTTTTGTACATTGTGAAAAGGCTTCCACATATTATAGACGTGCACGTGGAGATGGACACTTACGTTTCAATGTCTTGGACAGAAATCTTTAACAAATATTGTGGAACGATGCGATTCCAAATCAACATGATTGACATTATTCCAAGTAGAATGCTGCAGTACAACCCGGCACAGTATCGAATGTATAAAACAGCGAAAACTCTGGTGATTTTGTAACATTGAAAATAAGCATGAACACACTAAGGAGCATTCAATGTCGCATGTTCGTTATTATAATTGTTCATACATTTTTCCTTTATTTGATACATATAATACATACTTGGTTGTAATTTTAGTCCTGAAAATACAGTGTATTGTTCCTAAACCCTGTTTTCATGTTTTGTTTTGTTTTGTTTAATCTGAAGCAAGATTAAAATAGTTTCTTATAAAAGAATGTAAATCATGTATATAAATATAACAATGTGTTTTTATTCCAAAACTTAGCCGAGTTTTTTCTAAACACTTAAAGAATAGAATGGAAACTGAACATGTTATTATTTTTGTTCTATTTTTGCAAATCATTACGTGTTCATTTATGTCACAAAATAATGTTGACGTGGCCTGAAAATAAGCATAGATTTAGAGTACGTTGTATTTGTCACGTAGGCCAGAGTGGAACTGTGTTAACCGATTTTGGTTATATAAGGTTTATCATCGGTTTCTTTTATTACCTTTTGTTCAAATTTTGCTAAGTTTTAAGTGTATTAAGAAAGATGTTTAAGGTTTAGAAGTTTAAACCTATAGTTTCTTTATATAGGCCCTTTTTATCAGTATACCTCAGTGTTGTCAGTGTTTCTCGGGATGCACGGGATTCAGCGATTTACAATTTATTGCACGATTCACGTGATATTTGTTTTTTAAGAGTAAATCGGGGGGTTTTAGTATATAAGCTGATTTGTATGGAGCCTCAGTGTCAGATATCGATGGGAGCTACGGAGCATACCTGGTCCAGTCTAGAGTATTCTGACCAAATTACATTAATGAGCTTGTGTGAGTTGTATTTCATTTTTGCAGGTAGATATGAAACTTAGATTTTATTTTAATCATTATATTGTAGATTGTTGTATTGTTTCTTCTCAGGGAAACAAGTGTACAATCGTGTTTAATTTTTGGTAGTTTTCGAAGTTTTGGTTCTATAGGCCAAGGAATCTAAGTACATAGCTCTGCATTATGTAATTTTGAGAATAATTATGCTAGTTTATAGGTATGTCCTTAAATTTGATATTACCTGAATATACAGGGAACTATTTGTCCAACAGTATTTGTTTTTGGAATTTAGAAACGTGGAGTTGTATGGAATCTGTCTGGTATATAATTGCTAACAAGGGCAGTTCTCTGTTAAACCATACTATTGTTGTATGGTATAAAATGCACGTATGTAATACCAGAGATTTGTTATTTGGTATGAAAGTAGTATTATGAAGTAATACAGTGTCTGCACATTATATTTAGCGTGATAAGTAAATAAGAGCTATTTATTGTTTGTAGCCGTATTTAGTTGGGGCATGGAGCCTATGTAAGCCGGAAGGTTACAGTCGTTACGGGACCCCGTTGGTAGACTACGTCGCAAGGACGATAGAATCTACGTATGCGTCATATGGACGACAGGGTGTCTACGGTGGACTAGTAACATTTAGTAATGCAATCTGGGTGGTCGCAGTCGATACGGGACCCCATTGGTAGACTACGTCGCAAGGACGGGAGAATCTACGTATGCGTCATATGGACGACAGGGTGTCTACGGTGGACTAAGTGGATCACATATACTGAAGGGACAGCGACGACAGGAAGTCAGTGTTCATCGATAAGAGCACGTGTTATAGTGTATGAGTACTGTGAATTTAGGTATCATTTTGTGAATGTGGCACATTGAAGTGCGTTTGTATCAGTAAGCCATTATGTAGTTAATATGCGGGCTTAAAGTGAAAACAGAACATTCAGTGCATTTATTATTTTATTATTGTACCAACAGATAAAGAGACAGTTAGCCGGCAGTTTTTTTGTTTTTTTTTTTCATATTCTTTAATTCTTTTCTAATATTCTCGTTGTTTATATTTTTATATTAAATATAATTTTAAAGAAAGTTGTTTGGTATTTATTCTACCTTAGAGAGTTGTCCGCCCTTGGTCATTTTGTTACAATTTACATATAACAATATTGTTCAAAGTTACTTTGTTTTTTAATCATTATAGGCTTACACTTATATAAGTATAGTTTTAATATAAACTACAATACATTTACCCACAGGATGTGGATCAACTCGATTCGCGTCTAATAGGATGTATATAAATAGTAACACATAGTGGTCATGTGAACATACAGTGTGCAGAGCTATAAATAGCACATCAGTGGACAGGTGAGCAGCACTCCTGTAATACTGTTTCACGATATGACATATATTCTATTTATTCCGATCACGATGTAAAAAGGTGACAGTTACCCTAGCTTTCGACAGTCGTTAAGCTAACTAGAGCTTCGAGATACTAACCCCAGTATTATTTGTAAAGACGTTTTCATTGTTGTTGTTTCTGAAATATAAATTCAAAGTCTTAACCTTTTTTTTTTTCAGTGGATGTTTTAGTGCCGCAGTTATAGAAACAATGAAAATGACAATAAACAGACAAGAGAGAGAAGCTGAAGACATTAAGGCACCAGGGGAACTTCCAAAGAATCAGCGTGTAAATAAGAGATATGATGGGGAAGTTTTTACAGTCTTGTGAGTGGGTTGATATGTAAACACTATGACGGTGGAAGTTTTCGACACGCTTGCTAGCAGTTTAGTTTACAGTTTACAGTTTTATTTGAGGCAAAATCGGCAGTGTCCTGCCTTTGGCCACATACAATTGTATAAAATGGCAAGTACAAAACATAAGTAATAAAACGTACACAATATAAAAGCGAAAAGTACAAAAACATACAATACAGAACCAGAACATGAATAAATTATATTAAAGCGGAACAGTTAAATTTTCCAGAGTATTTTTACGAATGTTATTAGCTTCATACACAAATATCTTCATATTATTAGAAGACAAAAGTTGAACAAATTTAGTCAGCGTAGGCCATGTTAAATTTCTAAAATATTTTTTTCTTAAGTCTTTTATTTTGGACAACTTAATAAAAAATGGTATTCAGATTCAGTCATATTTTGATTACACATTTTACAATATCTATTTTCTCTATCAGTACCATTAAATCTACCAAATTCGATTTCAAGTGAATGTGAACATAGTCTAAAACGAGTCAAAGCAATGCGATATTTGTCATTTTTAATATAACCAATATATTTATCAATTTCAAATGTTTTTTTATACAAGCAGAAATATTTTAATTTCGACATAGAATTAATAGATACATTCCATTCTTGTATAAATTGGTCACGTATACGACGCTTTAAAGTGGCTAAATAAATATTTATCAAACTAGAATTAAAAGTTTCCCTAATATAGTTTAACCCTAAGCTATCAATAGTCAAATTTATTTTGCTAGCCCAACATTTACCGTTTATTTTATGAATCTGATCAGTAAAAGTGATATGAGTTAATGAGTTTTCATTACTTTTAATTTTTAACCAAAATTTTAGAGCTCTTTCTCTCGCTATAATGGATAGCGGGAATCTTCCCAATTCACCATAAATTGCATTATTAGTTCTTACTCCTAGAATTTTCTTTAAGAATTTTATGTGTAATTTATCAATTTCTTTATAGTCATAAATACCCCAAATATCTGATCCGTATAATAATATAGGCGTAATCAATGTATCAAAAAGAGAGATTTTTGTCTTAATATCAAGCTTAACCCGGTCAAAAATGGAAAATAAATGATGATATGCTCGTAAAGCTTGATCATGTAGAGCTTTCACGGCTGAAGATAAATTACCAGTATATACAAAGTTTATTCCTAAATAAGTGAATTTTTCAACTCTTTCAATTTCTACTCCATTTATATAAAAAATTTCGTCATGGTTTTGTTTTCTTTTTTCAAAAATACATACCTTAGTTTTTGAAACATTTATCTTTAAACCCCATTTAACAGAACATAAATATAAACTGTCAATTTGAGCTTGTAAACTCACTGGATCAGTTGTAAATAGAACAATATCGTCTGCAAAAAGAATTAGATAGGCGGACAAAAGTTCAAAATCATTTTCTGATAGTGAATTAAAATCACTTTCGTCTACTATATCATTTATAAAGAGGATAAAAAGTAATGGTGAGAGGGGCTCGCCTTGTTTCAAGCCGATAGAGACATCATAAAAATCAGACAATTTAACGTTAGAAGACAATTTAATACACGACCGTACACGACTATATATAGACTTAACAATAGTGAGCATTTTACTACTTATCCCTAGCTGTACCAGCTTGAGCCACAACGCTTCTCTTATTACTGTGTCAAATGCCTTTTCATAATCGATAAAAACACACCACAGTTTCTTATTATGTGCAAGTACCTTTTGTATAACTGAATGAAGAATAAAAATTGCATCGGACGTTGACTTATTATCTCGAAAACCAAACTGATTTTCATGAAATTTACCCTCTCGCTCACACCAAATGTTTATTCTATTACGTAAGATCAAGGAGAATATTTTAGCCATGATATTAACAATAGTGATTACTCTGTAATTATTTGGATCTTTTGCATCACCTTTTTTGTATAATGGTTTAACGGCCGCTTTCGACCATGAATCAGGATATACACCAGTATCAAATATATGATTAAAAATAACACACAAATAGGGACTAATAAACTCATGCGCGTCAATGAAAAAATCAGCTACGTTATTTTCAAGGTCATTCGATTTATTTCTCTTAAGAGATAACAGTGTTTTCCTTATTTCATCCAAATTTATAGGAACATCTAATTCTTCAATATAAAGATGTTCCTCAAAATTGATGCCATGTAAAGTTTCATCAAAATCACAATGTTTTATATTAGAAATAGTTGAAAAATGATTTACAAAATCCTCCATACTAATATCACTTGATATATTATTTTTATTTTTTTTAAACTTATTAATGTATTTCCAAATATTTCTTGGATTATTTTTACTCAGGTAACATAAATTATGCTTTTCATTTTCATAAAATAACATTTTTGCCCTACGCTTGACTTTTGCAAAATGTTTGCGACTATTTATGAAAATAACTTTTTCATCTTCCGAACGTAATGTCAAGTAAGTACGTTTAGCTTTATGAAAATCATTCTTAGCTTCACGACATTGTTCTTTGTTTTGGGACGACCCGGAGTAATTCTTTTACCAAAACACTGAAACGAAATATCAAAAATGGTTTGAGATAATCTATCTACACACTCGTGTATATTGGTTTCAGAAGAAGAAAGTCTATTAATTACTTCATCAAAGATGTGTTTTTTAGCATTAATTTGATCTTTAAGGTAGTCAATTTTCGAAGGATCCCAAAATATTTTATCCACTGAAGGAATCTGAGTTACCTCATTATCACTAATGAAATACCTAAGAGAAAAAGTAATTGGGCAATGATCGGAAAAATCAGTCGTATCAAGCACACACATATCAACAATTGTGTACAAATTCACGTGATCGGTTATTACATAATCAACAGTACTACAGGCTGGCTTATTTCTATACACTGAGTTAAACGTAAAATCACCACCCTCGAGGCGTCCATAGGCTATAAACATATTGTTTCCTTTACATAAAGATAACAATTTCATGCCAAAACTATTCGTTTGCTTATCATTATTTTTACGTGGTTTAACATGAGAAAAAACATCATCATTCGGCATAGTGACGTAACGTTCGAGGTTTATGCTTGATATATAATCAGGTAGTTCGCCCGTGCGGGCATTAAAGTCAACAGACCCAACATTAGAATATTTACGAATATTATCATCTAACTGATCAAAGAAATTATATTCAAAAAATCAGAGTTTACATGTTTATATACTGTAGATTCCTCTGGTGGTATATAACAAGTACACATATATACATCCTTATCACAATTTAGAAATTCCCGTTTTAATTTAAACCAGATAATTCCATTAAAATCTACGTTAACAAGTTCAATTTTACCCTTGAGTTTATTTTTATAATAAATAATTATACCTCCACTGTTTCTTCGCGCTCTTTTGTTCGTTTTTGGTCTAGGACAGTTAAAATAATCATAACCGTCAATTTTTATATTATTATGTTTAGAGTTCCATGTTTCTATTAATAATAATATATCAAAATCAGAAATAAGATTGAAAAAGTCACAGTCGTTTAGTTTAGACTGAATACCCTGGATATTCCAGAGTAGAAATTTCAGCTGTTCCGGACTGACATCCTATGAGGACCCGGCTGCTGATGGTGATGATGGTGGCGTCGCCTTGATCCGCTGACCGTTGATGTACAATGAGTCATACGAGAGGAACGCTGTTTTACCCTCGTTCCATGGCCGCGATCAACTGGGGATAAAGCTGTCGTCTGCGGTCCTGAATGGCCTTGGGGTATTGGTCACTGACTCGATATTTGGTCTCCCTCAGGTTTTCATAAGCTTTCTGTTTCACGTTAATTTTATCCTGGTGGTAATTAAACTTTACCACTATGGGTCGTTGCTTATTGTGCCTTTACATGCCAATTTTGTGTGCACGGTCAATTTTGATTGTTTCACGAGGAGATGTTATTTTGAGCTTTTCAGAACAAATTTGAAAGATATTATCAGAACAATTTTCGTTTCTTCTTTCATCAGGAGTATTGCACTCAGGTACACCAAAAAATAGAAGGTTATCCCGCATGGAACGTGCCTGAAGATCGATTATTTCCTCCGTTAACTGGGAATTCAATTTCTGCATGTCACGTAGGTCACGTGACAGGTTGGACATGCTTGATCTATCCTTAGATATTTCCTTTTCAATGACTGATTGTTTTGATTGAATTTCAGAGCAAACTTGTGAATCATAGGCTCGACTTGCTTCCATTTCACTAAGCTGTTTTTTACTGTCGCTCAGTGCTTTTTCTAATGAAAACACACGGCCATCTATGTTTGACACAGTTTTTGACAGGGAGTGTAGCTCAGATTCAATATTATCAAGTTTTTGAAGGCTTTTTTCCATAGAAACTAATTTTTCCCAAATGGCCTGCATAGAAACTTGTGAATTTTGATCCGTCTGTACTAAAGGCTGGGAATGGGGTACCTGGGGTGGGCTATAATATGGGCCCATCAAACCTTGATAGCCTGGGAACGGAAAAGATGGCGTTGACTGGGGTTGTGGTGTTGCCATTATGTAACTGTGATAGGGCGGCGGGGATTAACGCTTTGACGGTGGAAGTGTTCGACACAGTTGCTGACGGTTTAGTAGGTAAACGCTGCGGTGGTTGAAGTTTTGACACACTGGCTAGCGGTTTAGTAGGTAAACGCTATGAAGGTGGAGTTTTGACACATTGTCTAGCGGTTTCGTAGATAACGCTGTGACTGTGGAAGTTTTAACACACTGGATAGCGAGCGGTTTAGTAGGTAAACGCTACGACGGTGGGAGTTTTTGACACACTTGCTAGCAGTTTAGTAGGTAAATGCTGTAACTGTAGAATTTTTGACACACTAGCAAGCGGTTTAGTAGGTAAACGCTATGAAGGTGGAAGTTTTCGACACAATTGCTGACGGTTTAGTAGGTAAACGGTTTTCGACACACTGGCTAGCGGTTTAGTAGGTAAACGCTAAGACAAGGGAAGCTTTTACAGTCTTGCTAATGGTTTAGTAGGAAAAGGCTGAGACGGTGGAAGTTTTACAGTCTTGCTAATGGTTTAATAGGAAAACGCTATGATGAGGGTAGTTTTTACAGTCTTGCACGTGGATTGGTAGGAAAATGATATGACGGTGGCAAATCTATATACTGGTCAGCGGGTTGAAAGCACTACGATGGTGGCAACTTTGACATATTGAATCGTGTTTTATTGTTTTCGAATAAATATTATCAAAAAATGCGAAATCTTAATTCTGCTTTTATACAGGGATGATTGACACACTTTAAAAAGAATCATACAAACATTTACTAATTGGAATATTGTACATCTTTATTTTTATTTTTTATCTTTCAAGCACGAAATATTTGCCATGTATTCAGCTGAAACTGTTTTCTTTCATACAAACAGCAACTATGTATTTAATTTCCAAAATTATATTTGCTTTGTTTCCTGTTATCCAAACATTACCCTTAAACAAAGTAATTATCAAAACAGGTATATTTCAGGAATATTTTAAATAAAACTAGCACAAATAGCCGCTGATCTATACTTCAATATTTCATTGATTCACATTATATTAGAGAACAAGTCTGACATTATTTCGTAAGTAATGGGGATTGCCACAACGAATTCCTAGAGAAAACAAACATAATTTAAATATTCTGCCGTCAAATCAAAAATGTAAATTTAGCTGATATCTCTGCAGATTGATAAAATGTAATGTAATTTAAATGCCCAATACTTTATTGTATCTGTTTTGTGTTTGTGTCTTTGCCAAACTTCATAATTTAGATTGTAAATGGCCAGAGGCAAATTTTATTTGCTGAGTTATGCCAATAAACTTAAAACTTGAATGTACATTCGTATTAAACGGCATATTTAAGCAATTGTGTGTTTCAATAGATGATTAAGCTATGAATAATAGAATAATAAATGATAAATCTCCCTTTGAAATATATTTGCATAAATGCAAGGAAATCGTCTTATCAGCGCTAAGCACAGTTTATATATCATTTTCTATTTCGTTAAGTGCAAAACGTATACAAATATGTATTGGAAAATGACAAATATACATGTGGATTATGAAGTGATAAAAAATATTACGTAATTGACAACTCCTATTGCATATACCAATTCATCAGACAACTTACCTAATGGGACTAAGATCTAAGTTCTATTTTAAGTAAAGAATTGTCTACATCTCCAGATTTTTGTCGATCTTTTTTCAAAATTATGTCTCATAACACACACACATACATGTTCGCGTGCCTGAAATGTGTTTCTGGATAATTCCAAGTTTCCGTAGAGTGACTCTTTTGTTCGATTATTGGATTTAACGTCCCAAGGTCAGTATTTCAGTCATTTGAAGACGATGTCTATTTGAGACAGATACGACCTCCTGATTCCGGGGCGGTCGCTCTAACCATTCGGCCACCGGGACAGGTCAGAGTGACTTTTAAACGTCCTGAAGTTTTCAATACATTCTGCGTAAATGTTTTGACGATAGATTAAGGAATAGTACAGTAGCTAACGTCCTCCATAGAATTTTAAGTAACAGCCCACGGTCGTTCACGTTAGCAAACGATTGCGAGTTGGTCATTTGCTTATATTCTATACTCAACGATGCAAACGCCCATGGTAGTGACTGTTAATGGTAACTTAGCGCAGGGCCGTATTAACTTAATCTCAATTTATGCAGATACAAACTTAAGTCATTCACTCTATGTACCTCGTTTGTCTCAGTAGCTGAATGGGCGATTGAAACACACTTCAAAAATACCGTTACATAAAAGACGACGCAAAGCACCTCACTACGGAATACTGTTAGGGCCACTTTAAATATTGCATTTTTTATAAGTCGGCAATGCGACGGTATGATACGAGACCACGACGGAACGATACGAGATCACGACGGTACGATACGAGATCACGGCGGTACGATACGATTTCACGACATCACGAAACTAGTGCCGTGCGTCGACTTAAAAATGCGACGCACGACGTTTTAGATGAATTTGTATCGACCTAGATTGAAATCACGCAACCTTATCATATTAATACTGCGTGGCATTCACAAATATATGTAACTAAATTTATAAACATTATGAAAACATTTGGTAGTTCACATAATACTAAATTATAATTGTGTTTTACAGATTCGAACAGAATATTATCATTGATTAACAATTATTATTTAATGAAAGCATTAGTGAAAAATCACCATAGTTTATAAGTGTACATACGCACTGAGTTAATATGTTTAATGAATTAATAAGTCAGGTAATGTTTTGCCACCATCTACATAGGTAAATTAGTAAGTGTCATTCTTTCTTTGTTAATTAGCTACTGGAGGTGTCACCAGTCATCTCTAATGTAGCGGTGTTTATTTAACACCAATAACGACGTCAAACCCCTAAGAAAATTGTATCCAATTTACACACACACTTGACTAATTTATTTATTTGTTCAATATATATAACTTAGTATGCCAGTAAGTTATTGAAATAAACTGGTAAATTTACACAAATTGGGGTTTTCACAAGAAGATGGTGTTTTGTTTTAAAATGTCATTCCAGTGGGTGATGCTAATTTTGGTAATTGCAGATTGAGAGACAGATAGACCAGTAGGATGGATACTCTCTTAAGAGAAAGATAGACTGCATTCTATTACATAATCATGGACACGATAACGTTTTTATTTTAAATCCGAACTTAGTCAAATGACGCAAAACCAGGTTTCGTGGTGTCCTTCTATTTTCCTTTAAAAAATGAGAATGAATGAGTTATATAAAGATAAAGGATGATGCCAAAGTAATTCTAAACATGTTCACGTCATTATCAAAGTGCTGCACGTAGCATGCGACATAAGAAAGAAAGAATAAGCCTAGTCTGCGTTAAGTTTAATTATTGGTGGCTGTTGCGAGGAAAATGTAAGCTTGAAAGCTTGAACTTTAATATATTGCATATATTATAGTCAACAATTATGCATTAATATGTATTTTCAATAACGCTACACAAGGAACGAGTTTAATTTTGGGAATATAATCATTACTTAGATATTTTAAATTGTACGCATTTGTGTTCATTCACTGAGATGATAGTATGGCTGAAAAACAGCAGTGCACGTGCACATAGAAAACAATAGTAGATAGATTTGATTAAAAATTACATTTGATATTGCACTGGATTTCTATATTATCACTGAAAAATATTTGTAAATTCATATTATTAAAGTTCGGTTATGTCATAGAAGTCGAAATCGAATTGAAATTTGTTATAGATTAAGGCTTGCAGGAGATCACATTTTAAATAAACTGTGGCAAAAAAAAATAGATGCGTGAGCAAGTGAGTCGCATTTCTTATGCATATATTTGCACTATCTTTGGTACTACAGTTTTACCTATAAGAGAACATTCCCATCAAATTGCTTCTACTGCCCGCTTTACCTTAATCAGTAAGTGTTGTATATATTTATGCAAGATGTAAGAATCCCAAATTCGAAAGAAACTGGGGGGCGGGGGCATTTTTGTAGTATTTTTTTGTACTCCATTTCCTCATCAATATGAAATATTTAAAGATAAGATATTGTTCTGGTACAGTAGATTGTTGAAGCATTGGTTTTATTACTCGTAGTTATTTGTATGCATGTTAAAACAATATTTATAATATTGGGTGTATTAAAACTGCTTGAAAATTTTATTCTAATTTGATAATATTTACCAGTGTGGGGAAGCAATTTTTGCAACGTCACTTTTCAATACTTTGTTGTAAATATTTTCAATTTGTGAATGTATGTTTGTAATGCACAAGTCAATGTGGTAACAGTTATTTTATCCTATCTTGACTTGGGTAAACAACATGGGTAAACACGAGCATCGCAAGTAAACACGGTGTTAATGTTGTAGTATAATTATTGTCTAATTATTGTCTATCACTTCGTCTTGATTAGGACAAATAATAATAATAATTCCGTTTCTGGTCTCCAGCATATAAAAAAGGGTCGGTAGGTGATTTTATTTTTTTATTTATATGAAACGAAAGGTAAAAAAGGGGAAATATTTTTTTAAAGGCGTAAAGGTAAAAAAAAATAAAATTTTTATGGTCGGTCGTAAAGAAAGTGGGCTGGTCGGGCGACCAGAAACGGAACATTTTTTTTTTGGCCTTTAATAGAAGCTGAACAACGTGTTTCAGTATTTCGTAAAGTCTAGACATGCCATTAATCATATAACAAGATAAACATATTGAAATGTCGCGTTGCCACTCTGATATTGTCTAAGGACTAATAGACGATGTTTAACAACATCAGGTAACACATTTGGCTGGTCCATATTCCATACTGAATCACAATGTTATTGCAGACATCGCAGAATATTTTGCTATTATTTTCACCGTCATGTACTGCGCTGTGGTTCGCAGCATTCTTAATTTATTTTTAAAGGAACATTTATGAAAATAAACATTAAACGTTTATTAATCAATATATATATATATATATTAAGTACTATTATTTAAGTAATATTAGCAAATTCATCAAAATTAAACTGGTAACAAATGAATCATGAATTTTCCTAGCAGACACATGCATGTAAGACCGATGTTTCCAGAATATGACTTGACAACCGGTTACTGCGTTAAATTGAGCTAGTGCCTATTCGTAAAGATTTTTTATAATCAATCAATCAATTTTATTGGCAAAATCGGCATTGTGCCTTTGGCCATTTACAAGAGCATATACATATGGCCAAGACGTGTTAATATACAAATACAAAATTTATCATACACACACATATATACATATATGAGTCGTATATTAAATATATATATACATATTGTCATTGTGTTCACACATGCTTTACAGCGGCGGCAAAGACATTTTTCAATCCAGCCTCAAGTGTTTTTCGTATGGTTGTGATATTTTTCTACAACTGTTGGAGGCATCTTCTCTATCTATTCATGCAATATTTCAGAAGATCTGCATCCAGTGGGAACCCCTGTGGTGTTCTGTCAACAGCTGTCAATGTTGTCAAATGCTGACGTTCTCTCGCTAACCAGCCTCTCACCAGTCATCTTTCTTTATCCTTTTTCCACTGATGTCATGTATTCAAAATGGTTACAGTCGATACATACAATATATATGTTTGCATCTGCTCTTGTTCTTGTAAATTCGTTTCGCCTTGCCAAAGTCTATCTCCAGGGACTTGGTTCAATTCTGACTGTCAAATTCCCGCCTATCGGGAACGGTCTTCTATCCAAAACCCACATAAGCTTTCCACCACTCCCCTGGTAATATTTCGAACTCGCTCAGCAGAGTACACAAACTTGTATTGACGTGACGTTACCTCAACACACATAGTGTAACTCATATGTCCTAGAGAACGCGTTCATGACAGATGCGCCTGTATCGAATAGCATGAAATGACAGCATAACGCTTTGTGGCATTGAGACCTTCAATACTTTATTCTGGCACGCCACGACGCTGTCCATTTCGTGACATGGGTCAAGGTGTCATGACACAGTCGTATTTATTCGTACCAGTGTCTTGCGACTAGAGTATATTATTATATCGATCTGCTTTAAAGCAGTATAAAAAAATCGGCGTGACCCGAACTAATAACCCAGAGGTAAAGAAAATATACCAATCAAACAAAAACAAAATCAGAATAAAATGAATGCTTGAATATATAAAACTGTTGATCAATATTTTACAATGTGGATGTTTTTTTGTTTTTAGTGTTTCAATGTTCGCATATCAAACTTGATTACATGTATTTACTTCACAAAGATACCGACTCCCCAATCGTTTAACTTATTCGAGGTATATCCATCCGGTTGATTGTCGATTCTTCTTTGAATTCGCAATACTAAGGCTGCGAATACAACAGTGAATCAATATACAGCAAGAACTTGTACACAAAAAATCGCGATATCGTTGAATTTTAATATACCACATATTTAGATAAAATAGATTGTCCGTCATTTAGGCAAGGCATATCCGTGTTGTCATGCTGAAGTGAAATTTGAAACCTAGCCATTTGACACGATCCAAAAAGGAGTGATGAATGTTCAATCTTATCACAGTGAACAATTTTCAAGAAGTACTGATACAAGGCGTGTCCGTGATGTAACGGTACTGTGACGTAAATGCCTTTTTCTGAATAATATCATATATTGTGAAAAATAAAAGTCTGCTTTGAAGACAATCATGTAGGTATATCTACTTTTGAAAAACCGTCAATTTTATATGAAAACGGGCGAAAGATATGAAATGGATATTCATGAGCATCATCATTTTGAGTCAACCGGAAGTGTAACTATAACGATGGGACTATGATGTAATTGCCGTAACTATGGCGTAGCTGCCGTAACTATGACGTAACTCGTAACTATGACGTAACTGCCACGTTAACGATTTTAGCGTATCGTGGTATGGGAAATGAAAATTAACCCCTAAAGAAAGAATACTGTTTTGAAAATTGTTTACAGCCATTTTACCGCAAGCAAGATGGATTCAGGAAGAAAATATGAGGTCAAAGAAAGCAATCGCAAGATCATTGAAATTCCCTAGTAAACCTGTAGCTACAGCTGCTTATATCGACTTAGTATCTGTAACGGTATCGGAGAGACACGTTTTAAATGCATCGGATCCGTGAGCATTTTGCGATTTCAGTTGTATGTGAATTTAAATACATGTACTTACATAATGTTTGAAATTAAAAATGAAGCATGCGATATGAAAATTTTGATCGACTGGTGGAGATTTAATGGACGCATTTGAACAAATTATCGTTATTAATCTCAGAATTATGTGCCATAAAAAAACTGACCAAAGCCAACATTTAGGCTGAAATGCTCTTGTCAAGACCTGATATTCCTTTTGATCAAGTCTGCGTCTTCATTGCATAGCATTCAATCATTATAAAATATGAAATAACATTTGTACAAAAAAAGACATGAAATATAGAACATAGTAACTGTATCATCACGCCTGTGCAACAGTTTGACATGTGTTTACGTAAGGTGTATGGCTACTTTGCCTCATGTATGTCACGACACTATATCTGTGACTGTTTGAGATATTGTCTCATATAAGTTTATTTTACTTTGACAAATAGTTATAATTTACAAAAATTCATATCATGTACACATTGAAACAAATGTATGTACATGTACTTCATGAATTTTTGTAAATTATTTTGTCTATTTTTTTATACCTATGTTTCAAAATCAAACAGATCATGTCATTACTTTGGAATTTTCCTCATTTTTTCCATTTAAATCGCTGAGTCAAAACATATTTCAATGTGATTAATTTTAAACAGCCAAGAAACAATCATGACTGAATCCGCATTTTTCAAACTAGAAGTGTTTCTTTGCCGGAAGAGTTCTTCTCATTTGTCCTAAACTTTCGCCACGATGACATAAAACGTGTGTCAGTGTCATTATTATTCAAAGCAACATAAAAAGTAAAAATCAAATTCAAGGATAATACGGAAATGAAAAAGTGAAAATGACCACCCTGAGGGAATAATTTAAATTTTCAAATCGACGTTTAAAGCGATACATTCTAAGTCAATCTTCTAAGATAAATCAGCATACACAAAAAAATCCCACGTACTTGGAAAAAAAACGAATAAGGCCCAGGTGGTTAATCAAAAATACCAAATGAAAATGTAATGTAAGATATAAAACAGCAACAAAAAATGATAAAGAGGGTTTAAAGTTTTCTTACTGTGTTGGTTGAGTAGATTAATTTGATCTGCTAGAAAAATATGAGAGTAAATTTTGTATTACGATTTACTCTCAAAAATAGAAACTCCAAATCAAAATTGTGTTACGGCATTTCTTTGTTACTGAAAGAAATTTCTTGTCTTATTAAACTGTTCAATTATTTGTCATTTGCATTAGATAATTGTTTAACAACTGTATATGATAGTTTGAAAGATGTACATGAAGACATTGAACACCCGACCTTTACTTATACGATGCATCTGCCCCAGTAATGAATAATATATATGTTATTTCCAAAATAAAAAAAAATCATCGACCTACAGTTTTATGCCAAGAGCCAGCAGTGCAATTACGTCGTGTAACATGCAAATCAATTTGGTTTCAAGACGCCTGATATCTATATCTGTAGTCATGCTGTGGTCGTTTTCATCAAACTTTGTTGTTATTTGATTTAAGACATGTGTCTATTTTGACAAATGAAACTGTGATTTTGTCCTCTATATGATTACTCTAAACAACAAAATAGTGCCGTGTCTTGGGGTAAAGATACCTGACATACCTTATTTGATGCCCTTTGGATTGGTGTAAAATTGGAATGTACACGATTAATTATTGTTTATGTTACAACGATAGTTGATACGCATTATTATCTCAAAGGTAAATTATACGCGTTTTATATTTTAGTCAAAAAAAAAGAACAAGATAACGCATCTTCATTTTGTTGATTGTTGGATACCTTGCATGAACTCGTATATCAACAATTCAGTAAATCATCACAAACCAGAAAGAATTGCTACATATTTCTTCGCCCGTTTTCCTTCGTGTTCACTCTTTCTTTTGAGAGAAAATGTCTAATTCGAATTTCGACATATGAATTAAGATAATGGACCCGAGTTTGTATCTAGTACACATTTCTAATGTTTTTTATGATGTCAATTTTTTAAGTACATCTTTACCTTCGTAAGTACCACATATAACAAGCATCTTTCTATCATTTCTTTCTTTTTAAATAATTGATTACGGTTTTAGCCAATAACTGCACCCCACCCCCGCAAGAATATATCATGTCATGGAAATCGCGTGAATGTCTTATTTCTTATCATTACCAAAGCAAAAACACAAATATGCATATCATTTGTAGTCCTTTTCAACAGGGTAATGGCCGAGGAAAGATTTGTAGGACTTCTTACAACTAAAGCTAAACAAAAGCTTAGAATGTTTGCAATTATGGTATGAAGCTTGTTTATAGGATACGGAAGGGACAGAAAGAAACTGGATCATTGGCTTCATCAAATAGTTCTCACAGATCAGTTTTTGGTATGAAGATTGCTTATAGGATACTTAAAGGACAGAAAGAAACTGGTTTTGGTATAAGATTCTTATAGGATACTTAAGGACAGAAAGAAACTGGATATTGGTTCTCAAATAGTTCTCACAGATAGTTTTTAATTTTTAATAGTTTTACAGACCGTAATCCGTTCAAGTACACCAAATCTGCGTTCCGTTTGCGTTTGAACATCGTTTCATTTGCGTTTGCAAATCGTTTCATTTGCGTTTATCGTTTACGTTTCTAAACGATAAACGCTGGATATAAACGCTGAATGCATCTATAAACGATTACAAACGCATTTGCATTTCAACTTCGTTTATTTTCGAACCGTTTTCCGTTTGCGTTCACCGTTCACCGTTTGCGTTCACCGTTTGCATCGTTTTTCGTTTACCGTTTACACAAACGCATCATCTCTGACACTGCTTTCTGCACGTATCGGACCCAAACCATTTCGGAACCTAGACTAATGTGACCCTAGTGAAATCGTACCCCTGGACCTATCTGTCTATACATTCTAAACGCTGGAAGTAACTTAAACAATTAAGTCACAAAAAAAGTATTAGTGGCTATAATTTGAATTATTAAAATCAAATTTATTTTTCTAATTTGTTAGAGGGAAATCGGTGAAGTGTAAGAAAAACATTCTGGAAATAATTTTACGAAAAATCTGTGAAGTTGTTGCAACCTCTAGAAAGACAAAACAATGGCGGGTACTAGCAGGCAGTATAGGTCTTTGGGATTACTTAGCCATTTCCGAGTATCCTGCTTGCCGAGATTCTTTAAATTAAAACCTGTTGTCGGTATTTTTTGTAATAGTTCATCCTGCGTAAGTGATGTTGACAAAATAAATGTCATCGGTTGAAAGTAGTCTTGAACGGTTATTATATTTTTTTTGAATTCACATTGCGACAAAATCGAGAGAAAAAACGTAACACAGTCAAGGTAAAATTGACAATCATCATAATACGTCATCCACTAAAGGCATGTTTTTTATTGGCTATTGCAAATAAAATAGGCGAATGTTTGGACAATCGGTTCTATGTCATTGTGTGTGATAAGTTCCAGACTGTAAACAAATTTGATTACACGCTGTCATATCAGTTTACACAACAGGTGCCATAAACGGCACGCGTAGGGTTCAGCGATTTTCCAAAGTTACAGTGCGATATAAAATCTTTTTCCCCCTCCACAAAAATAAAAATGGAACTAGCGTGCGATCTTAATACAATACAATTTCATTAACGTAGTGCACAAAGTGTGTACGTGACAATTGGCATGTACAAAATGAGGACCTATATAACCTGCTAACTAATCAAGCGAGAAAAACTGAAGTATTAATTTTATTACATATTAATATTAGATAGACCAACAAAAGATTCAAATCACTTTCAGACATCAAATTAAAATTAAAATTTTCAACAATAAAGCTAAGACAAAGACGTAATAAGTACGTCTAAGAACATAAGAAGATGAAAAGAAATATTGCCGACGTTTGGGGAATATCGCAACTTCTTGGCAATTTTGATAAAGGAAAAACGCCAAGTCATCCGTAATCCAACCTACAGTGCATAAAGGTCATCGTTGATCGGGGAAGCTGTGGGGGCTGTTATTATTGCCGATAAGATAGTGTATGAAGGCATGTCGCTATGGAATTATGACATGTCGGCGAGATTAAGGCATGTCGGCAATATGCCTTCGCGTTTGAAGGCATGTCGGGCCCGACATGCGTTATTGGCCTGGCGGAAACCCTGTTAGATAAAATACACTGCAATCTTTTACAACCATAATATAAACTAAACTAAGACTTATATATATTGGAAGTCACGATAAAAACATCGTATGCATATAACCATACCAATACCGGGTGACCCTTCTTAACGCTTGCTTTTTTTACGTGCAATAACACGGAAAAAATACGCTTCATGTGATATTATTGGTAATCTGAATACAACAAATGCTTTGGCCATTTACAGCATCATTTATTAAATATGACCAAGACATATAGAAGGTTGCACGAGTTTGTCGTGCTTATATACTGCAGCTATTAAAACTGCCTACTCGGCTGAATAAAATTATTGAACCAGACTTCAGAAAGCCGTTAGTAACATAACTGAATGTTAATTTGCATCTCGTGTATGCATCGTACTAAATATTTATACAGTCTTCGTAACTACTGTAACTTGTGGTAAACTAGAATTCACCTTTTTGCCTAATGTTTATTAGTTCAAAGAAATTCTGTCACGAATGGTTACTTTGATAGGCTATATTATAATTTGCTTAATTCAATATTCAAAACTAGTTCATCTAAATAAAGTTTTTTCTTCGCTGTTTTTATTTACTCATTATTCTGTGTTATTTTTGTTTCCTTATGAAACATAACAGCAACTACTTCAATTGTGTCGTATGCAGATATTTCTAAAGATCTACGTTTGTACGGTGATGGATATTTTGATGACATTATATCTGCTGACACAATTCAATATTCAGTAGTTATCAAAACACATAACGATCCATAGGACAACACAGGAAATGATTGCATAATGTTACATAACATAGTGCACCCTACTGTGGTGTCACAGTATGCCATCTTTGTTTTTTGTCACCATTCGCCAATCAAGACACACAGCAGCCGGACGAACCCCTCCCCCCCATGAACCGGATATGAGCGAGGCAATTTAATTATTTTACAGGGTAGACATAATGCATCCCATGATGTTTTACAATAGGACAAAACACCCCCATGTATATATACTTTTTCTTAATGAAAACATATTTTACACTGCTTTTTTTAAAGATGGAATTCCTTATAATACCAAATTTGACAAGGTAAGACACCCCTGAGGTGGTGTTTGTACATATTGTACGACAGGTTATTAAATCAAAATAGTTGTATAAGGATTTGTTTGTGATTTTGGTGAAATTTCTAGAAGGAAATTTTTGATCAATACAAGATATTAAAACGTAAATAAAAAACACTTTAAAGCATGATAAGTTTTTAGCATGTCACTTTTTAGCAAGACTGATAACATTTGTTTTAAATTGTCCAATGTATGCAGATACATGGTACACGTAGACACTTTATTTCAAGGTATTATGGTAAATGTATAGCTTTACTGCAAACAGATAACAAACCACTGGGATTTTGTTTAAAAAACATTAAATCAAGAGGAATTGTATTCTTTAATTTAGAAAGTTATTCTGATAGGCAGTTCATTAGTTAAATTTTTCTTCTTCGTTTTGTAGGCATGTACGTTTATCAATGTAATCAACTACCAAGACATTGTAAAACAATTTAGGTCTACTATATATCAATAGTCATCTTCACATGAGCATTTCTTTTTTATATAACAGGTGTTTATCCCGGTGTTTATAACTGAAATTTGTCCGACTCGTATAAATAATGGGGTGGCAGATATTCACGTCATAAACATATTGCATTGTGTCACTTGTGTGTAACAATATATTTAGACTTAAATGATACAATTTTCCGTTGTTGAAATTTATCGAGAACGTATTTAGAGAAAAAAAAACAACAACATGATTAATGGATAAAAAAAAAATTAATAAAATATTACAACAACCACGTGTAACAAACAAGCTCTCTTAATTTATCGGCTATATTTGTACATGTAGTCAATTTGGGGAATCTTCGGCAATTTCATACATACAAGCTGCCGGATGTTGTCATAATGACTAATCAGCCTATCACACTAACTTAGACAATTATCTTCTCAAAGTGTCACAATACCCGTTCGCCAATACACTGACTGGTCTAGTCGCCGTTAATAAACGCTTATACAAACACGTGAATAGAGAACCAATTCAAGGCCGCTTTTATGTTTATTACATAAACAAAAATAAATCTTATGACGGGGGAAAGAAAAAATCCCTTTTTACTTTATTGTAAACATTTAAAACATTTTTTTACAATTGTATCACTCATTTATTTAACAAAAAAAAATGCTTTTGGCATAAATGAATGCACTATTGATGTGTTTTTTTTTTCGTTAAAATATAATTGCACTGTCAACATAACCACGATAAAGTTAGAGAATATCCGAATCCCATACCTCAGCGTTTAATGCAAACGTTTTGATACCGTTTATCGTTTGCGTTTATCGTTTGCGTTTATCGTTTTGTATAGTTCGTTTGCGTTTGTGAATCGTTCGGCCGTGAAACGTTCGATCGTTTACGTTTTCGTTTAACGTTTCGTTTGCGTTCCGTTCGTGTTTCGTTTGCGTTTGAATAGCGTTTCGTTTACGTTCGTTTGGTGTACTTGAACGGATTACGGTCTGTAGTATGAAGATTGTTTATAGGATACTTTAAGGACAGAAAGAAACTGGATCATTGGCTTCGTCAAATAGTTCACACAGATCAGCTTTTGGTATGAAGATTGTTTATAAGATACTTAAAGGACAGAAAGAAACTGGATCATTGGCTTCATCAAATAGTTCTCACAGATCAGCTTTTGGTATGAAGATTGCTTATAGGATACTTAAAGGACAGAAAGAAACTGGATCATTGGCTTCATCAAATAGTTCTCACAGATCAGCTTTTGGTATGAAGATTGCTTATAGGATACTTATAGGACAGAAAGAAACTTGATCATTGGCTTCATCAAATAGTTCTCACAGATCAGCTTTTGGTATGAAGATTGCTTATAGGGTACTTAAAGGACAGAAAGAAACTGGATCATTGGCTTCGTCAAATAGTTCTCACAGATCAGCTTTTGGTATGAAGATTGCTTTTAGGGTACGGAAGGGACAGAAAGAAACTGGATTATTGGATTCACCAAATAGTTCTCACTGATTAGCTGTTAAGCCTATTGGTGACTTTAATAAGACAGCAGTTTAAAATAAAGAAAATACTTCAATTAAAATAAAGATAAACAAAATCAAACAAGAAAATCTGAAATTAAATCAAAGAAATCTAATAAAAACCATGATAAATAAGAAATAACTGTTAAGGTTAACGACATACTGAAAGGGAATAAATAAAAAGGATAGAAACATTTACCAAACACGAGACGATTCAAACCTGTATCCTCAGGGTTAGACTTTAGACTGAAGTGTTTATAAATGTGCCACAGTGATGTACTACTACTTTTACAACTTAACATATTTTTCTGAGTAATTCCCTAAAGTATCGAGACTCAAGCGACGACAATACCACTCTGGTCGATGACTTTGCAATGTACATGTATGTGCTATGACATTTAAAAAAAAAACCTGCTAATACACAATTTATTACAATTGTTCAGTTATATATTCAGTTTTATTTAAACGTCAGTCAAGTTCTCTAGAAAGCATCCACAGCTGAAATTAAAAAAGCATACCACTCAATCAAGAGAGTTATCCGAGAAAAATACCTTAAAATGGATTTGATTTATAAATAACGCTATTCCTAATCATTCAGTCTGAATCACTTCATATTACTAAATGATTACTTCGATAAAATGATTCAACGCAAAATTAATTCCACAAGACCTTATAAACAGAGCCAGGATTTTTAATTTCCCAGCGTATCAACGTTATTTCCTTAACTAGAACTGATTCTGTCCTCCTAGAAAAAAAAATCAGAGCATGTGTTTCAGCGTTTTGTCACAATGACATAAAATGGATCTTATTGCCAGTGTTACTATAGCGATTACATTTCACAGAGTAACAATGAATAAAAAAGGGAAACACGTGTATAACCAGTTGATATATCTAAGGGTCATAAAATCTTCAGGCTTGTCTACATACTCAGAAGACTCTTTCCACCTGAAATTTAGAGCTTCAGAAATTATTTTTTTTAATTTGATACATTATGTAAATACATATGCAAATCTTGATAATCATGAATTTTGACATCCTTATTTGAGATTAATACCTAATGACCATCAGCGGTTTTATATGTTTACGATATTATTGTTGTCATTGTTCCTTCTATAGTCGTTCCTGGCTACTTGCCGGATATAAGATTAGCACATGATGAGATGTTAGCCCGCTCAGTATTATGTGTGCTTCATGATTCTTATGATGAGACGGGATCCAGTCAGAAGTCAGGTGATATTAACTATAAACGTGATATCACGTGATGTGCGCCATTTATACGCCATTTTATCGACCATTTAGTCAGTCTAGCAGGTGCGTGCAGGTTTAAATTACGGCTTCGTGTTGTCCCGATTAAGAAAACACGATATCAGCCTAAATTGAACTTAGCCCTATTAAAGTCCTTGAATTTCTTGCTTCATTTCCTGTGCTACCATGACTTTTAGAAGAAAAAAAACATAAGAAAGTTTTGATTTGGAGAGAAATGTTCAACCACCTACAGTTTGTCCTTTTCGTACTCTAAGGTTATCTCTTCCATATGCAAATGCTGAAAAACGGCTTTCACTTCATACTTCATCATTTAGAAATGCCCTGGAAGGAAATTTTGGTAGGCTAAAACTTGTTTTTATGATGGTATTTGTTGTGAGGATTGGCAAATCGTGTGTTCTTACTAAGTCTATTTGAAAATGTTGAATATTAATTTTGTCTCCTGTCTACGGTTCCTGATAAGATTTAGAATATTAAAACTAGGGGAGAATTATATTCCGACAGATCCGGGGTCATTTACATGTATCATGTAACTGGATAAAATTTCAAGAAAACGTCCATAGCAACATTTTTTCAGCATCATTAACGGTATCTGCATCAAGTTGAAAATATCCCCTATAATGCCAATATTTTTGTCAAGATTAACGT
>CM037793.1:27558696-27608696 GCA_021229015.1 Solen grandis | reverse complement strand
CATTTCTGGTGTTATGTGCTACATTTTACTACAATCAACCTTTATTAAAAATGCAATAATGATCGTGCAAATACTGCTTTTTAATTCGTTATTAAGACAGCTGATACTTGATTAAAATCGCATTATTCTCCATCAATAACGATTCTTGAATTATCCTCGTTTCGTTTTATCTCTTTTCCTTTACTATTCTTTTTTATTGTTTGTCTTTTGTTGAGGGTATCTATAACCATTCATCTTTTCATTGTATACAGATCTAGATGACTCGTCCTTTAAACATTTTAACGTTTATGTATTTCCACAAGTCCCTAGATAGTGCATGCGTCGTGATTTCTCTGTATTTAAGCATGAATATTCTAAATAAAAGTGTTGTTTTGTCAGAAAAGTTCTGCTCAATTATCCTAAACTTGATATAAATGACTTGAAACGGATTTAATCGTCAGAGTTGTCAGGGCAACATGAAATAGATTAAATATAACGAATAATACTGAATTGAAATTTAATAATGTGCTCATGTGTTAAAAGAAATACACGTTTGTATCTCAAACCGTAGACTTGTTTTAATGAAGTACCGGTTTTCATTAGCGTATCAGCACAATGCTCTTAGTAATTTACTAATTCTTTAATTAATTTAATTTACTAATAAATAAATATTTACAGTCACTATGTTCTAACATCAGCTCCAGAAGTAACCTTACACTTAGAGTACAATATCGAGAACTGCTAGCACATTTTCTAAAGTTTCAAATGAATAGTTACACTCATGACCACTGTTTTTACGCATTGCAATCTTGGGTACGCAAAAAGCAAGTTATGGGGATAACAAATCATGTCAATTCAAAATATTTTATTGGCATAAACAATTATATGTTCATCGCCAACTACAATTTGGCGGTTCAGAAATCTGAAAAGTACTATTTAATTATAATATTCAGCCTAGCACAAAAACAGAACAATATTCACACAATCATATAAATCCTATCTGAAAAAAAAAGAAGAAAATATTTTATGTATAAAAAAATTTATCATAGCAAAATAAAAAATTTTTGTATTATCAGTTTGCATTACTGATACGAATTTATCTATAGAAGGCCATGTGTAAAACTATTTAGATATAATTTGTTTTCTTAAATCGGAGTAAAATGGACAGACGAGTAAAAAATGATAATCATTTTCTACTTGACCCATATTACATTTTGAACATTTTCGATCACTTCTTGGAATATTACGGACTCTACTTTCCTCAATATTAAGTTTATGAGCTGAACACCTTAGCCTAGGTAACGCTACCGTAAATTTCCTGCAAATTATGCTACATGTATTTAAATATGTTTACGCTGAAAATTTAAGTTTAAACTTTTTGTAGGTTTCTAATTGTGACATATTTGTTCAGGTCAGCAAACCATTCCTGCAAATAATTATCCTAAATTCTTTGTATGACCGAATTTAAATGAATGATTTGTTAAAAAAAATGAAAAACCCAATTCTTCAAGCATATTTTTAACTTTTTTTTTTGCCACAATTGTTTATCAAATTACCATTTTCATCTTTAAGATTAAATTTTTTTTATTTCGTAATGAATGAGGGGAATGTATAATTATCATAGGGAGCCAGGCAAACTCCCTGTATATTGAACTATTACTAGTTTGTAGGCGGACACCAAGAATTTGCTTTAAAAATTTTAAGTACACCTTCTCTAAGTCAGGTCGGCTGTGAAAACTTGGTAAATTAATACATTCACACCCCTCTTATTCGTACTTCGAATCAAGTTTTAACCATGTTCCACTAAAGAATTCAGTTTCATAGCAATTTATGTAATTTAAAAAGTCTTCGACATAGATGCAACAGGCTAAGCCTTTTTAAATTCCAGGCTATAGTGTCAAGTTTGTACTTTCCAGCATAATCCTAGCCGGAGAACGACTCATTCATTACTTTGAACAGTCTATTGTCAGTGAACAGTTTGTCTCTCACCAACACTGACTTTTTACCATCTTCACGTGCCTGAAGCATGACCGAGAAAAGCTCACGTCACCTTTGCTGAATTTCCTGAGGTAGTTTTACGGAGTTGGCTTCAGGTTGACCTACTTAAGGTTTTTTTTACCATTTGTTTTGACGCGGTGTCCTTAAAGTTGGCCATAGTCGGAAGTATTTTCTTGAGTCCAGAGTGACAACCCAATCTTAACTGAACTTTTGGCGTCTTTGATTTTCAGGATATTCGAACAGAAAGATAATATTTTCCCTCGCAATCCTCAAAAGTACTTTGTTTGACCACAGGGGTGTGGTCTGTAACGCCCATAGCTTGTGAAATATCATCTGTATCAGACTCAGCACCCACCTGGGTTGATACATAAAGATCACTGATAGATGCAATTTGTTTATATTCAGAGGTTGTCATGCAACGATCGGCACTTAATATCTATTAGATCTTCCACCATCACTTCATTCAGTTTTCCCAATGCAGAGTTTTCTTCAGAAATGGTTTAAAGCTTTTTGCATAACTGTAATGTTTTGTTTGTTTACAATAGCAGAAGTAGAAATAGACTCATATTGATCACTAGCAAATTTCTGGCTTTGTTAAATATCATTCATTTTACATTCCATCCTGTTTATCCTTACCGTTACATCGCTTACAAGTATTTCAATTTTGTCAAGCTGACCAAGCCTTTTATCAATATGCTCCACTTTGAAGAGAATTGTTTGCAATGGATCATTATATTGACCAGTCTGTATGCATTGTTGATTTAAAGTGGGCGTTGCATGATTTTGAACTCCAGCAATGTACGGTGAATGTAATCACGTCTGGACCACGTCAATGATATTTCTCGGCCGTGGATAACGGCAATTTCTGCGTTTGTACTACAGCAAAGTTACAATTGATGATCCGGATACTCGAATTGAACGCATCGTGGCTTTTCTTTCTGCTGTTTGTCGCATCTATCTTTGAAAGTGTACTCGTTGTTACGGTTTGTCGTATTTATATCGATCCGAAACGACGAATTTACGTTACCCGCTGAAGAAGTGAAACGTAAACGCGTGGTTAGACGATGTTAAATGTGACCGCTGACAGAAAAACGATGGTGTCTGCTGTTGTATGCTTGGCTGCCGTGTGAACACATTGTTCCTCATTCGGTGATATGTTGTTGTTACTGAACATGTTTGTGTTTTTCTTTTTCTTTGTTTTCGTCTTTCTGGACTTGTTAGCGCCAGTTTATTTCGGGCGGGGTATTAACGTCGTTACTTCGTTTTCCCAAAAAAAAGACAATTATCACACAGATTAGTCCATTAGTCCATTGAATCAGCCGGTAAAATTATCAGTTTGTATAACTGGTTCATAAATATAAATTAAGATTCATTGGGCTGAAACCATATTGAAACGAGACTTCGAGATAATATCGGCCGCCATACTTGACGCATGCGCATAAAAGAAATTCCAGTTGTAAATCATGGCCTTCACAAGAGATGTGAATAATTTAATATGTTTTATTTTCAAAACGGCGTAAAAGAGATATATACATGCTAAATATCTTTCATACATTATCAATACCATTCAAATCCAAGCTGTTCTATGAAATAGTTTAGGGTCAGTTGGTACGAGTATATCATAAATTTAAATGAAAAGAAAAATAAACTTAAAACATAAATATGTGCCAAATCAAAAACTAAAACATCAAGATGGAATGCACTAAATTGGATTTCTGTATTTCGTGTCGGTTGAGTAGGTTTGTCAATATCGGGGTTTTCCCTTGATATTTTCAGATTGGGGACAATTGGTCCTTGATATATAGATAAAGTGGCACATTTTGAAATATTTAGGAATCATTTACACAATCTGAAGATCAAAATGGGCAAATATGTGAATCAGGGAAAAAACCTGAGAGAAGAATCTATACACTTGAAGATGTTATGCTGGCTGAATGTTGACAACAAGATATGTTCTTCTAACTATATTCTTTTACACGTTTTACACGTTGTCACCGGAGTATTAATCAATGCTCTTGTTTTATATAATTTCAAACTTCACATATATCAGCCTCAAACTTCACATATATCAGCTCAAGCTCACATATATCAGCCTCAAGCTTCACATATATCAGCCTCAAACTTCACATATATCAGCCTCAAATTCACATATATCAGCCTCAAATTTCACATATATCAGCCTAAAGCTTCACATTTGGACCCTTTGATACATACGTTTCAAACTTATAAATGGATATACATTTGCATTTCATGAAGGAGAAGTGTAGTGAACAACATAAGAATTGTTCCATTCAACTATATCGTTAAGAACATTGTATTGTCCGGACACAGATATATACCTTTAACATTAGGTCGATCCTATTAGATAATTTTAATAAACTTTAATTTACAGTAAAACTCAATAACAGATAAAGTACAAAATGAATTAATCAATTTTCCGTTCTTTATACGAAACTCGCGTGATTCTATTTGCAAGTAACATACGGGTCTCGAATTGAAACATATATGTATGTTTTAAAAAATTCAAGTCAATTTCGTAAATATTCATAATAGATCGATCTGTATATTTAGATATGTTTTCTCTTTTTACGAAGTAAAGATTGGAAAAGATAATTGTTTATGTTTTCAATGTCGACCGATTGAATTATGATCAAGGTGCCAAATGACCAACTCAAACCATAATTGTAAACACTTAAATACTATCTCCATTTTAATTGCTGCAAAGGATATTCAACGTTCAATTATTTTCCAAAATACCCTAAGAGAATTAGTTTGAATAAACATACACATATAAGTATCAAGACAAGAACTTGTGATACAAAAATGAATAGTTTGGATGAATATGACATAACAGTCTTAACGACATACGAAAAATGTTATACATATCTATTCCTGCTTTTCAAGCAATGTGGAAAAAAATCAACGACAACACGTAGGAAAAAATATTATTATTATTACTTCAACATTTCAAGCAAGAAATAAACAAACGCATAAACATAAGAATTGACTTCAATAAAATGGCCTCAAACTTAATTTTAAACCAAATCTTTCTCGCCCGATACTGCTTAAATGAATTAAATTTTCATATATAATTTTTTAAAAATTTTAAACATACATTTTAATTTTAAAAAAAATATTATCAGTCAATGTCAATTAGTAAATAATGTTTGAAACTTTTGTTCACTTTTGGCGCATTTCAAAAATTAAAGCGAAATAATTTATTTCCATAATAATTACATTTCGAAAGCTGTTAAAACATGTTCTTACAGGAAAAGAAAGTCTATGCCATTCCCACATTCTTGGGCTTCGGCTGTCACGTATTAATAAATGTCGTCTTTATAGGAATGCGATAATTGTAACACTCAAATGTTCTTGTCAACAAATCAAAAGACTGTGTGTGTGAAACCTTATCTGATGAATGTTAAGAGCATGGGAAAGTGCATCATATTAGATAAAGATGGCATTCAATATAAGAAGTTCTACTCTATTCCAATTCCTTGATTCATTTGGACCTCAATTACTTATAATATCTTCTGATTGTATCGTGTAATTCGGCACATATTTTGCGCTTATTTCCGTACCTCTAATTAAAGGCTTTTTCGACCATAATGGAGGGAGATAACTGGAATCTTATAAAAAAACATATAAATAAAATACTCTCTATGTAATTGGTATACACAATCATCCGAATAATATGTAAGATTGAAAAAGTAAACTTGACTAAATCTAGAAGTATCAACCCATTGTTCTACCTTCAATATTCTCGGTGATGTAATCAATTAAAAATCAATTTTATATTAATTTTTCCATCAAATACACGTTTTCCTGAAAACGGAAATGACTACTTGACTTGACTTGACTATTTGAGTTTACCGTCACTTCGACAGTAGTTCAGTCATATAGCAACGTCCAGCTAATGACAGGTGGATGGAAGACCCCGAATGCACGGAGGCATCCAGATAGAATCACCGACCTACCGCAAGCCAGCTGGAAGGCTACCTCACATGAAAATCCGAATGACCCTACCGGGATTCGAACCCACGCGGTGAGGGGCTGAGTGAATATTAAAGTCAGCGACTTTACACTCTCGGGCCACGGAGGCCCCCGAAAACGGAAGTACACAAGACTTAAACGTTTTAGATTACAGTTTATGTACATAAATGACTTTGTCCATTGAAAACAACGTACATGATTTCATAATTCCCACGGTGAAGTAATAAGGGGGAATAACAGTTCCTCTGTGGTTGAATCACTTCCTCTCCTTGTCAATGGATTACAGGATTTCATTCTTGATTACTCTAGATTTAATCACACGAAGTCTCAGACAAACGATAATATCTAACAATGACTAACCCCAAGGGCTTAAATGTTCATGTAATTTCTATAGGAATCACATAAAGTTTACTGTCTTTAGCTGTCGGATGTCAATAGACATTTTTTCACATTTCCTATAATCAAATTAGTTTAGATATGTAATGATGTATAATTGCAAGCTGACCGTTTTATCTTTTCCTGGTATCATTCCCTGATGTTGATTTGCTCATTTTCTTATACAAAGATTTTCCTGTGGTGACAAAGCTGCTTTTGGTTTTTCGTTCAGTGATGTACTTTTCAGATGTTTGTACACTGCATATATATATATTAGAAGATTTGTAAATGTGATCCGTCAAATATATTACTATAAATAAAAATTGTGTTTATCATCATTTATATATCTGCGTAAAATACAAAACAAAAAAGCCGGTGAATCTCATCGTACGTATGATTATAAAACACACGAATCTAGTCGAAGAGCTAATGACCTTTCGCTCGTAAACCATGAGCTGGATTTGTGAAAAGTAAAACCTATTTCATCCAATTACCCATCTTGTACAATAATAATAATAATCAAAACCAGTTCAGTCTAACATTCATTTTTTTTTGCGCTGAAATTACAAAGTTCGAAGCATGAAAAACAATTGTAAGGTTTACAATAAAATAAAAACTAACAGTAGTGAGAAAAAATAATATACGTGAAAATTATGTAAGTGACTATCTTAAAATACTTTATTTGTAGATATTAATAACAAGCCCATATAGCAAAACTATATAATAAAGAAAAAAAAAGAAATTATGTGATTGATGTATGAGTATTTGATTATGATATTCTGGTTACTGATTAACAAATACAGCGTAAACGAGTCCCAATCACTTTAGACTATCTTAGCAATTTCTGTTCAGCGTTTTTTTTTTAATATATATGGAAATCGCTCAAGGGACAATAAAGATTTATATTTTTATAAAGTTGGTCAGTGACAAAAAAGGGGTTTTTAAGTATATCCAACGTAAATCAATAAAGGCGGGACACGCTAGTAAAAAAGGGTACTATGATTCTATACAATTTGCTTTTTTTACTGGGTATAACGTCCCACCGACAGTATTTCAGTCATTTGGAGACGATGTCTACTTGAGACAGATATAGAGCTGCCACACTGCAGTATCAAGCCCTAGACATGTGGCATGATACCACACCCAGTCACATTATTCTGACACCGAGCAAACCAGTCCTGCAATTACCCTTATATGCTGAGCGCCAAGCAAGGGAGCTATTCCAGTACCATTTTTACGGCTTTGTTATGTCGCGGCCGCGGATCGAACCCACGACCTCCCGCTCCCGAGGCGGACGCTCTAACCACTCGGCGACCGGGGACAGTGATTCTATACAATTCAAGTGACATTGCCTTTACGGTGTATTGTTATATTCACAGTCATGAATCCAACTGTATCTACTACTTCCGCTAGTGAACAAAACGTATTAATTTTGTATACAGTATAAGTACATTGCTGCTTTTTGATCACTATTTTCGTATATAAATACCCGCTAAATGTAAGTAAAAATTTTGTTCTTTGTTGTAACGAATTGCAATCTCCCTTTCCAATGTACACGTTAAGTCTTATATTCCAATATAATACGTGAAATCCTTAAGAATCACCAGCGACTGTGAAGACACACGTTAAGGCTATGCGTGTAACACCAATTGTTTGAATTGTTGGTTTCAGTCACAGTAATCATTGATGTTTAATTGTACAAAAAGAGTGTATTAAAACCGGGCAAAAAAATTCTGAGTCACTGATTGGTTAAATACCACATATAGCTGTAATTTCACAGTCATGGGTTGCGTAACGACTGTATCATATTTAGTACGGATCCTGTATCATAACTAGCGAAATTAACGGAATTATTTGTATCATATTTAGCGAGTTTAACAAATGTGATGGAAACAAAGTTTTATCATATTTGCAATTAAATATTTTGATTTAATTTCATTTTCATTAAGTTTCAGGTAAATATGGAAGAACTTAAATGTGAAAACTGCAATTTTGCAACACACGATTTAGAAAAAGTAATTTACCACTGTATAAACAACCACAAAGACAAAAGACTAAAGATAAGAATAAGTAAATATTCAGCCAGAAATGAACTCACTTTAAGTTTCTCAATACAATCGTTTAGTACAGTACAGTATTAATGCTTTGTTTTGTTGTGTTGTTTTATTTTAAAAGTATGAATGTAATGAAATATCAGTAGTTGTCAGAAATCACGAGTGTTCAATACTATCAGACGGCGCCAGGTCACATGAGGTATTTTTAGGAAGGCATTCAATTCGAAAACCCTTGATATTTATTAAAATATCTTATTTATTTCAATTTAGATGGTAAGTTGCACACAACCATAACGAAATATTAAACCAATGATTATACTGATGCTAACCTTCAAATGAGTGGAATAACGCCCTCTTCAAATTTTTCAAATAGTGCCCATTAAGACTTAACTTGCACTAAAACCAAATGATCAACATAGTAAATAAGTTGGTGTTCTGTTTCATACTGGAAACTATGCTATAGGAGAAACCGAGCTATGTTATTTTAATTGTGATAGTTACTCGAATATTTTGTTTAACGAATACCTTCATAGAAATCATAAAAAGAAAAATCATGTTTAGAAAAAAATTAATAACAGCATAACAACGAAAATAACACAAACACGAAGACCAATTTTCAACCAAAATCTGGAGCCCAGTAGCTTTAAATGGTGATAAGAATAATTGTTGAACAATTAAACGGAGAATATAGTTTCTTCCATAGAAATACTAAAAGCTGTTTAAAACAAAAATATATTAACAACAAGTGTTGTCCCTGGACATAGTGCTGGACTATTGAATCATTGTCATAAAATTCCTAATATACTAAGCACATTTGAATTGAATTCACGACAAACCTGTCTTAACAAGGAAGATATAAAATGTATACAAAAATCTATATAAAGTTGGTTTGTATAGTATACTACTATCTTTTAACAGATAATAGAGAATGGCCTAGAATATGGCACAATAAAACTGTTTTTGTAAGAGTTATCTTCCTTGACTTAAAATTCATCATGCTACCGAACATAGTCTTTAATTTTTGAGTATATGCATAAAAGTTGCTTGCCGCAAAAAATTTCATACAATTCTCTCCAGAAGGGGCATAATTAGCAATAAATTAAAGAGTTATCCACCTTGATATTTTTAGTCTTCTGAACATTGTGAATAGTGGAATATCATGAATATAGAGACTAAGTAATTGTTCATATAAATTGCTCTTCTCATTAAGGCGATGATGCAATTTTAACATAGGGTAAAATTAATGGAACTTAAAAAATTAAGGAAAAAAAAAAAATTTAGAAAACTTTACAAAATGGACTCCAAATTATATTTGTGAAAACAGGAAAAACGAACAATGTATGCTTAGATGAGCTAACAAAAAACTGTTTGGACAAAACTGGCTCAAAAATATTTGGCATCAACATTTACTGAAAGAAGAGAAGAAGAAAAAAACACAATTAACATGAGAGTGTAGGCACAAGTGGTTTATACATGTGATATCAGACGACTTTAAGTTATCTACTTAGATCTGCATTTGAATGTTTTTCACATTTTGGACAATCAAATCTTTGACTTTCATGCTCAACCCTATCATGCTATATCTTGCGGAGGAACACTTCGTACTGCGTAAGCACTGTGTGTTGGCAGTGATATCAGTTGTTTTTACTTTTTGAACGCTTTTCAAAGGGGTTGATGTCATTGTCACTTTTTTCAATAAAACTTCCATCAACCCCAACGATTTCAAAGGATTCGTCTGACATTTTTACCTGGAAAAAATATATCACTTGGCAATATATTGGTGTAAACAAATGTATTACTACCACTGGTACCAGGCCTCGAATGAATAGTCAAGATACATCAAATATATCTTTGAACAGTGTAAGATATTGTATTGTATTGTATTGTTTAATCTCTGGGTACTCTTTGAGTTGAAAATTAACCAAAACAAGGACGTGCTGCAAATCAATCTTAAACCTTCCAAATAATCACATCGCTGGCCTAAAAAAAAGATAGAACATACGCTAATGATAAATAAAACAGTAGCTAACTCTGTTTGTAGACATGTACAATTTGTTGTCGAGTTTCTCATTTTGAAAGAAATAATTCATACCGAACGTAAAAACACAATTTCAATAGATTAAAGACGACATATGCATAGTACATCCGCTGTTGGGCAAATAATAGTTGTAAATCTTAACTTCCAGCTCGTTCTGTTTTACTGTTAGCCTTAGCTTGCTAATAAATAAATGAATAATATTCAGGAACGACAATTCAAAATTTTGGTCCAGCTAGAAATCATCTACTAAATCTCTAATATTCATACAATTAGATCACTATCATCATACAGATCACTCGCTAACTTTTGCTAAGTATGATACAGTCTATAAGCCAGTTAAAAAGCATTTTTCACATATAAAGACAGTTTCCAGCGCAATAAACTTTCAATAATTGTATGGCTAACCTTTTAATATTGATATATCAATGATAGTTACGTACGTTCTCCGTCATATTTAGGTTATTTTGGCAATTTATAGATAAAGGCGATGGTACATGTTCACTGTTTTCGGTGATTACCTGGATTATTTAACCCTATACTTAAAACAAACACTTCGTAAATAAAACAATGGAGCAGCTCTTTTTTGTTCATTTAATTATTCCATTCCATAAATACGATTGTATCAATAAAAATACAGAAAAACTTTCCTTTCTCGGAGCCGTGAACATGTACTCTGAATAAATCCCCGATAAATTATTCACTAGCGGAAGTAGTAGATACAGTTGGTTTCATGACTGTGATATTTGTCTGCTTTTATAGCCAAAGTGAAAAAATGTAATTCTATATTTTGATACTGGGATATTATCGATATAAGACTCTAGTCGTGTTAAAACATACACTATGAATATAGTTTACTTAAAATATTGATATCTGAGTGCCCCCTTTGTAAATACATGACTGGTTTCCTTTGCGAAATGGAATTATATGGACCTGATTCATTTCATCTCGGTGGTTCTACCCGGATGCCTCCGTGCATTAGGGCTCTTCCTCCACCTGTAATTAGCTGAACGTCGCTTTATGACTGAAATACTGTCGAAGCGACGGTAAACTAAAAAAGTCAAGTCAAGTCATTTAATCTATTCAGCCAAATACATGTACATGTATTCTGTAAGCCATGTTCATATAACCAGCCCAATTATTTCCTCTTTAATTAATATTCTGACCTACATCATAACTAAAATGTAATAAACTATTTTCTTGAAACTTAACAATTTTAGCCAGTTTTTGGTTTTTTTTTTTTTTTTTTTGTCTATGTCTAATTCTCCGTATACAGCTTCTAAATTTGTTGATTTTTTACATAAATAATTTTTCTTAAAATTACCGATATTTTGTGCCAGTTCCATTTCATGAATATGTATCAAATATTTCGCATGAAAAGTAAACATATCATAGTTAGAAAGTATCTTTTGGCTGCATTGCCATGAACCGTCTATATATATATATATATATATATATATATATACACACGTCTTTATTCGTGCGCATCACATTTTCATGGCGGTCGTTTCTATTTTCCTTGGCTTTCTCCTTTTTGAGACACGAGCTAAAATTTATCTGCATCTGACATGGGTAGAGGACGGCCAGCTTTCCTTCAATAAGGACAGTTATCACATTACTTCATAACTAACATTTAAAACGTATAATACCCACATCTGATTTTCACCACATAAGGAACATAAATCTGCATACTCTCTCGATTCCATTCGAAAAATGCATTTTTCCTATAAATAAACATCTTATATTATTTTTGTTTCTTGGTAATGGAAAGTTATGGTTTTCATCTATTCTAGATTATTTATACGTTCATCTGTTTAACATGTAGAACCAGATATTTTGTCTGGGTTGTCAGGTAATTCCAGACGACTGTGGATTTTTACTAATTTCTTTAAATTAAGATAAGCAATTTCATGGGGAAAACGCTTCAATGATAGACAAATGACTGTCTAGCTCTTTGATATCAATGTCTGGCCTCTTTAATATCTCCCCGTCAAAGGAGTGAAATTACTAATACTTCAAATAATAATATATATGGCTGCATTAGTAAAATGTTTTATGTTATTTTTCAGCATTAGTCTGTGTTGTGATTTCAAATAATTTGACTGGCCAGGAGCCCCAGAAAAAAAAACATGAATTATATATTTTGCATCTGCAGAAATTGAATATTATTCCTTATTATAAGACAAAATTAAATTATAATGTGCAAAACATGGCAATAATTTTCCTCCCCTATAATTTGATGACATGTACCAAGCAATGGTGTGAAGAATGCCATAAAAAATCTTGTAAATGAATTAGATTCTTAGACGTCTGATGTCTAATCGTGCATTGAAAATAATAATGAAAATATACTGTAGGTTTGTTAGAAATATTTTGTGTGGCTTGAAATGAAATTATGATCATCCTTGTGTCTCCTGTAAAATTACCGTACACAACGATACAGTTTCGTGCATAGTCGTGTAAGATATATCATACAGGATTTGATTTGTGTGACAATTTAATGGGAAAATATTATGATTTTGTCTGAAATAATCAATGAATCGCGCATATCAAAAGTATCCATTACAATAAACCATGCCCTAAATAGGTATTTGTAGTTGTACTTGATACACCTGGCGTTCCTTAACTGTCCGGCCACAACGTGAATTCATATGGGTTAGCTAAATGCAATATAGCTATCCCATTTTATTTTAGTCTTTGATCTGACACAACAAGGAAGTAAACTCAATACTGAGTCGTTTGTTAAGAGGGCGGTCTCTATAGCATCACTGACAATTAAAGTCGATATAGCATTTTCAGAATGTGATATTATTTCTTGAATATATGCTAACAAAGGACATAAAATTGAATGATTGCTACACTTAACATACAATATGAGCTGTGATTCATTCTAACTGTATTCTTTGTTCTAGTACTAGGAAATTCTGAATTCCTTATGGAGAACATCTTACATTTGGATTTCAATATGATCACAATTTTGACCACATCGGGCCTACACTTGGCTAACGTATGTCCAAAATCGGACTGATATTGACTGATATATATTTGGTCTATAACAACTGATGGGAAAGAGCCAACATATTCCCGGTATTGAACTAATATAGGCTTTTAAACAGTTAATATTTTGATAAAGGTCTTTAACCGAAACGTTAACAAAAAGAGTTAAAATGAAAAAATGTACTTTACTAATAACGTTTAATAATATGTTTCTGAATGGAAGGAAAAAACATGAACACAATATATAATATGACATATTTTCATTTATCATATAAAGGATGGACTGAATTAGTACTATTGCAATTCAACAATAGTAATATGACCACTGAACAAGTTCATTAAAATATGATTGTTGGAACAGTTACGTCTCAATGTTTAAAATACAACCATGAAAAAGTATATGACTGTAAAACATGTACTATGTATTTGTTAATAAGGTATATCTAAGCTTAAATGAATCTGAAATGTATTTGCTTAACATAATTAATTCCGATTTGTTTTGTGTATTAAGAAGCTGTATAAGTTTGAACATATTAGGTCTTATTCTGTAATAACGTTTGATACATTTTTGTCTTATTTGGGCATATGATTTACAAATAAACATGAAATGAAATTCATCCTCTATTTCATTTGAATCGCACATTTGACAATAACGTAAGTGCCGCTCCAATCCATCATATCTTCCAGTATGTATTCTTAAGTTATGAGAACATAAACGTAACTTTGTTATCGCAATTCTTAGATTTCTTGACTCAATATTATCTAAGTATGGTTCAAATTCGAATGAAGTTTTAAGGGCTCTATATACTGTTAAAACACCATTTTCACGGACATTTCCTTGCCATATTTGTAAATATTCGTCAATAAGACGTTGTTTAAAACTACAAATAAAATGATTCACGTTCATATCATGTACATCGTTATACCAAATATAATAAAACCCATATCGTGTCAGAAGGTTTCTGACCTCACCAAACCAATTCATGTTACCATTTTCAATTTGTAACATAGCATCTTTTAAGACTGATTGAATAATTATATTATCGCTTTCCCTCAGTTTAAACCAGTATTTTAAAATTCGTACGTATCTATTTATGTATAACGGGTATCTACCCAATTCGCTATATACTGCACAGTTAGAGGTTGTTTGTCTAACACCAAGTATAGTTTTGCAAAATTTCAAATGTATCATCTCCAACTGTTTAGATTTAGAAAATCCCCAAATTTCACAACCATACGAGATAATAGATGAAACAAAAGCATCGAATAACTGCAATGCTACTCTTGGTTTACATTCATACTTTTTTAAATTTGACAACAGGGTATTTAATGCTTTTAAACCTTTACCATACAATGTTTGGGTATTAAGGTTAAAATTGCCAGTGTAATTCAGTGTGACGCCTAAATAATTAAAATCATTTACAACTTCCACATTTTCATTTGCATATATCCATTTCTCATTATTTTTTGTGCCACCCCTTTTGCGAAAAACTACAATTTTTGTTTTCATTATGTTTACTTCTAAGCCCCAGGTATTACAGTAGTTGTATAAACGATCTAGTGAGTGTTGTAAGTCTTCAGGGGTTTCCCCAATAATAACCATGTCGTCTGCAAATAACAATAAAATCAGACATATATCATGTAAAGCAATACCACAATCATTTCTATTTTGTAAAAACAGTTCTAAGTCTTCTACGAATAAAGAAAATAGTATCGGGGATATTATCTCCCCTTGTCTCAAGCCTACTGCAATATTGAAGTAATCTGAGTAGCTGTTACAATGTCTAACACAAGACTTAACTGATTGATACATACTACGTATTATTCGTAACATTTTACCATCTAAATTTGATTTAAACAACTTTAACCATAGCGCATTGAGATATATGGAATCAAAACATATAATTTGGGTCTGTTTAGACTAGAACCTAGACTTAGATAAGCATTCATCGCGCTTATTCTCATAACGTGGAACAAATCGTCCAACATCTCTAGCAATTTGTTTGTGAAGGGCATGTTACACATTCGTTTTCACTAGACCTACTTTGTCAACTAGCTGCATTGACCGTTTGTTTCTCCTACCCGACATTTCGCACCACATGTTTGGTCGTAAGTTCCAAATAACTACAATTTTAGTTATTCATCAGGGATTTTTCTCTAATTTTTCAATGTAAGATACGAAGGTCCAGTTAACTTTAGGAGTCTCTAAAGAATGAAGATAAATGTGGACTGTGGATGAATTAATAGATAAGGAAGAGAAATTACAAGGATCTTCGTCTTCTTCCACAAATAAGGGTGATATGGTCAGACACCAACCCACCAATGTTCCTATTCTTTATGACCCCCTTGCATTACTGGTGAGAGCAACAAACCGGTCTGGCGACCCGGCTTCCTCCCATGTGAACACCAGCAAAAGAAGACCATCTACAAGCACTTTGGGGGGTATGCTTTCATATCTCGGAGCTCGGACTGATCCCCACTATCTAGCAAAGAAAGTACATTATGCTAGGCATGGGGGGATGGAACATGGCACAGAAAATAAATAACGTCTGACTGTGTGGTAGCAAAATGCACACAATGGTTTCCAAACATTGAAAAAGTTCAATATATGTGTGATAAATAGGAGTGATGCTTGAACGCAATTGTGTGATCTTTATTTAACAATAAATATCTAAAAAGTGTGTTTACGAATACTTTTCATTGCTACTCTATATACAATGTAATTTATTCTGTTTGAATGAAATACTGTATCGTCATTTAAACTTTCAATACAATGTCCTACCCCTGTAGAAGGATCTCATTGACTTGTCTGGCGAGAAGTATGTGAGCATGATTTTTTATTGACACAACTTTGTAACATGCCAGTACACATGTATATCTTTAAAACAACACAACGATATTATCATACTCATCATAAAACGAATCGCATCTATGGAATATTTGATGCTCTTTAAGACTTCGTTTTGTAATAGATAATTTGTACACTTATCCGTTTAAACAGCAAATTAAGTTAAAAAGCCCAAGCAAGCAGAACTGTCTTGTTTCACGATAACCGGTGTATGTGTAGTGTTAGCGTCCTTGGATTGTGTGAGCTAAATTGACATTTGAAGGCGCCTATATTGGGCGCATGAAACACGTGGATTGACATTAAGAACTATAGCCACAATATATTGCTCTGTAAATATATACAGTCGAACCCCGGTTACTCCACCACCTCTCAAATACCTGGCGTTATTCGAAATATTTTGTTGGTCCCGATCAATCTCCTTCTTATTTCTATATAAAAATAGCTGGGTTTTTTTCAAATTTGTGCCTTTCGAATACCAGGCCTCATCCGAAAAGATTTTCTTGGCCTGTGCCTACCAATTTTTTTTTTTTTTTTTTTTTTTTTTTTTTTTTGCGCATGCGTGAAAAGTATGGCGGTTATTCTTTTCAGAGAAGAAAATAATTGATAAAATTCATTTATATAGTACAAATAGACGTGAGATTTAAATACAGGTATAGAGCAATTTTCAGATAAATTATATTCAATTTCATACAGTGTATATGGTAATACTAGAAAAATTAATCATCGAGGTAAAGATAAACTTGAAAGAAAATATAAAAATATATGGTTTACACCTGAATGTGAGGCGGCGCGCTGTGAATTTAGGCGTGCAAATAGAATATGTAATATAAATAGAACAAGCGAAAATATAAATAATCTAATTACAAAAAGACGTGCATATAAATCAGCTAAAAGAAGAGCTCGTTATAAATTTAATATTGACCAGAAAAATAAGTTAAATAATCTTGCAAAATCAAATCCTCAGTGTTTTTGGAAGGAAGTTAAAAAGTTACGTAAAAAGTCAAAATCTGGGACGCTGTCTACAGAAGAGTATTACAATCATTTTAAAGGGTTGTTCTCCGATCAGGATTTATTTTATAATGACTTTGTTGAAACGCAGGTCGATGACACAGATTTTATGAATAATAGTGATGTAGAATATTTAGATCGACATTTTGATATTGAAGAGGTTTTACTAGCTATTAATTCATTAAATAATGGAAAAAGTGGTTCTGTTGATCAGCTTATACCGGAAATATTTAAAACTGGTAAGGAACACATAGCACCCATGCTGTGTAAGTTATTCAATTATATATTTGATAATAACATGTATCCGGAAGCATGGATGAGTGGTGTTATCGTACCCGTGCCTAAAAAGGGAAATCCTAATGAGGTTAACAATTATAGAGGCATTACACTGACAAGCATTTTTTCAAAAATATTTTCTATTATGTTAGACACAAGACTACGAAAATGGGCGGATGATAACAATATATTAAATAATGATCAATATGGTTTTATTAAAGGTAGGAGTACAGTTGATTGTGTTTTTGTATTAACATCTATTATAGATAAGATTTTAAATCATGAAAAAAAGAAATTGTATTGTTCTTTCGTAGATTTTAAAAAATGTTTTGATTATGTGTATAGAAATGGTGTATGGTTTAAATTGATTGAACAGGGTGTTTCAATAAAATTGTCAGAACGCAGCATGTATGTTAAAGTTAAGTCTTGTGTAAAGGTAAATGGTTCTTTAACGGATTCCTTTGATAGCTATATGGGCTTGAAACAGGGGGAGCCCCTGAGTCCGATATTATTCATATTTTTTGTTAATGATATACATGCTTATTTATAAACAGACTCATTGGAATATTTTAGTATAGACGAGTTACAAATATATCTCCTTTTATTTGCGGATGACACTGCTTTATTTTCATATTCTCAGGCTGGTTTGCAGATACTTTTAAATAAATTACATAGATATTGTCAAGAATGGGGAATTACAGTCAATACTGATAAAACTGTATGTATGGTTTTTAAAAAAGGCAAAAGTAAAGAAGACTTTGATATGTTCTATAATCATACTAAACTGGTAGTTGTTCATAATTTTACATATCTAGGTATCACCCTCAGTTCTAACGGCAGTTTTTATCAGGCTCAAAAGGCCCTCGCAAATCAAGCGTTAAAGTCATTGTTCTCATTAAACTCCATATTTGATAAAATTACATTAAACCTTTCAGAAAAAACTAAACTATTTGATGCTCTTGTATCTCCTATTTTAAATTATTCATCAGAAGTTTGGGGATTCCATACTGCAGCAGATATTGAGAATATTCATCTTAAATTTTTAAAACAAATATTAGGTGTTCATAACAGAACTTGTAACACAGCAGTATATGGAGAGTTTGCGAGATACCCTTTATCTATAATAAGAAAAATTAAAAAAAATTAAAAAATTAATGGTGCAGGAATAATGTTAGATCTTTATTGTCTGATTTAGGATAGATGGGTATGGCATAATGATATTAATACATATACATTAAACAATATTTATCTAGAATCAAAGATCAATTTATACAAAAATGGTATGCAGAGGTTAATAATTATACACGCCTTGATACATAGTAATTTTTAAGACAACATTTCATCAAGAGAATTACTTAAATTACATAAATAATAGAAAAAGCTCATAAACTTGCTATTGAAGAAGGCAGATATAGAAATCAACAAAGAGATGCTAGGATATGTAATAAATGTAACATGGGTTTTATTGAAAATGAATATCATTTTTTATTAATATGTCCTTACTATACAGAATTAAGAAATAAATATATACCTCGTTATTATAGAACATGGCCTAATATTAACAAGTTTAAGGCTTTAATGGAAACATCATCAAAGAAGAAAATCGTTAATTTAGCTAATATTTGTATTGTGCTTTTCAAAAGAGATATTTTAATATATATATATGTTGAATTCGTGGTAGGAATATCAATGTACATTTATATAATTTATTAAATAGTATATTCTATACAGTTAATATATTTAGATGTATTATATATAGAGATGCCATTGTTTTCTTTTTTGCATGCTTTTCACGCATATCTGCATGTTCTTTTGATGTTTTGTTATTTGGCGATGGACATGTATTTGTTTATGCCAATAAAATATACTTGACTTGACTAAAAAAATTCGTATGATTTTCGCACCCCCTTATCCAAAGTCGCTGACGAGCATTAATTATCGGCGACATTTTTAAACAATGGAAAGGCACGAACGTCAATTAATTACTGAAATGGGTGGAGACGGCCGCTTACAGTTTGCATAAGTTTTTAATTGATTGAATGTTTGTCCAGTTCAATTACAAAAGTTACGATTGAAGTATTTCAGATACTCTGGTATGGGAAAATTTAAACAAGTGTAACAAGCAGACCACTATTACATCATTTTTCGAAACGATATTGACGTAACTTTGATACATGTAGTTTCTTGTGGTTAAGACAAACACGATGAATGTCCATGTATGTATTGAAGTAAGCACATATGCAGAAAAAAGATGAATGTCGGTAAATTAAAAATAATTACCCATAGCTGTTTTCGAGACGGCGTTGATATTGGGCACACGTTGTCGCTTGTGATTTAGTCAGACCTGATACCAGAACCAGAACAGAACAGAACATTTCTTTATTTTCATCCAGGTATACAAGGTATACAGCATGGAGATTTGCAAAAAATACACAAACAAATGTAATTCAGTGAGTGTGTTAGGCAGTGTCGAAACGTGACATTCGACTAAATAGAGAAAAGAAATACTAGGGAACATGTAGAGGGAGGGATGTAAATGGTGAGATAATAGCAAAAGAGGAAGTAGTAATGTTATTTTAGTCAATAGTGTACATCAGTAAGTCGTTCGATGTATGATCCATAGTGTCTGGAGCTATAAATTATAAATGATATATTTATTAGTTTCACTAGAGGGAAACATTTCTATGGTTATATAAAATATCATAAATGTTGAATGGTATGTGCCCCTTACATTAAATGTTTATCTAACCGTTTTGTTGCATAATCTACAGATCAAACAGAGAGACGCGTTACTAAGGGTAAAGGTCACAGTGTAGCCTAAAAATATAACAAGGTAAGCAATATACAGCGGTCATAAAACTAGCACAGTACACTAATTGTACATGGGATGCACGTAGGTTTTGGGATAATCGTGTTTCACCGACCGATGTCGACAGAATGGAGACGAGGTGGTGAGTTATTTACAATTTTCATGCCAATTTATAGGTTTTTTGAAAATAATGTATTGACATATAATATATAATGATAAATGTAATGTATGTATGTATCTTTGTTATTGACGTATGCATTGGTTATCTTTGTATTTAAATCATTTATACATAATAAGAAAGTTGTAAAATAAAAGTTAATTATCTATAGTCGTTTTCATTTACATAACTTAATCATAATATATTTCAAAAAGTGTACATTATATATTACGTTCACTGCATGAAAAAAGCATGGCTGGGATGGGCTTTTGTTCCAACGATCGACGTGATTAAGGTTGTTCGAATACATGCCTTACTCGAAATAAAACGCCAATCCCTGGGATTTCGAAAAGCCGGGGTTCGACTGTATATAAAGAACTAAATGTTCTCGTAATTCATGGGTGGGTGGTTTAAAATCAGATAAACGGTAAAAAGGCTCGCCGCTTTCTTTCAGTACAACTAGAAAAAGTCCCGCGAACTTGTTCAAGCGCTAACTCAGCGCATGTGTATTTACTCTGGACCAGAAAAGCGTTGTTTTTATCTTATTCTTTCTCTTCTTATTTCATGCTTACTAGGCTAACACGCTATCCACTTTTATTCAGTCTCACTGTCTGTAGTCGGCTCCGACTCGGGCTATTTTATAATTCTCACTCTACTAACAACTCGGCGCGCATACCTGTCTAGAACACTCGAAAGAGATGTTGACAGTATCAGAAGATAGATAGATGTTCTTGCTAAAACGCTGAGAAAGATGAATTATCGTCCGCAAGTTATACAACTGTTCCATTTTTTTAATTTTTTTTTTTATTTATTATTTAGTGATGGGGAAAAAAAATCTTTCTTTCAAATGAGAAAAATATGTCAATGGCTGTAAAAATGTGTTTAATCCTAGACTTAAAAGTATTTGGCCATTATTTCCTCTAAATTAAAGTGAAACTTTATTCGGATTGACCAATTACGTAAGTACTTTTTGTTTGAGTACGACGTTCAATCTCTATTGTAAAAGTGGAATCACTTGATATATAGGTAATGGACTTACATAAAACATTGCTCAAAATGTATAAAGTATACCACAAATTATCTTTAAAAGTCGAAATTTATTTAAGCTACTCATCAGTAACACACGAAAATGTGTATTTTAACAAGTCAAATCCACTTATCAGCCATCATCCGCCATATTGCATCCAACGAGACAAGAGAAAAAGCGTGGGTCGATCAGTGATTGAAAATGACGTCATCATAGTCGATTCATTGAGTTTTTGCAGTGTATGGCTTAACTATAGTAAGCGATCGAACAAAGCCAATATTATTTACTGTCTAGAAATGAGTTGTATCATAAATAAACCAGCGTTTGTGGCGTTTGGCTGTGAAGCTAGTAGCACTTTATCGTTATAAGGGTATTCATAAGAGGTACATCGACATATCAAAATCAGCTTACAGAGATCTAAAAACTTTAAGTCAGTAAATCCGATAGTTTCTCTTGGTCCAAAAATCCCAACTAACTAGTGGGGCTGCGAATAGAGGCACGGCTTTTCAAATAATCGATAACGAGCAAATGCCAACTTATAATCCCACGGGCGATGTATGGAGTAACGGAAAGAGCGCTCGTGGGTTTCCGACGCTGTGTTGTTTCGTAACAGCGCCAAATCCTACACACACAAAAATAGCTTGTTCTTTAGTAGTGTAGATGTGATTGTGTCCACGGCACGTTATCACAGTGAGGGAACACAGTGTCTGTCTCGTGTAAATATTTTCCTCGAATAACCTAATCTTAGTTAAGGTGCGGACTAACAATATATGTTCAAATAAAATCAAATTTTATGGAAGAAATACGTCCCGATATTTTTAACTTAAAGCAGCTCATCCACAGGTGAAAGTTAACTAAAAATTTTAAAAGTTTTAAAAATGTGTCTATATTACGTCTATCAATACCCTCTATAGATGAATGGTCACCTAATGTAATATTATATGATTGTTAAAAAACGTTACGCACGGTATTGAACCTATATATAGAATTGTAAAATCTATTTTTTTGTGTGAAATTCGCCACCCGGAACTGAATAGTTGAAAAAGACCGCATCGGGCCTTCCCCCCCCCCCCTAAATTTTCCAAAATGCGTCGGTGCGTTTTTTAAATGAAAATAATGAAACAAAATTGTTTGTTAGCGTGCGATTTATTTAAGTTTTCCACACATTACTCTTGTTACTTTAAACAAGATCAATTATTGATTTAAAAAAAGTAAAATCAAGAAGATAATGTGCAAGCCCAGGCTTTTTGGCGTAAAGGCAGCTTCGCGCCTGAAAGTTGATTTATTTTTACATCGACTACGAAAAAAAAAGTTATCAAAATTTATATTTATCATTCTCGATGACTCTGATGGTGGCGTGTTGGGTCATTATTATCGGAGGAAACAAATGAGCCCAGAAAAAGCGCAAGTGTTTAGACTTCCTATCCTCTTAAATACGTGACCAGGAATCGAACCCGGGATGCTTTAGTTAGAAGCGAAGCGCGTTATTACTACGCTATTCAATCACCCTACCGTATTCTATACTAAACTGAAGTATGCATTTAACAAATTAACATGTTTCCTGCAATGAGACCTACACTTGCCGATTTTATTTGTCAGAAAACAAAGACTTCATCAACATTAACGAAGAAGGATAGAACGAGCCGCATTAACCCGTGACCTTATCCTTTTGACGTATTGGCAAACAGAGTAGACGCTGACCAGGGTTCTCGTCTGTTTATACAATATTGGGACTCGGATCGTAGTACATAGTCTGCACAGCACAGACAAATTCATTAATATATACAATTAAAACACGTATCAAGACATAAATTTGTACATGAATATTAATGAGGTAAATAGTCATGTAAGTTTGAAGGAATCATCGCCTGATCAGCGACGGATGAGACAAGGTCTATTATTCTGTTATGCAGGGAAGTCCCCCATACACGTTGAGAAAAATATATGCCTCTGCTTCTTCCTTTTAACATTAGCAGTTTGTCTACATTTCAGTAAACTTATATAAAGTTAGCCACAGTCGAAAACTCATTGTCAATTCATATTCATTATCTCACTGAATAGTTTGCTTTTATGTATTCTGTTCCGTCTATTTCCAGGTCAGACATACTGTATTTATGATTAAGCCTTTAGGATCATAAAAACAATGCATAATTTATACACAAATATATCAGGATTGTCGTAAATAGGATTCCATAATCTAGGGGGAAAAAAAACCGTAAAATAATGAAACTCCTGTCATGGGTGCTACAAATAAAACAGTGTGGGGTTGCAGACCCCACTGTATATCAAATACAGTGGCTCATATATAACATACAGCGAACAGAGACACTGCATTGTATATAACATACAGCGAACAGAGACACTGCATTAAAAGCGCTGTAAGATATCAAGCTATATACCTGCGTGGTAACAGAGAAGAGAAATGTCATCAACTTTGTTTATGCGTTTGTGTGTATTCCTGTGATACAAATAAAATCACATGTCATAATTCCACAGTTAAAATAATTAAACTACATGTATAGGTCAACTCTTACATAAAATGAAAAGAAAATTTGTTGGAAGATACACTATTATATTTCATCTCATGAACTTCGAAAATTGCATTCTCACTCGTGGAAAAATACATCTTTCTTAGTCAACTCAATGAAATAGAATTGCATTTTTTAAAAGATCCCCCCAACAAAGTTCCTCTATATGTTTATAAATTTATAAAACCATTTTCCTAAAAAATATTCATGTAACATTTTTTGATAAATATTAATTTACTGATCTTTAAAGCAGCTCGTTGGTTGGTAGAAAATAATAAAAAAAATCTACTTTCGCGAAGTCTTAGTTTCCAGACAAATAAGCTCGGAGAGTTAGGTCACTTTGCACAGGAAAACGTTCTTTTCGTAAACGCGGTTTCGACGAAATCGGTTTAATATTACCGAAGTAGGTGCTTACGGTACTACGTGACACGTTCCGCAACATGGCGTCTTCACCAGTTCATTGAAGCAACATAGTAAGTTCTGCCTATGAAGTTAATGTAAATGTAATCAGCCAAATGACGACAAAGGAAAAAAGAAAATCTAAATATAGATTTTATATTTCTAAACATAGTTTCAGTACCGTCTGTGATGTTATTGCCTTGGGGAACCATGGGTCTGTAGATGGGTATCGATAGACATAAACACACATATAGTTTAAAATCAAATTCTTAGTCTATGATCATCTTTGAACGAGCTGCTTTCAAACGGAAGGAGAAACTATGAATTTTTCTTTGCTGTGCACACTGAGTAGAATATGCGTTTAAGTTTAAACTTTATTTATTTTACATTGATTACGAAACAACTTATATTAATCACTCTCGATTGCTTTGGTGGCGGCGTATGTGGTCATTATTGTTGGAGGAAACCCGAGAACCCGGAGAAAACCCGCATGTCTGGACGAGCGACCACTGTATCCTCTCACGTATGTGACCAGGAATCGAACCCGGGACGCATCTGCGTTTCAGTCTGTTCTTGATCTGATCTGTTTGCAAATGCGTCAAGATGAATCTCTTTGATATAAATGGTACTACTTTTAAAATTTTATGGTAAGCGATACAAGTATAACAGTGTCATGACAAGGCTTCAAATGACAAAACCTTGCGCTACGATGCGCATGAGTAACGTGTAATATAAGACTCGAAATACAGGTATATCGAACAAACACACGATGCACATGAGAAACGTGTAATATAAGACTCGAAATACAGGTATATCGAACAAACACACGATGCTATACGGGGCATATGATAAATATACGTACAGTAAAACCCGCTTTAAGACCACCTCGGAATTAAGACCATCTCGCTATTAACACCACTAATTCTTAAGTCTACTTTTAAGACGAGGTCGCTATTAAGACCGTTTTCCCTGGGACCAATTCTGGTCTTAATAGCGAAGTTTTACTGTATATCCAAATGATACAAGACAAGTGACTGGAACTGTCTTCCAATTCTGAATCAATGCGATTTTCGTATTCTCTGTATTACATACACGTGAATTCAGGTCAGGAAAAATATACCAACTTCATGTAATAAACCGACATCAAGGCCATATGTTCCACTTGCCCCAGACAAAAGAACCATTGGTATGAGAATCAGACGTCTTATCCAGCAATAACGCCAGCAGAAATGTCATTTATAAATAATAACCGATGCCATGGGCCGACGGGGGAAACATTTACAATTATTTGCCTAGTTTTCACACAGTTATTCGATTTCGCCACGTTGGTTTCACCTTTGGCTTCAACTGATAGAAAATTATGTAGTATGTATGGCTTGATGAAATAAAAAAACTGTAAATTTGTATTAAGTAAGGTATACATATTTGGTTGCAAGTATAGATATTGTCATTGTATGATTGACTGTACATCTTTTTTATTCTTTTACTTAGCTTTTTTGTAACGAGAGGCCGTAGACTTGTCCTTCCCTTCGATGTTTGAAATTGAAGAAAATTGTTTTAATTGATTAAAATAATTAATCAAGTAATTAAGGTTGTTGATACTCAGGCGTGTACATATATTGTCAAAAAAGATAGTTTTCGATTTTACATATGTTACATATATTATACGTTATAGAACTAAATCATCAGAATGCTGGCGGTGCTCGAACGTGTCAGAAATCTTGACGGATTGGATTTAAATTAGGAGTGAACCCGAAAAGGTTAGTAAGATGCTTATCGAACTGGCGAGAGGAAACCACAAGGTGGCCAATCCTCGACTTAGAGACAATAAAGAATGTGATGTTATCCAAAACACTTGGGTTAGATCCTACCTAGATGTAAGTTTTGCTTGTTTGTTTTGAAAATCCTTTTCGACCTTACATGTTTGTTTTTCTTTGTTTCTTTATTGAGTTTAATGTCCCGACGGCAGTATGTCTGTCTACTGGGGACAGATATTGTACTATCAAACTGTATCACGCGTAGACAGGTGGCATAATACACCGAGCCAACCTATCCTGAAACTTATCTCATATACTGAGCGCAAAGCAAACGAGCTATGCAAGCACCATTTCTAACTACTTCGAACTTACTTGTAAATAGTATTCATTGCTAAAGTGTTCCATTTGATATTACTTTATCAATATATATAAGTCCTATGTACAATGGATACGCACACAGACAGACACCAAATACGCACGATGGTTACGCAATGGACGCGCAGCACAAATCTAGACACTTATCACGCGCACAAGGAAAGGCGGTGGAGTCAAAAATGTTTCACCGCACGTATCGCCACGGCAATATACGTGTTCGATAAGTTTTTGTTTGTTTGTTTGTTTTTTGGGGGTTTTTTTATTTAACGTCCTACGCACAATATTTTAGTCGTATGGAGACTAGTATACACTTATTCATTTATGTCAGATATTATATATGAATCATCTCAGGAAAAAAAATCTTAAAATCAAACAACATTAAGCATTATGATAAAACTTGGATATATTTTAACTAGAATATTTCAGAACAGAATATATAGGTCAAAATGGATTATCAATGTGCTGAAATTCGCTAGCGGGTTTGTGTATGTATAGAACTATTGCATGGATAACCATCGTCGGAAACTCTATTACGTTTCACTACATGTGTCAGTCACTGGGTATTTGGCTAGCGTTTCTCGGTTTAAAATATTGATTAGGGCCATCACTTAAGCATGTTTTGTTTGTTGGGTTTAATGACCCATCAACAGTATTTCAGTCATCTGGAGATAATTCAACTTTAGACAGATAGAGTGCTGCCTTACTGCAAAAGTCACATTATCCTGACACCGGTCCAACCAGTCCTGGAACTACACTTTTATGCTGACCGACAAGCAAGGGAGCTATACCAGAACCATTTTAACGACTTTGGTATGTCGTGACCGGAGATCGAACCCACGACCTCGCGCTCCCGATACGGGCGCTCTAACCACACGATTATCGTAGTAGATCCCACTTACATTTATCATTTTTCTTCAAAAGAGATATGTAAAATCAATTTCGGTTGAATGTTTTAATTTTCACAAGCTATAGTGATAAAACGCCATGTAGAGAGGTCGTTTACTTATATGAGCAACAAGTTTCAATTTGTCTACAATGTTATGGGGCTGCTTTTGAAATGATCTTCAAACATAAACTAATAATCCCAAGGGCGCAATATACAGAAGGTAACAAAATGAGTTGTTCGTTGGTTTCCGAGAATAAAATAATTTATATCATTCATGCTCATTTTTCTTTCAAGAAAAACAATTTTCTGTTTCACATATCGTTTAATGTGAACATTTTCATGATAAGTTTGAACACCGTGGGGAAAATGATAATTGGTTTAAAAATGAATGATAGTGACGGAACAATATCTAATTCAAGAAAAAAAAAACGAGACAAAAGGAAAGACAATTTGCTGACCACGGATAACGCATTTTATTTTATTTTATATGTATGTATATGCCAATGAGAAAGGAATACATTTCATCTAATTCTCCTTACGTTTACCCACGTGTGTCTAAATATAGCTTTGGTCGCAGCACGGTGATTATCAAACGCTTAAGGAATTATCTTCCCTTTCAAGTAAGAGAATATCCATTTCAGAAATATCTAACTATTATTATTTAAAACAGTTCTTAGGGAGGAAAATAAAGAAGGGGCATACTCTACTTCCGTTTTCAAAAACAAACAAAAAAAAAACAACTAGTAATGCTGCTAAATAAGAATGCAATTTAAGGAAAATAACCATTTTATATAGTATAGTTTGCGCTTTGTTGTACTATTGTTTTTGGACGGGGTTTAAAGCGTAAAATTACGCCCTTTGAATTGAAGATGTCCGAGAGAGCGTCGAGCGTCGTCGACCGTTCTCTCAGGTTTACTATTTTTCGGCTGTTAGGCCGTTTATTTTCATCCTGACTTCCTGTGAAACACACAGTAATGAAGCGGAATAAAATTAGGCTTTTCACTGGTTATTATATACTTTGCTAAATTCCCATTGGTCTGTGTAAAATTCGTCAAAAGAAAAGAAAGGAGTTGCCGAAACGAGTTCTTTAGATCTCTGTTTTTTTTTTTTTTTTTTTTTTTTTTTCATGTTTAAGTGTTCTTCCCCTGCGAACGATATGTCCCGAATAGTAAGACACTGCACCTTTATAGGATAAACTGAAAGAGTAGAACGCTAAAAAATAGGAAACACACAGATTTCGGAATTGATTGATCCTATATTCAACAAAAACGTACCATCCGGTTTCGTTTTGTAGCCCGCGTAACGAAGTCTAATGCACAAATGTTTTAAGGCTGTGTCTACCAAGATTGTACAAATTATTTGGTTCCGTGGTATTTTAAAGAGCTGCACTGACACAGGAATGACACAACTATTAAACCAACAACAAAAGCTATTACATGGTAAACCATTCAGACACTAATCATCAAGCTGATTACCACGGCCGAGTATCTTTTTTTAAGATATTTCTTGTTTAATCTGATATATCTTTTATGTGCTTCTTTGGATTGCTTCAGTAATTTGACAGTTGCTTAATTGGATGGGCCTCTTCATTTTGCTGTTGACCTTGACCTTTGGCCTACTTTTGATGAAAAAAAAATCCGATAAAGCCGTCCATAACACCACCAGGTCTTGTTATACATCCAAAGTGTCGTATTATTGTATCGCGCGTGTCGTCCGTCTGTCCGTCGAGCGAGACATGAGATAAGTTTGATTGTAATATTTGTTCTAGAGTTATTGGACTTTGTGTATGACTCGTTTTTATTCAATGGATATGTCGTCATACTTACATGGAGGATTGTATTTATGATAACTCTTATTACATTATTTGTTCTTTAGTTATTGCCGCCTGTGTATTTTCCTCAGGAAATGCTTGTGTGGTGCTGTTGCATGTGGACATCCTTTGTCACTTAGTGAAATTTATACACATCAGCATAGAGGATTGATATTGTTGGTGTTTTGAAATGTATTGTTTTAAGATGTGATCACTTGGATTGCATTTATTTTTCTAGAGTTATTTCCCTTATTTAGAAATATAATTTATTCATCCTGACCTCTGAAGTTTCTTTGGGAAGAGGTTTGTTCTTTTTGTTATAAGAGAAAATAAGAGTAAATTAAGAATGGTTGAATGCTAGAGCGTTGAATGGCAATAACGTTTATGGGGTTTTATTTCTTTCAACTTAAACATAACTTAGTCCATTTAAAATAATAAAACTCGATTTCCACGTTTGGTATCAGAACTGTGTCCTCCCATCCTTTTTGAATATTGCCATTATATTATGAATACGCTCCATTCCACTTCGAGCCCCTGTGATTAAATATACATTAGTAGTGTAAAGGCGTTGTCATGCCAATAAATTACGTCTAACCAATTCTCTTCTAATTGGTTATTGTGACATTTTTTTTCCAAAATGTAATACAATTATGATTGTGTGTCTTCAGTTTTTTAATATGCTTGGAAAGTACAAAACAGTTGTCAAGCTAATCATCCAAACAATTTTACACTTTTTTTTGTTGTGGGGATATCGAAGTGTTAGTTTTTAATCAACGACATGACTGAGTTTGGGTAATTAGAATAGTAGGACAACTTTATGACAAACCTTTTTTTATTGTTGTCCTTGTTGTTGTTGTTGATTTTTGTTGTTGTTTTAGAAAACCAATAACATGTCAACCGTGTATAAAAGAAGCAATTGGAAATTAATTTTGAAACCATCATATTTGAGACAACTTTAACGTTGCTTGTGCAGCTGGGAAATTCATAATTGAACTAAAGTAGAATTATATATTTTTTTTAATTCTATTTTTATATGATTTCAAACATTATAACAATCATGCTTTGATAATAGTTTTATGACTCATGTATTCCTTCTGTGTGCATCTTTCAAAATAAACTGTCCCCTTTGGTTGAGTGGTTAGAGCGTCCACATCGAGAGCGGGATTCTCATTGAAATAATGCTGAAGTTCAGTATATACAAGGGTGGTGTTCCAGGACTGGTTGGCTCGGTGTCAGGATAATGTGACTGGGTGCGGTATCCTGGCACATGTCTACATCGTGATACATCGATATATTGATGATAAGGCGCCCGGCTTGTTGAATCGCTCAGTGAACTCGATGCTTCCGCTGTCTACTTTTGTACAATCACCAATTCTCCCTGTTATGATATTCTGAATCCGCAAACTGATTTTAATAGATATGTTTATAATTCATTGGATCGCGATCAGTGTTTCTGTAAAAACTTGATTTATTTCTTCAAAAAGAGCGATATATTTTAGACATGTTCATATAAAAAATGGAATGGTGTTCTGTTGAAATAAATCGCTGTTAAATTTGAATTTTCAGAGTTTCTACAGGGTGACTTCTATCAGACATTAGACGAACTACTTCACTGTCCTTTTATAACTGCCAGGAGTTAAAACTGTCAGACATGTTTTTGGTGGCAATGGCTGTAAAGAAAATGTTTTAAATGAAATAAGTAAGTCTAGGCTTGCATGTCATTAACAGTTTCTTGTCAAAATATCTTTATTGATATAGATTCATCCATATACATTTAATCTGTATTGGGTTTCATTTTTTATAATGGTCATGAAATTGTATTTAAAAAATGTGACGTCTTACAGGACAAATAGTAATGGCTAGCCTATCATAAAACATGGCCATTACTAGCTCTGGATGTTTTTGAACTCATTTTTGCACTGCCATCTTGAAATCATCGAAATAATTAATAAAAAAAAAAAAAACATTGAAGGCACAGGTTGAATAATATAACCAAGAAACAGAAATTAAGTTTGGTGTTATTGTTTTTGGAGTTCACAGTCGCCTTGTCGGTTACTCAGTTATATAGTGACACATCAAAACACGGGAACCAACCAGTTCACAGTCGCCTTGTCGGTTACTCAGTCATAGAGTGACACACCTTAAGCAAGGGAACCAACCAGTTCACAGTCGCCTTATCAGTTATTCAGTTATATAGTGACACACCTAAAACACGGGAACCAACCAGTTCACAGTCGCCATATCGATTACTCAGTTATATAGTGACACACCTAAACACGGGAACCAACCAGTTCACAGTCGCCTTATCGGTTACTCAGTTATATAGTGACACACCTAAAACACGGGAACCAACCAGTTCACAGTCGCCTTGTCGGTTACTCAGTTATATAGTGACACACCAAAACACGGGAACCAACCAGTTCAAAGTCGCCATATCGATTACTCAGTTATATAAGTGACATACCTCAAGCAAGGGAACCAACCAGTTCACAGTCGCCTTATCAGTTATTCAGTTATATATTGACATACCTCAAATACGGGAACCAACCAGTTCAAAGTCGCCATATCGATTACTCGGTGTTATATAGTGACACACCTAAAGCACGAAACCAACCAGTTCACAGTTGCCTTATCGGTTACTCAGTTATATAGTGACAAACCTAAAACACGGGAACCAAACAGTTCACAGTCGCTTTATCGGTTACTCAGTTATATAGTGACACACTTTAAATACGGGAACCAACCAGTTCACAGTCGCCTTATCGGTTACTCAGTTATATAGTGACACACCTAAAACACGGGAACCAACCAGTTCACAGTCGCCTTATCGGTTACTCAGTTATATAGTGACACACCAAAACACGGGAACCAACACTTCACAGTCGCCTTATCGGTTACTCAGTTATATAGTGACACACCAAAACCCGGGAACCAACCAGTTCACAGTCGCCTTATTTGTTACTCAGTAATATAGTGACACACCTAAAACACGGGAACCAGCTAGTTCACAGTCGCTTTATCGGTTACTCAGTTATATAGTGACACACCTTAAACACGGGAACCAACTAGTTCAAAGTCGCCTTATCGGTTACTCAGTAATATTGTGACACACCTAAAACAAGGGAACCAACCAGTTCACAGTCGCCTTGTCGGTTACTCAGTAATATAGCGACACACCTAAAACACGGGAACCAACCAGTTCACAGTGGCCTTATCGGTTACTCAGTTATATAGTGACACACCAAAACACGGGAACCAACCAGTTCAAGTCGCCTTATCGGTTATTAGTCATATAGTGACACACTAAAACACGGGAACCAACCTCATATAGATACGGTTAAAATATATGTTGATTTCCAGTGGTACACATGAGAGTTATCCATTCATGAGTGGAGCGGAAAATCAGTAAAATTGAATGGAGACCGGGTTAATAAAACCGTGTCAATATTCTTGAAGGTATAGGTTATTTTCGCTAAGCAGGTTTCGTTGTATGATAATTGCATGGGTGAAAAAAATGTGATTTTCTGATATATAAATCTAGATGCTTGCGATAGGTGCAAAATGTTAATAAATACCATCATAAATGATATTGGCATTTTGTCAAGGAGGGTATGAATCTCGGTCAATCGGGAATACTATCCCTCGTATTATATATAGTGATATATAACCCACATTTCGTGCCAGACCCCTTTGCTTTGACCTATTTTTGACGTCTGTAATGGTTTACCTTTTGGTAAATAACTTTACGTGCTTCAATAGATTGCTTCATTTCTTAGACAGTTGCTTAAGTTGATTGACCTTTTCATTATGCAGTTGACACTGACCTTGACCTTTGACCTACTTTTGATGAAAAATAACGGAAAAAAAACTCATCTTACATCACTGGAGGGATCCGGTTGAAACTTTGAATTTACACTCTTCTTCATACGTGGCTTTGCATGAAGGCAGCGTGTCATGATGACATTTATTTATAAAGTTAAGGCCCTTTTCCTTTACAGGGTTCTGGTAGCAGAATTATTTGAATGCAACTCCTCTATACCGCAGAGATTTGTTTTAATTTTACCCAATACATGTTTATACATGTACTTGTATGTATGGTTGGTGCGTGAAAAGAGGGTTTGATGTAAGACATTTTTTGAGGAGTTAAGACCCTTTGCCACATTTACCTCGGGGCCTTTCGCTTACAGGGCGAATGCTAAACCGACTTAGCTACCCGGCCGCTAACACATCTTAGTGAGTAATCGGTACTGTGACACTTGGAAGCTAGTTTAGTCCCAAGTGTGCCCGTAATAGTATTAGCAATACACACACTTCAAATGCACAATTTTTACGATGATCATGCTGTTTATATCGTGATTGACAGCAATATTATATCATAAAAATACACGCGTTCCTCACATTGCAATACCTTCGGTCGTATATTGCCGCCATTCGTAGTGCTCTTGTGACAATGCTATGGGGGATAACTCTTGATGTACTCTATCCTTTGTTGCAAACCTTGTTGTCTTTCCTTGAGACTCATTAATCTTTTAGTATCAGGCACTATTTATCATTGATCTATTGATTTTTTTTTATGTAAATCGGTAAGTATATAGTGTGTATATTGGAATAACAGACTACATGTATAGGGACATATTAACTATGTATGTTTTATAAAATGAATTTGTACGCATGATGGGCTACACTTACAGGAACCCCAGAAGACATCTTAAGGTATGTCAGGTGTTGGTTAACCTCGTGATTATTCACTTTGTTCATACATGCCTTACATTTTTATCTTGTTTTTATTTGCTATGAAATGTAAAATATGTCATTGAAAATGAATTATTGTATTATAATTATTGTATTATTGCACGCGCGCGCGTGTGTGTGTGTCCTTTCATGTAACCGGTAACTTTGTCTGCTTGAGACACATGATTCTGCCACATAATTCATTTCAAGGCCATATTGAATAGGATACTATTTCTGTCGAAGTTGTATGTAGTGAAAGAGTAGGATGATTGTGGCGTAGAATTCGTCTCTAATAATGCGCTGACTTTAACACTCACTCAGCCCCTCATCGCAAGGGTTCGAATCCCGGCAGGGTCATTCGGATTTTCATGTGAGGAAGCCTTCCAGCTGGCTTGTGGTAGGTCGGTGGTTCTTCCCGGATGCCTCCGTGCATTCGGGATCTTCCTTCACCTTAAAATTAGCTGGACGTCGCTATATGACTGAAATACTGTCGAAGGGACGATAAACTCATATAGTCAAGTCTAATAATGCGCAAGAAGTATTAGCTTTTGTGATAGTAATATCTATACTTTGCAAGTTATTTATATTTGTATTTTCCCCCATTGTATACTTATATAAATAACATGATACCAAAAAAAAAATATATATTATGCAATGTAATTATAAATCATAACGATAAGAGCGGTTTTGTACAGTGGTTAAACGCGCGATTACGAATCACGGGTCCATGGCTTAAATCTTGATCGGGTGACCGCTTATTTTCTTCGGCAATATATTTAACACACACACACACACACACACACACACACACACACGCTTATGCACACTTTACACTTGTATTCACATATACATTCTTGTTAACTAAAATGCTGTCGGTGGGACGTTAAACCCAACAAACAAGCAAACAAACATTCTTGTAAACACCATACACTCGTATCCACACACCCACGCTTGTAAGTATCATACACTCGTATCAACACACCCACGCTTGTAAGTACCATACACTCGTATAAACACACCCACGCTTGTAAACACCATACACTCGTATCAACACACCCACGCTTGTAAGTACCATACACTCGTATCAACACACCCACGCTTGTAAGTACCATACATTCGTATCAACACACCCACGCTTGTAAGTACCATACACTCGTAACCACACACCCACGCTTGTAAGTACCATACACTCGTATCAACACACCCACGCTTGTAAGTACCATACACTCGTATCAACACACCCACGCTTGTAAGTACCATACACTCGTATCAACACACCCACGCTTGTAAGTACCATACACTCGTATCAACACACCCACGCTTGTAAGTACCATACACTCGTATCAACACACCCACGCTTGTAAGTACCATACACTCGTATCAACACACCCACGCTTGAAGTACCATACACTCGTATCAACACACCCACGCTTGTAAGTACCATACACTCGTTTCCACACATCCACGCTTGTAAACACCATACACTCGTTTCCACACACCCACGCTTGTAAGTACCATACACTCGTATCAACACACCCACGCTTTTAAACACCATACACTCGTATCAACACACCCACGCTTGTAAGTACCATACACTCGTATCCACACACCCATGCTTGTAAACACCATACACTCGTATCAACACACCCACGCTTGTAAGTACCATACACTCGTATCCACACACCCGTGCTTGTAAACACCATACAATCGTATCCACACACCAACGCTAATAAACACCATACACTCTTATCCACACACCCACGCTTCTAAGTACCATACACTTGTAACCACACACATACGCTTATAAACACCATATACTCGTATCCACACATTCACGCTTGTAAACACAATAAACTCGTATCCATACACCCACGCTTGTAAACACAATACAAATTCGTTAAAAACGTACTCGTTTATATCCCTTGTTTCTCCAGAGTAGTCTCACTTGTTGGAGTAATGTGACTGGATGTGGTATCATGTCAAGTATCTCAGAGACGTAGCACTTTATCTGTCTCGCGTAGACAAAAGTCTCAAACTTATATCGGTAAGACGTTACACCCAAACAAGCAAAATGGTTTACAGAAAAATCGGATTTCCCATTCTATGAAAACACGAAATGCATTAATTAATTGCATCTACGAGGTTTTTAAAAGGCAATCCGGCGACCAGTTCACTAATATTGAGTTCATAAACTATATACTTATTAATATGGTTATCAAATTCAATTAATAAGTTATGGAACTTTCCCGGATACTTTTTGAACGCCCCTCGTACATAATTTATATTAATATAGGATCGATTTATGAGAAAGTCAATGAGTCGAGTGAGCCGTTGATGTGTCATCAAGAAGTAATGTTTCATTCATCTTCAGCGCGATCAAATAATAAGAAATAAAAACTAGTATACTGTACAGTTAAAAGTAATATAAATGACATTTTTTTAGCAGACGCTACTGCCGTTAAATCATACATGGAGCTATGCAATATACGTGAAAGGTTTAACGATGTCATATCATCCGTTAATGAAGCACTACACCGTAAAACATCTTATGGCAAATTGAATTTTCCCATAAAATAAGTAAAGGGTCTGACGAACACATATTTTTTTTTACAGTGATCAGAGGTTAAAAAGCATCTAGGCGTGGCGTTTAATTACATGTGGATTTCTCAACTGCGAAACGTAAGTAAATTATAGTTTTAACAAAGGGGTTGCCAATGATGAACTTGACATGGTTTATAGGGTAAACAGTGTATATAGTATGTATTAGTTTATACGAGACATGTGTGAAGTGCGTGTCGGAATGTAAATTTTAAGAAAAAAGTTATTTACATACACTAGCTCGAATAACCACGGTTTATGTGTTGGTGGTTTGCTGTACATTTATGTTTCAAGGTTGTTGTTTTCTTTCAAGCATAGGACCAATTATGTAGCATAGCATGTCGGCACGACATAACTTACACCAATAAAAAAACTTAGTTCCTATGTGATGTCATAGCACTGGGAAGACATGTTTTGGTAGCCATTTTGTTTGGCTTCAGTTAATGTAGGCCGGAATCTGAGAATGTTTGCTGTTCTGTTTTTAAATCACCACTTTGCTTCTTTTTAACTCAGTCTATCTTACTGACAAATGTATCTAATGAAACGGTTTTGATGAATGATTTTAAATATGAAAATAATATGTTGATGAATTCAAAGGTAAATTAAAGAATAACCCAGTCTTAAGTAAAAGTGACCTCGGGGATACCAAAGTAGTGCAATCTAATCTGTCTCATCATGAGGAACAAGAATATATATGGTTTAGGGTTGGGGATCTGAACAGTTTTTGAGAAATTAGGTGATAAGTAAATTTGAGGGGGCGGGGCCTGCCCCTGGGTGACCTCGGGGGACACCAAAGTAGTGCCATTCTATCTGTCTCATCATGAGGAACAATAAAAAATATAGTTTAGGGGTGGGGATCTGAACAGTTTTTGAGATTTAAAGTCATTAGTAAAATTGAGGGGGTGGGGCCTGACTCCTTGGTGATTCATGTGATCTTAAAAGAATTACCATTCAATCCAATCATCATGATGAACAGGAATATAAATGGTTTAGGGGTGGGGATCTGAACAGTTTTTGAGATATAAGGCCATAAGTAAATTTGAAGTGTGTGTATGTGTGTGTGTGTGTGGGGGGGGGGGGGTCCTGCCCATGGGTGACCTCAGGGGTCATTAAAGAAGTATCATTCAATCAAACTCATCATGGGGAACAAGAATACACATGGTTTAGGGGTGGGGATCTGAACAGTTTCTGAGATGTAAGGCCACAAGTAAATTTGAGTGGGCGGGGTCTGTCCCTGGGTGACCTCGGGGGATACCAAATAGTGCCATACAATCGGTCTCATCATGAGGAACAAGAATATATATGGTTTAGGAGTGGGGATCTGAACAGTTTTGGAGATATAAGGTGATAAGTAAATTTGAGGGGGCGGGGCCTGCCACTGGGTGACCTCGGGGGATAACAAAGTAGTACTGTTCACATTCACAAAAATCAGGGAGGTCCCATTACTCATTGTGGACAATTAGTGTGTGAATTTTGTAAAGATAGGTCGAGCGGCCTCTGAGATATGGCCTGTACAAAGTTGCCGTTGCGAGAAAGAAGAAGAAAAAGAAGAAGAAGAAACGGATAAAAAACAATAAGTCTCCAAACTTCGTTTGAGAGACTTAATAATTAATAACCAGAAAGGTTACACTGTTCATTTTACTTAAGAATAAACCCATACTTTTTATTCCTGTACTGTGCGTAGATCTTTTTTTGTGCATACATCCATAATGGAAATATTTTATCCTAAAAATATAACTTTCAAGAGCTTTTTAATGGTGTCTGCAGTGTGGCAGCACTATATCTGTCTTAAGTTGACATAGTCTGAAAATGACTGTCGGTGGGACGCCTGACCCAACAAACAAATACATCATTCGAAATAATGAGTAGCTAGGAACCCTTTGTTCTTGACTCAAGTTGTAAATAAAGTCTACAACTACAAAACTACAACTACAATTTTATTACATGAAAGCATTACATGTTTTATAGCAAATAAAAATAGCATATAGGATAGAAGCATGGGTTTTCTGAAGAGCACGTGATGTTATAGTGCATATCTATAATACATAACTGAACTTAGTTTCCCTTCTTCATTCCATATATACTAGAAATATTAAAAAAAAACACACACACAAAATTACTACTACTAAAATTACTATTTTGTAATTGTAGTAAGCACTCGGGCAACCGACTGAACACAAAGAACGGGAAACATCAGTTAAATAATAATCATATACCTCATGATCACTCTAATAAAAATGCTATAGATGTAGAAATAATAACACTAATTGGAAATAATAATGTTCTATAGTACTTATTAATGAATTCATAATCCTAACGACATAGACACAGATAAACGTTCATGTAAGTCATCTTTCACATAGCCGTCTTTAGCATTTTCACTCTTCCATCGTCCATGACGTTTGAACATTATGTCTTTAATACCTTTGTTAGCCACTGCAGAAGCACCACCGGCCCTTAGAGAGTGCAAGCAATACTTTGAGATATCAGTCACGTGTGGCTCAAATGCACGTCTAAATTCATCTCTTAAACACGTACATGTATATGACATAGCTTTCACAGCTTTCTGTCTCTTATAGCCATCCTGGCACTTGCTAAGATTACAAAACACAGAATCGGACACTTGTAACTTTGCCCAATCTATAAAGTTCTCAGTATTCACAACAGGGCATAACTTGGTACCAGTTCTAGTTATCAAAACCCAAGAGCCATCTCTATACTTTCGGTCTTGCTACTCTCAATAAAAACGGCCAAATACGACGAATAGAAAACCAAATCAGAAACAAAATGTTTAATAATTCTGAACTACGAAAAAATCCAGCAAATCCCAGTAAACCTGCACAAATAATTCGCTGATTTTTTGCGTTTTTATACTGATAAAGCCTATCATACATGGATGAAAGAATATCTACCGTCATTACTTGTTTAATTATTTTCTTGGCTAGTAACCTTTTAGCAGCTTATAGGATATTGACAACTAACGGAGAACTGGTCGACGTACTTAAGCCATTTATATCGTGAAACCACTTAATTGAATAATACGTTCTTATAACTGGACTAGCACTGCTTGCGCTTTGAATTAAAGAAGTCAGATATAAAGCCACTGGAAATGCAAAATTTCCCCACTCCCCAAACCATTTGCTATAGCCCACTTTTGCCCAAACTCCGCGCACCGGTTACGTCACGCTACGCTACTTTAACCACTGCCACCACACAAGTCACGTGATGATAGTTGAAACCATGTGACCAACATTTATAGTTTTATAAATTAATGTTATATGATTTGATTTTTTACTTTTCTCGAAATCATAAATGTTATTTTCGTGAAATATAACGTAAATGATATGATATATTCAAAACTAGTCAAGTGATAAAAGTAAATCCGGCCTATATCAGCCGAAATCTACTTCTGGTGGCAGTGGTTATCGACGTGTGTTTTTTTAATTTAGTTGGGACCGAATAAAAACACAATAATCGTAATATGACCTTTTCAGTTTTTAATTGTTAGGCCCTTTCAAACATAACAATACATAAGTTGTGAATAGTTCATAAAGAATGAACAGAAAATAAAGTCAGGAGCGACATAAACATATTTTTGAAATTTTAATTTTTCCTAAAATTTAGTGAAGTTTGACCGTTTCTAGAGGGCAAACCATGCATTTCTTAAATTTCGAAACCCCATATATTTTATGTGTATATGTCTAAATTTTAGTGAAGTTTGACCGTTTCTAGAGGCAAACCATGCATTTTTTAAATTTGCCATCCCATACATTTTTTGCGTATATATCTTGCAAATCGTATGCAGCAAACAGAATTATTCTATCTTATCTTAAACGATATCTATCATATTTCACTTGGCTGTCAACAGTGAACAGAATGTAAAGAATTGCATTTGAATGAAACTTCAACTTTTTGAGTTACAGGCAAAACCGTGATTTCATGCATAGCGCCACCTAGCGGCATGACCAAAAATAAAAATGGAAATAGATACAGATAGCCCATTCTTGCAGATAGCCTATTGAGCATCTTGCTCGTTAGATGAGCATCATGCTGGGTCGGCAGATTGTTCACTGAGCATCATGCTGAGTCGGCAGATTGTTCAATGAGCATCATGCTGGGTCGAGCGGATTGGTCACTGAGCATCATGCGCGTTGGATGAGCATCATGCTTGGTCGGCAGTTTGTTCATTTAGCATCATGCTCGTTAGACGAGCATCATGTTGGGTCGGCAAACTGTCCAGTGAGCATCATGCTAAAAGATTTGAGCATCATGCTGGGTCGGCAGATTGTTCATCGAGCATCATACTCGTTAGATGAGCATCATGCTGGGTCGGCAGATTGCTCACTGAGCATCATGCTGGGTCGGCAGATTGTTCATCGAGCATCATACTCGTTAGATGAGCATCATGCTGGGTCGGCAGATTGTTTACTGAGCATCATGCTGGGTCGGCAGATTGTTCACTGAGCATCATGCTCGTAAGATGAGCATCATGCTGGGTCGGCAGATTGATCAACGAGCATGGTGCTCACTATTTTAAGAATCGGCACAACCAGGATACACCGTGCAACAAACTTAAAAGTGCTCGATATCGATTGGCCAATTAGAGGAGCCGAAGCAAATAGAACCATTTAAGATTTATACAGTTGATCCGCCATTGCATACAACGACAACAACATTATTATTGATGTTGTATCTTTCAGTTTCGACATAATCTGTGAAAAATATGTGTTCCCCATTTTCAGTCAATCTCATGTGTCACGTTCGAAAATGTGAAACGTCAAAAATGATCTTGGGAAAATAAGATCTTACACTTCATACCATGAAACTTTATTATTAAGTTTTAATGTATATCGTTGTGCTAATTTCACAAAAAAAAGAAATGGTAAGGCCTAATAAATAAATAATAAAGATTGTCACATTTTCTTTAATAAGTGTAAAGTGCTAAATGCTTTCTGCTTTCTCGCAAAAAAGAAGTGCAAGACAATTGAATATAAATACCAAATAACAATTAAATTCTCTCTTATTCAATATTTCGAGTATTTAGCAAGTTCTACATAACAGACGTTTAAATAGTCGCCTTATTGTAATTGCTATGAACGATGTCAAAGTCATGCAAAACAACGTCAAAAGATGGCGCTACGTTTGGCACCTTTTCTGGGACGTCAATTGATTTTTTGTCGAAATATTGAATAAGAGTGAATTTTATTATATTATTTCCCTCTAGAAAATCTACATATTTATTAATAAATGGCAACTGATTGCAGTCTTTAAAATGACTCCTAAGAAATGCAAAGATATATATAACATAATTAATTTGCAAATATGATAACACGATAACACTTGCCAAAAAAAAATCTAGATGACTCTAGCATTCTCTGTGCGGAATGTAAGACAAAGCGATGCAAATGCGTACCAAGACGAATCATACAAGTTTATAGGACGAAGCCTACCACCAACAGGTCAAGTAGGGATTCGTGTCCCAAAAGAATATTCGGCCTTAAATATCTCAAAAACTATAAATATTCTATCGAGACTCTATAGTTTAATTTGTATCGCTTTGAATGACTTTTCAAATGATATTTAGTTTTTGAAGATCGGGGTTTAATCAATTGAGTTATGGCAAAAACACGAAAATTTTGTTACCCCAAGTGCATTTAACTGCTTATATCTCGATTTTTTTTTGTTAATTAGAATATGACATAATTTGTTGATCTATCCTGGCCATTCAATTGGTGTTGGGATTTTAAAGATTTACGTAAGATACCTTAGGTTATAGGGAGAAAACGTAACGACATTAACTTAATTTTGCAGTTTTCTCGAGGATAGCGCGTGAAATGTTTGTGAATTCTTATACACATATTGCCGATCTATCAACTGATAGCTATGTAACTCAATCGTTCCATATCGACGTTGAGTAAGGATTCGAAACTGTTAATAGCATATGACATTTATACATAAAAAGAAATGCTGTTAAAACATTGAAGCAAGTTATTTTGGGGAGAACTATATAACGCCTCATTTTGTATTGTACCTTTCCACTAAACATCATATTTATCCTTGACATATATGACCCTTTTCTTGAATTACTTCACAAATGAAATCATTCATGGTCCATAAGATCGAGATATACGTGCATTTTTTCTATGAAACATGTAAATAACCACGATTACGCGTAAATGATACACAGCGAGGGTACAGTGCATTGTCAATGTATTATAGTGGAAGCACTGTTGTAATCTCCATGTGGGGTGACTCTGGGATTGGAACAAATACATTCCGATTTAAAAATAAAAACAGAACATAATTGCGGCAAACCGGGACCCACGGCAAGTATGCGGCAAGAATCAAAATTACAGAATGTGTTTGTACCAACGAATGTCAGTATGACATGCACTGATATATAACCATTGTTAAATAAAATGATTAAAAAGTAAAATTGGAAGTGTCATGTATTCTAAAGTGAACAGATGGTATAACTAGGATTTATTTTTACCCGAATCTTTAAATAATTGGGTAAGTTTGCCTTCCCAAAGATTACCAGGTTTTATTGTAAGATTGGGTCATTTCTATCATGGGTGTAATATTCATTAATCCATAATCCATTAAGACGTTATCCTAAGATATATAATTTGAACTGCACTGGGAATGTACAAGAGCAAGAACTCAAATTGTATGGGTTTAATTAACTTTTCAATTCCTAAATATTTCAACATGATGCTTATTGGACAATCTGCCGACCCAGCATGATGCTCATCTAACGAGCATGATGCTCAGTGAACAATCTGCCGACCTAGCACGATGCTGATCTAACGAGCATGATGCTCAGTGAACAATCTGCCGACCCAGCATAATGCTCATCAAACGAGCATAATGCTCATCTTCTAAAGCATGATGTTCATTGGACAATCTGCAAACCCAGCATGATGCTCAGCATACGAGCATGATGCTCAATGTGCTATCTGCCGACCCAGCATGATGCACATCTAACGAGCATGATACACAATGAACAATCTGCCAACCCAGCATGATGCTCATCTAACGAACATGATGCTCAATGTGCTATCTGCCGACCCAGCATGATGCTCATCTAACGAGCATGATACACAATGAACAATCTGCCGACCCAGCATCATGCTCATTGAAATGAGCATGATGCTGGGTCGACAATAAAGAATCTAATCGTACGTCATACTCTAGCTGTGTATACCTGTGTAGATCTACGCTCGGGAAGGCTGAAAAAATGAGCATTGAACCGGACCCCAACTTTGATCTCTTCGGCAAAAAAGTGGTGATTGAAATTTGAATAAAAGTTACTGTTTAGAATTATATATCAGCACCTATATATGTTATGTTGTGTTTTATTTTTTATTTATTTTTTTTTCGTTTTAGTAACCCTTGTTTGTTAGTTGGTTTTTCTTCACTTCTAATTTATTTAATGATGTTAATTATTATTGAAATTTTATGTTGAATTCCTTTTTTTTAAAATTCATCATTTTTACGGCAAAAAAACTAAACTAAGCAGAAGGGTAGAGGTCTTTTGTTATTTTGGATAAATCAGATTGCTGGTGAATAAATGTTTGTTCACAATGGTTGTTTTGTTTTATTTTTTATCGATGTTCATGCGTCCACATCAAAAACCATGTAACACGTTACTCTTGCGTGATTTTGGTAAACACATAAAGCTCCGCCTCTCGACGCACATGCGCACTGAAAGTGCTTGAGGCTTGTTTTAAATTGATCATTTAATTTAAATTTAACGGAAAAGTGTTTAGTGTCAAGTTTATTCCGATTAAATGAATTAAATGGAAACAAAATTTAGAAAAATGGAATGATCTCATTGGACAAAATATAATTTCAGACACTATACCACAAAGTGAGTCTGGTAATAGGATAATATTTAATATATAATATTCACAGTGCTTCCTTCTATGAACAGAATAAATTGCTAATCACATAATGTCCTATTTATCAAACACGTTTAAAGAAGAAAGTTTTGTTTTCTTGGTAATATGACACTACACACAACCCAAAAGAAAATGTGCACTTTTTAATGGAAGTATTTTGATATCAAGCAAACACACCCGTTTCAGTTTTCATATCTCGTAAGTATTTGTCATCGATCTAACCCGTAACTCTCTAAATAAAGTTAAAGACGACTGTAATATTGTTCTGGTTATCTTTATCATAAATGGCACCAGGGCACTAAAGTCGGTTAAAAGTTACGGTTTGAAGGTATTTCAGTTATTTCAAGTTATCAAAAGTAATCAAACAATCAATGTTTCCTCATGAATATTCATGTACAAATTTATAATTTTTGGATATTGATTGATTGAGCTTTATATGGTTAATGAAATAATGGATGTTTCTTTGCAACAGATGACTATGTTGATAGTATATAAGCAAACAGAGGAGACCATTCATATAGGAGCTGTCTGTTCTGGGACATCTCTGTTTGCGCATGTGTCAAATCGAGTCGATATAAATCAAACGGTTAAAACAACTCATCTAGGATGACGTCAAAATCGTCTTATAATAGTGTGACATTTTATTCCTCCACTGTATATATTCGATGCGACATCTCAGTGTCGTATAATGGTCGTATTCAAGGCAAGAAGCATTCCTCAAGATTATACTTTGTTTAGCATGACAGGCCATGACCCACCCCACTCAGACTGAGCGCTGCATTAGCGTACCTAGCCCATGGTCGGGATTGGAGGATCTGTGTCCGATGGTCTCCCTGAGTCTTTAACAAGATCTCTATCAAGTTCTCTCTAGACCCTTGACTGGCCAGCTATATATACTGGTCTTGGGTCCGATCCCCGGCCGCGACATACCAAAGTCGTAAAATATGGTACTGTTATTATCAACTGCCTTGCTTGGCGCTCAGCATATAAGGGTAGTTCAAGGACTGGTTGGCCCGGTGTCGGGATAATGTGACTGGGTGTGGTATCATGCCACATGTCTACGGCGTGATACTGCAGTGTGGCAGCACTATATCTGTCTAAAGTAGACATCGTCTCCAAATGACTGGGACGTTAAACCCAACAAACAAACAAACATTATCAAATTAAGTGCATAATGCACAGTATGATTATAATGGTTTAATGTACAATGGTGTCAAATTACTTCAATGAAATCACCGTCGGGATACTGCATTTTCTTTTTTTTTTTCCTTTTTATTTATTTACATATATTTATTTATCTAAAGCAACATAATTTGGATGTTTGAGGTTTTGATTTGAAATTTTATTTGAAACTCGTTATATTATTTGACTGTTACACGTATAGTATTTAAGTGTGCAACGAATAATTTGCGCTACAACTCTGTATTTTTCTTTCATCTTCTCTCTCTCTCTCCCTCTCTCTCTCTCTCTCTCTCCGTATATGTTTATACACAATTCATGTTGTTCATGTTCATGCTGCAACATCGAGAAAAATCCCGGACACAGCCAAGCGAGTTCATACCAGAGTGAAATTCCCTAGGATATCACAAGTTTGTGTTTCCTTATTAACTTTTCTATCATAATGATTCATCAACATCAACATATCTTTGCGCCATCATTGATGACCAGATGGGCAATACAATGGTGTGGTAGTTTCCGTGGAGGACCAGGAAACTGCTATCACGAGCCGTGCTGGTACGGCCACTGTGTTCAGCAGCCAACGTTCGACTCCCGACAGTGTCGGTACGATCATTGTGCGCCGGAGCGATACCAAAGGCGCACAAACGCAACTTACGTACCGGGCCCCCGTTCCGGAAGGCAGACTACCAGGAGGACCAACAACGCTAAACCGCAACCGAGAATAAGCACAGTGGACGTTACCAAGCAGGGTGAGGCCATGTCGAGGAAATCGGAAGCCCGACGCCTTCGTGACCGACAGAGAATGACGGACTTCAACTTCAAGAAAGCGGCATTAAAAGTAATGCCATTTTATTTGATAGCAAATGAAGAATTGAAAGACTTTATGCCAAATAAAGAACACTTTCACCAAACAATGAATGCCGTTCTTGTAATAAAAGAAGAGTGTAGTGCCCTTCAGGAGGAAATTGACGAACACATCGCGGACAAGCGGAATGTGTACTCCACGTGGTCGGCAAAAGTGACCGAAGCAATTAAAATTAACACACAAATCCAAAAAGAATATGGACATATAAAGAAACTTTATTATTATCTCAAACGGATGGAAGGCAAATTGAATGAACTCATAGAGTCAAAGTTTTATTTCAAGAAACAAAGTGAAATTATGCCGTGGTTAGCCAAATGTTCAAACCCCGAACTTCTCGGTGGAAAAGGGTATTCTATTGCGGAAGTCAATGCAATAATGCAACCATGGACAAACTAGTGATTCTGTTAATATGATAAATGAACTATTTAAATCTTTTCATGAAAATCTGTCAACGTTTCGAAATTTCCTTGATATTATCCCTACTGTGATCGTCCTATAATTACTTTTTACATATGCTTTAAATCTATAGTGTTTCAATTTTTAGATTGCGGGACGCAATCTTTTGCGGGCCGAAAGGATATGTTGTAGCGGTAAATTATTCAGACGAATAATTTGCGCTACAACTCTATATTTTTCTTTCATCTTCTCTCTCTCTCTCTCTGTATATGTTTATACACAATTCATGATGACATGTATGAAGTTATGTTCTGTCTGTGTCATTTGTATATTTAAATCATTACATATTTCCACTATTAACAATTACATTATTATGTTCATACAAATTATGTTTATTAAGTTTCATTTATATTTCGCTAATTTTGTGTTTCTTGAATAAGTATAGTATCTAGAAATAAATCATTTTCATAACTTCGATATTTGGCACGTGTCATGACTAATTAGTTTATTGCAATTTTCATGTCTGACACCTTAATGGCTTCATTGTTATACCTTTGGTCATCTAGCGGCATGATAAGTTTTGTTAATCCACTTTGTCACTTTTATGGCTTTTCTAGAAACTCCGCCTACTGAGGCATGATTGACACATCTGTTTATTCTGTAAATTGTTTTAATAATTGTTGATTTTGAAAAAAGAAAAAAGGAATTCAAGTTTTAACCACCGTCCTGTGCAGAAGTCTGTCAGGACAATCTTAACGTATTTGATGTCAAATATCGTGCTTTAAATTATACAGAATACTGTATATTACTAGTTGATTGGATATTTCTGTGTTGAAATATAGTTATTTAACAACACCGAGGCTTGTGTATTTTATACACCCTACAAAGTGTAACTACGGAAGGAAAGTTATTACGGACTTGCGGATCCATAACTTTCCTATTTTCACCGGGTTACCAGTGTTGTTGCGTGTGTTTCTCTTTCACACTTTCTTTCTCTTTCTTTCGTTTGGGGAACTCGCTTTGCTTATGAAGGTACCGGTTGGTTCAACTTTTTTTTTAAGGGAGTAATCTGGAAATAGTCCAACAAAGAGTACAGTTGATCGTACGAAGTTTTAATGAACTGATTCAGGAACAGACAGTGAGTGATATCAATTAATTACATGTTGAAGTATAAAATATCGAAACCGAAAGTACAAAGGATAAAATGAATTGTTTCCATGTGTTTTTTAAATCAGTAAATTCAATAAAATGAAAAGCAATTATTTCCGAACATATATGATCTTGTAAACTTATCTTGCTGTGTCCATCATCTTTCAATTTTCTACATTTTACATTTTATAACAGCTAAATATGGTTTCCCGTTCGATTACTTAATCTTACGGGCGTGTCGAAATAACACAACAGACGAAAATCCAAAATGAACTTTAAAGGGACACTTTTTCATCTCAAAACAATCAGAGTTATACAATATTATAAAAGTCTCAACTATAATTTTCAAATACACATTCCTATAAATGTAATTTATAATGAACATAACAAAATAGAATAATGCAATTTCTCAAATGCATAGGAAATGCTAACACGAAAGCAATTTTCCTAGCTGCATGATTTAAACATAAAGAAATTTATTCAAGAAAATATGTATTAAGTAAAATTGAGACTTACCTGGAAATAGTCCAACAAAGAGTACAGTTGATCGTACGAAGTTTTAATGAACTGATTCAGGAACAGACAGTGAGTGACAAGACTCCCAAGGCCGACAGTACTTATCCAGCCCTTCGGCCAATGCGAATCATTAGCCAATCACCATCGATTCCTTAATCGACAACCAATCGCATGATTGATTGTCGATCTATCACGTGATCAACTGCAGTGTCCGAGGACCCACGCTTATGCGCCTCTTTGTCTTTAATTGTCCAGGTGTATCATAAAATTGTCACTGCATTGTTAATTGACTTAGTGGGTTTAAACACCCATGGTTACTGCCAAGTTACATAACTGATGGCTTGGAGACTTGATAAGTACAAGAGGGCCATGATGGCCCTGAATCGCTCACCTGAGTACCATTGCTTCAACTGATGTCAAGGTTTTTAAACAGACAAGGATTCTGATATAACTTAATCTAAAACATTTTACCCCTGACAATACTACACACCAAATACCTAAGCAATGGGCCATATGGTTTCAGAGAAGACTTAGGCGCAGGGTCATTTATCACCGTAGGGCCAAGACTTTGAAAATCTTTGTAATGAACCATTAGATGCTACTACATACCAAAAATCTTAGCTCTAGGCCTTATTGATTCATAGAAGAAGATTTTTTAAGATTTTCCTATTTAACTCTATGTAAAACAAGTGACCCCTGGTGTGGGGTCATTTATCACCATTGGGCTATGATTTGTACAATCTTGGTAGTGGCCCATAAGATGATGCTACATACCAAATATCTAAGCTCTAGGCCTTATGATTCATGGAAGAAGATTTTTTAAGATTTTCCTATATAACTCTGTGTAAAACAAGTGACCCTGGTGCGGGGTCATTTATCACCATAGGGCTATGATTTGTACAATCTTGGTAGTGGCCCATAAGATGATGCTTCATACCAAATATCTAAGCTCTAGGCCTTATGATTCATGAAGAAGATTTTTAAGATTTTCCTATATAACTCTATGTAAAACAAGTGACCCTGGTGCGGGGTCATTTATCACCATAGGGCTATGATTTGTACATGGTATGGCCTAATGATGTACATACAATTAAGCTCTAGGCCTAGATTCATAGAAGAAGATTTTTAGATTTCCCTTTAACTGTGTAAAAATGACCAGTCGGCATTATCACATAGGCTATGATTTGTCAATCTTGTAGTGGCCATAGTGAGCTACTACAAATCAAGTTAGGCCTTTTGGTTTCGGAGAAGAAGATTTTTTCAAGTTTTTCCTATATTAGCCTATGTGAAATCAAGTGACCCCTGGGGCGGGGCCAATTTTGACCCCAGGGTCATAATTTGTACAATCCTG
>CM037793.1:27508596-27558596 GCA_021229015.1 Solen grandis | reverse complement strand
GGTTAATAATCAAATAAAGAAATGTTGCCTGAAGTCTTTTTAATTTCAGCTAAAATGCAGGTAGCTACAAATAAATAATATAACATTTTGGAATGTCCTATGTTGTAGAAACAATAAGTTCTGTGTTCTTCAAACTCTTTGAGACTAGTTCTGTTTGTTTAATTGTTGGGTTTAGCTTTCCACCGACAGTAACTAATTCTGTTTACAATGGACAATTAGCAAATCGTTTTGTTTAAAATGGGTTTCAAATTAGTATCCGACTGTTTAATAATAAATGTCAGATACGTTGCGAAGTTTGCTTGTCGAGAAAGACTACACCGTAATGCATATCTTTTACGATACATTACGATACTTCGGCGATAAACGAGTATCACGATAGTTTGTTTTGTTTAACATCCTATCGACAGTATTTCTGTCATTTGGAGACTGTCTTCTTCAAAAAGAAACATATAAAGTGCTGCCACACTGCAGTATCACACCGCAGACATGTGGCATGATTTCACATCTACTCACATTATCTTAACACCAGTATATATGTTGAGCGTCAAGCAAGAAGATACCAGTACCATTTTTAACTTTGGTATGCCGCGGTCAAATCGAACCAATGACTTCTCGCTCCTGAAGCGGACACTTTAACCACTGAGCGGGTCTTGAATTATTTTGTATTTATTATAAGAAGGAATACGGGCACACAAATTTACACTGGTGATACGAATTAATTTTTAAATGGAAACAGAGGTGGGGGAAGCAAAATTGCCAAGCCCGAGGCTACAATTTATATTCATTTTAATCTTATTAGATACTTCTTTATATTTTAATAGCTTCCATCATATTTCAATTTATCTTTTGTGAAAGACGTAAATTTTGACATCTTCTTTAAAAAGAAATCTTACAAAAAGTCATACTAAATTGAAATGTCTCTTCTTTGACAATAATTTAACTGTTACAGCTGATAACTCAAAGTTCATATCAATCCTCAAATGATTGGTTAGTTTAATACAGTGAAAACTTTTTACAGCGGCATTCATTAGAACAGCAACCTCTTTATCACAGCAGAGAAAACTAAAGTTCATAACCCCTCTTTGTATCTATTCTCTATGGCTTTATTACAGCAAAATCCACTGAAACAAACATCGCCGTTGTAAAAAGAGTTGACTGTACTTGAATCTTCTAAAAGCAATATAAATAAAGGCCCATTTATATTTGAAATATGGAGTTAAACATCGCATGTTGCAGTGTTTAGCCATGATCTCTTTTAGTAAAGCATGAATGTTTAGTAAGTTAAACAAAGTCGATAAAAATCTTTTACGTATTGTCAGACGAGTCGCAGCAGTTGTTTAAAAGAAAGGATTTGAGTCGAATTCAATGGCTGTAGTGTCGCAACGGTATCAGAGTGAAATATTCAGGGGAGATAACCTAGGACAAGTCATTTTAAATCAAAATATCAAAATGAAAGCATTTCTCGTGTATCTAATGCATTCATCATTCTTTGAGTGTATGATCTACTAGGACTGGAACGTCATTGAACCAAATGAACCAAAATACAGTCAAACGGGTCTTAAGCGGTCATTCAAGTGAACAAGAGATAGTTGCCGCTTAAAAGAGGTGACCGCTAAATGAAGTATCTACATGTAACAAAATGCTACAGTTTGGTAATACTAGTATAGACAGCTAAATACATGTTGACCGCTTAGTACAGGTGGCCGCTTATAAAGTGTCCAGTGTGTGTAATGTATGTGTTTTACAGTAAACTTTATAAATCCAGTGGCATTATAGTGGACTATAGCCCCGACCAATGACAGATACACGTATTTCCCGTAATGAGTTAATAATTTCAAACTTTCGTCTTATATCAAACATTTCATTGTTTTCTCTCGTTACCCTTTCCTCATCACAAACCAGTTTTATCCTTATCTGTTTGGGTTTTGATCATCTCTCGCATTTAATGAGTAAAGGCAATTCGGAGAACAGCATTTCCGTTTTCACAGCAAATCCGATTAAACACATTGAATTTGTTATCTGTCATTAAAGGAATGTTTTGTTTTTAACTGTAGTGAAATTTTTTCTCCCTAAAAGAATAAAATCAAATCGACATTAGATGAAGAAATTATAGGACTAAACTAAATCCTACCGCATAATAAATAATGCAAATTGAAGACTTGTAAAGCAACCTTCGAGATTTAAGCAAGTGTCTTTATATAGTATATCAATTACAATTTAGATAAGATTAAAATTGGATTGAACAAATGGCCTCTTAGGGGGAGGTCAAACTAACCGAATTGTTGCTGAGCTACTTATAAGAAGCTGTAAAGGTCTTAGCTGATTGGCAATTCAAATACAGTAGAACATTCAGATGAAATCCTCAATATCTTACATCTAGTAATATGTACCAAAGCAGTCAGTATAATACACTTCATGATCGACACATGTCTTAAGAAATCATCAGTTTTTTTTTTTTTTCATATCTGTTTTTGTGATAAGATTCAACTTCATTTTCATCAATGTTCGTGATTAGTTGATATATATATATTATATGTTTTGCATTTCATTCCAAATGGCCAAAAACAATACAGATGAAAAAAAAAAACAAAAAAAAAACATGAACATAAAAAGTAGATGAAATACAGGCCTAACATCATTTCCGATGTTCCCGTGTGGAATGTAGCTAATGAACAGAAATTAAAAGTCTCTTAGACACAAATTTAGACCATTATTCTCAGTGCACAAAAATGAAACATTGCTTCAGTGGCATTAGGCTTTGATTCTGAAGTCAAATTACCAGCTTCAGGGGGCACGGTGAATCCATGACAGGTATTTTACATCATTATTTTATCCTCGGTTTTCTAGAGAGGTGTGTGACATTTTCTTTGAATTCACTGAGTCAGTGAAAAATGGAAGAGACCTCAAAATATTTCACGGAACAGTTAAGAGTATTAGATCGATTGTGGGTAGAAATGAACCGGGTCTTCCTTTAAATCAGACCTCTATTTGCTGACAAAACTGCTCGTAAGAGAAAAAAATTGAACAGTATAATAGACATAGCCATCTTTTAAATGTAGGGAGATAGTGAAAAAGAGAGACGTGGAGAGAGAATGACTACCACTGCTACTTACAACAAAACAGTAACAGTAACTGTAACAGTAACTGCAATTAGAATGATAATACAATGTTTGCAAATATTATGCAAAATCAAAAGGTACGGATTGTTAGAACGGCCGTAGTGGCCGAATGGTTAGAGCGACCGACCCTTAACCAGAAGGTCGCTGGTTCGATCCATGGCCGAGACATTCTGAAAACTGCTTTAATTGTACTAAAATTGTATTGGAATGGTACGTTGAGTCCTGGGCATAGGGTTTGTTCCAGGACTGGTTAGCGCGGTGTTAGGAAAGTGTGACTGGTTGTGTCCACAAATTACAGAAACATTTTCGGAAGGACGTTAAACATGCCCCCTCCAGCCCCATAAAAGCTACCATCATCGTATTTCCAGTTCCTATACATTTGTGTCCATGACTTACTAATGTCAAAGCATATTCTAGGTCCTCTTATATTCATCTAGGAAGTAGATGGTAAAAATTTCAATTAAGCGAAACACAAAATACAATACGAAGTAAAACATCAAGAGCCGTTTGTGTTTATTTAGCCCTGAAATATCTCTACAAAATCCCGGAGATCTCTCTTTTGAAGTATTGTTAATATCATATTTAACAACACTGAACAGAACTCGACCGTGTCATCCTTAATTAATACAATCAGCCCTGGTTTGTTTGTTTATTTTCGACTGAGACCAACGCGGGGAGAAATTCCCTGGGAAAATTGATGTTGTTATCTTAGAGGAAATGAATGGAAATTGTTTGAAGTCGTATGGAACTCCACAAGCCTGAAGGTGTTGAATCGTGAAAGGCAGTTCCAGAATATGATGCCACCGTTAGGTTATTACATCATTTGTTTGATCGAAATTTGAATAGGAACATCCGCACTAAGTCCCCTATTTATGGGCGGTAACTCTGGAAACCTGTACAAAGACACCTGTTTATAGGCGGTAACACTAAACACGTGTGTCAAGGGAACCTGGTTCAAATTCCACCAACAAGTCTTAGCGCTAAGTAAAACTTAAAATACATAAGGGCAAATTTCATTAGATTTTTTTTTACTAATAAATATACCCAAATATTTCATTTCTTACCAAATTGTGTTAGTTAAAGATGCAATACAACAGATACGTCAGTATAGCTCGAATATGTTGCAGCTCTCAGTTTCTAACAAATAATGGACATTTATCATCTATGACGGACCTTCGGTAATGAAAGCGTTCATAAAAACTGGCCTGATCCATAATTCAATAAATACGGAATTTTACGGCCACCGATTCGGGTGTTTTAACGAATTCTCGACACTGCCTAAACAAGCATTCTAAAAATAGAATTCAAGTGCATAAGATCAGTATAGTGCTATCTTTTTCCGGTTTAGGAGGCAATAGGTGCTTGGCACCAAACTCCGCCACAGTAGTTGCCTCCCCTTACAGTTGTCGATAACCACTGCCACCAGAAGTAGATTTCGGCTGATATAGGCGGGATTTACTTTTTATCACTTATGACTAGTTTTCGTTAAATTTCACGAAGATAACATTCATGATTTCGAGAAAAGTAAAAAAATCAAATCATATAACATTAACTTATAAAACTATAAATGTTGGTCACATGGTTTCAACTATCATCATGTGACTTGTGTGGTGGCAGTGGTTAAAGTAGCGTAGCGTGACGTAACCGGTGCGCGGAGTTTGGCTTGGCACATGTAGTTTAATCAAACACCTAAAATTTCACTAGGGAATCGTGTACCATGCACGGATTAGACATGGGGACACTGGTCAGAAACTGTGCAGTTACAAACGTTGATAGGTGTGCACGACCAGGGACTCTATATTCGTGTATATAGAGTCCCTGCACAACCTATGAGGACCGATCTCTCCACGTGACAGAGCTCAACCGATTCCGGAAATCTTCGTTTTAATGTTTGACTTTACCTCAAACATTCTTTCAAACAGAAGTTTTATTGTATGTGAATATTAAATTGCCTTTTAATAGCTTTTTAAAAAGAGTTTCTTTTTGAATTCCCAGGAAGTCATGTCATAATGTGTGAGCTGCTAAGTGAAGGAATCACAAACAGGTGTATCCAAGGTCCATCAATATTCCCTATGTTTTACGATTAATTAAAAGTTTCCCCCTCTCTCTCTCTCTCTCTCTTCTCTCGTGACTCATTCTCTCATATTTTATATTATATATTTCACTGAAAAGAACATGTTTTTATGTCTCCTGGTAGCATGTTTGTTCCTGACCTTTCCCAATCTCCTCTTTTCTAAAAATGATTTATGTTATTGTTTCAACTACTTTTCGAGAAAGAATATTTTTTATCTTAAATATGTACATATGCATGAATATGCATTTGATATTTTATGTCAATAAAATATTGCAATTCAATGTTTAGAAGTTTAATTTCCGATTCGCGGAAGCTGTCAGTTTATATTTTAATATGCTTTTACTAGGGTGAATGGAGAGGCGTCTTTGGTTAAGGAAGAAATTTATCAAATTTTGCCAAACTTGTTTAATTTTAATCGTTATAGCAATAAAGTCATGGGGCGCCTCAACGTCTTATTTTGACGAATTTCTTTAAGAGTACCCTGTTTCATCGTATTTTATATAAGTATGTTTTACGTGTGCATAAAACGCGTTATTTAAATAAACTTGTGTCCCCGCTCAAATGAAATGAAAGGAATTGATACCATATGGCGTGATGTTAGGTGATGGTGGTGTTTTGTCAAAACAACAATTAGATAGAATAATAGCATAATAAATATGTCAGTTAGTGTATATGATGATATTACATCTATCACATTAACAACTTTAGATAATGTGGTTAAAATAAAGTTATCTCTTTTCAAACTGATAAAATATGCAAACTACTTTACCCCCTTCTAAGTGACAAATTGGATATGTATTACATCGTTTATGATAAAGCCATGTTGTTTATTAAATTATATTTAAGTCACATCCACTTTACCATTAATTCAAAACTGATATGCGATCAAACATATGAACAAATATGTGTTTGTGTGTGTGGGGGGGGGGGGTATTGTAGGGTTTGGGGATTTGGGGATGTAAGTTCTGGTGAGACGAAATCTCAATAATGTTTTTTTATTTATTTTTTTTATTATTTTTTTTAAGAATAATTATAAATGTCTGGCCCTGCTCTAATCTGAAGTGCATAACAAGAGACACTTCACCATAATGGCGTCCGTCCAACTTGCCTGGTTTATGGCTACCCTGTCAATGAGTGATGGTCTCATTATACGCATGATAAATAATAAATAACGATAAGCCCCTCATGAAATATACAGCAAATCTCTTGTGATTACATAAAATAGCACTAAAGTCATGCAATTACGAGCATGTCATCTGTCATTGGGCCAAGGGCATTCACAAAAGAAGAAAAAAACTAGTTAAAAAAAAAAAACTTTCAAAATTCATTGAAGGAAAATTGTTATTACAAGCAGTCGGTTAAAGGGCCTATAAATGTTCATTAATGATAAATTATGCTGAGTACCTTAGTGATAATGTAATTTTTCACAGGGGCATATAATTCCATGTGCAACTATTGTGATGGAAATAACTAAGCCGGGTTTAAAATTTAAACTAGATTATGGTGACGTCATAACGTATAACTGTAGCAACCTCTGAAGTATTTCAAAGTAGGGAGAGAGAGAGAGATCATAACAACATGGGTGTTAATTATTATAACATCTTTTGTAAGAATGTATTTTATTTCTCTCGTTGCAATTGCGTATTCTCATACATATATTAAGTCACATATATCCTGTTTCCTATTGAATTAGACCTGATTCAGGTTATACCAATAAACAATGTTAAACATACTTAGAATCTTAACTCAATAATTTTGTTGTTTTGCTACTTCCGGCAAATCGGAAACCCTCTTAGAGTTTCAACAAAAGAGTCGCTGGTACGAAATCGCATTATTCGAACCAGTACGTAATTTCCTCGCTTATTAAACTTGTGAGGATCTTGTGAATGCACATTGTCGTCGTGATTGGCTAGACTACCTAGGTCATTCTAAATTAATTACCAATACGGCCTTAGACGTATGGATGCAACGGGGCTTTAATAGGTTAGCAAGCCTACCTACATTCAATGTTAAAATTAAATTGCTAACTGAATTGGCTGGACTCAATGATATACAATCAAATTAGCGCAATCACCAACATCTATTGAATCGTGATCGATATTACCAAGGATTGTATAAAATGCAGGTATCGATAAAGTATATTACATGTACATTAGAAATGTCTTTATGTGTTGATTTTCTTTACATTTTTGGCATACGATATATAATAAGTGATTTCCAAATCACCACTCTTAAGGATTTTTGGGTTAAAACTTATTTTTTTTTTTAAAATTTTTTTTTTTTATTAAAAATTGAATTTTTAAAGTTTTTTTCATTATTCGTTTTTTAAATTACCATGTCAAAGAAAGGTATCACCCGCGAACTAAATCCATTGCAGTTAGAAATAAATGTTGGCTTATGACAGAACATTACATAATTAACAAAGCGAAAATTAAGCTATTTTTTCAATCAACCGGTCGCTTATCAAACAGATGAATTTGTATTAGCGGCAACCTGTATTAAGTGGTCAACCTGGATTTACCAGTCCATTTTAATATTACCAAACTAAATCATTCTATTATATGTTTCACTTTCATCTAGCGACCACCTCAGTTAAACGGCCGCATTCTCTTATTTTCTTGACTGACCGATTTAGACAGTTTTGAGTGTATTACCATAAAAATCCGGACCAAACTGGTCCAGAATGAGTACTAGCTAAACGCCTGGCTTCTTCAAACAATTTTTCTTATATATGAGTATCACACTCTCGCATTTTCCTTTTGAACAAAATGATCATTAAAATGTTCAAATGAACTATTGGTAAACGATAGATAGTTGGTTTAAAATGTAATCCTCTTCAAAGCTTTCCTTAAGAATTTAGGGAGACAACTCAATTTTGCAATTTAATTGTGTTCTGCCTAAAACTCATCAATGGTTAACTTTCTTCATCCGCCTACGATTTAAACATAAGATAAAATAAATCAGTGATCGCCAGTGGCTTAATAGTAATTAAGTCTTTGCAAATGCACAGGGTTTCGGAAAAAACATGGCGAGAACGGAGCCAATCTTCGTCTTCCAGCATTTCGTAAGATTAGATAAAACGAGGTAGTTTTCGTTCTTTTACAAAAGCATTAATTAAAAAATTAATTGCAAATTAATTGGTCCGCGTGAAGCTTTGTCATCCGTTCATCAGGTAAGAAATGTTATATAATAAAAACAATAATGATAATAATAATAAAATATATGACAAATAATTATGATGATGATGATGATGATAATAATATAGTAATAATGATAATAATGCTTATTTCATAAGTTGTCTAATATTTCTTGTAAAACACACACACACACACACACACACACACACCCCATATATATATATTATTAATAAACAATCCAGATATTTCCAAAGTCTTCACACTTCGGATAGAAACTTGTCGTATGTGGAGAACAATATGCTCTGTTTAACAAACTGTTCGTGTACCCACAGAAAACATATGTCTACTTTATCAATTATTGATTTGAAGAATAGTAAAATCGGGAAAATAATGTGCAAGCCCGGGCTTTTTAGCGTGAAGGCGGCTATGCGCATGATACTACAGTCATGTGTGGACTTAAGTCTACATTAGACAGACATAGTTTTACCCCACAGTTACATCACATTGACATGTTGCATGATGTTTATACACCAAGTTACATTATCCAGACACAGGTCAACCTGTCTGAGAACTACTCTCATGTGCCGAGCATCAAGCAAGGCTATACTAGTACATTTTTTAACGTTCATGGCTCCGAATTGGTACTTTCTGATCTTTGTCAATTTGCCATATTATGGGAATATTTGGCTACCCCCTTTTTTAAAACCATAAACTTTTGGTTAACTTCAGCTGATATTCGACAAAGGCTATGACTGTTTTCGTCTCTCTTTCGTCTTTATTATGTAATTATACATACATATTTTCGTTTTTATTTCAAGAATTGAAATAAAACGTACATTCATCTGACGGAATAAGATTCAAACTCATGCTTCTTTCTTATTTTTTTCTTAAATCTCAGGAATGTACTCAACGAGTGTTAGTTGCCGGAAATAGTTGCATTTCCAGACACGCCTTACTTGTTTTGTAATAGGAATAGGATATAATAAAATCTTTGAAACGAACGTATTTCTATTAAACCGATTTGGAATACCTTTTTTTTCTTTTTATCTCTATTCTTTTATCGGCTACGAGTTGTGTCCAGATTGGGAAAGCCAATAAAGCAACTGTAGACGATGGAATTAAAACTTTAAGACATATCCTAGGAACCAGTTTACCGTGACGTCATACATTACGTCATAAAATGGTAAGTAATCACACACACATGATTTATATGATATCTTTTTGATGATAATTCAATAAATTATAACTTAATTTATATGATATATTGACTCGTTACTTACAGTTTTCATAAGACCACTTTTTGTCGGTCGTGAGAAAAGTCATCGACAATAAGAGGCGTGTTTTACTTCAACGTGTTAATTATCAAAGAGATTATATGGTGAATTTGTTGCCATCCTGTGCCAACTTGTTAGAACAGTTTTTACGTTTATCTGTTTTTCTCCAGCTGGATCTCTATAGGTGTTGATGATCGGGCCGAGTTCCTTATAATTGACAAGTGAATAGAAGGCCTGCCGATTAAAGCAGGCAATCGTCAACAAAGACAGTTTTCAGTGACGATAAACATTGCTAATTCAGAAAAAATAGCCGTTTTTTCTCTCATTGAAGTGAGAAGATATTTGTTGTTTTTTTAAATACTTCGTTATTCAGTAAAAATGGAAATTTCGTAATCATTCATTTCTTTATTTAGAAGCATTAACCGTGCAGCTGTTCTCCAATTGAAAAGAAGGAGAAAAAAACTGAGCATTTAATTTCGAGATATTATGAGGCATGCTCAATAAAAAATAAAAGCTCGTCTTACGAGAATTAACTTTTTCAGGTATATTTAGTACCTGTCCCCGTGGCCTTCTGGTTAGAGCGTCCGCCCCTGAATCAGAAGGACGCTGGTTTGATCCCAGTACGTGTTAGGAAAATGTTTTTGTGTGAAGTATCATGCCATATGTTTATGGTATGATACAGTAGTGTGTTAGACATAGTCTCCAAATGAATAAAATACTGTTGTCGGGACGTTTAACCAAATAAATAATCATACAAAAATTTTCATTTTCTTGGCCCTTTATCTTCTAACCAGTAGCAGGATCTATCCCGGTGTCTATCCCGATTGTTCACGCGAGAAAGTTTTCAGCTGACTTTATGCCTAATGAGTTTCTCAATTTCTTTCCCCATCTGTAATTAGCTGGAGGTCCCTTTTTGACTAAAACATTGTCGCAGCGAAAGTATAGTTCAAAATAGAACAAAATATATACAGTTATATCCTGTTCAAAAAGACAGTTTCAAGAAGCGTGTGATAAGGAACCTTTACATCATACCCATTTTAGTCATCAATCCGTTGCGACAGTCGTGTTGAGAGAAATGAAATAGAAGCAAACACAAAAAGAAGAAGCAAAATCCTCTCGTTTGAAACATAATAAATTATTCATTTAAAGGTGCATAAATCTAAATACGACGAAACTGTCGTGTCTGCTGTTACAGACCGGTTTCTTCCTTGGTGTATAATATTTCAACAGGCTTTTACCAAACGTCTGTAGTGTAAGAATGCAAATAGTAGGTGGAATTACTTTGATGTTTCAGTCCATTAGACACTTGTATTTACGGACTTGTTAATGCAACATATCGAAATACATGTCACCCATTATCAACAAAAAAAGCAATAATTAATGTATTATTCCTGAGTATTTTTTGAATAAAATATCAAAAACAACAACAACAACAAAAAAAAACAAAAAAAATAAACATAAAAATAAACGTTAATTCTTTTCTTAATAATTGATACATTTTCAGTCGTTTGACAACACAATAAATATAAAGTAATCTGGATTAAATTGCAAATAATATACTTTCAAACAAAAACAATCGCTTTTAACTGAAAATGGAAGAAGGGTACTGAACATTATAAATGAGCAATTAAGTGTTTGATACATGATACTTATTTCATGATGTTTTAAACTCAGAAAAACTTGATGAAATAATGCACGTATACATGTAATTTGATTGTTTAACATTTCAGGCATGTAAATGAATATGTTTAGTTGTCGGTTTAGAGGTCAGCTTATCAAAAATGTATGAAAATTATTTGTTATTTTACAGTTGGTCATCAGTTATTGGATTTCTTATTTCTAAAACTTATAATGTGACAGTGACTTTTTGTTCCTTATCGGGTTTCTTTTTTATATGTCGTTATGGACATTCTGCGATACTGTCGGTGGTTTCTTAAAAAAAGAGGAAAAGTTTTATATATATCTAACATCTCAAAAATCTCGGGTCACACTTAAATATTATCGAAACCCTGTCATTCTTTGAGGTTAAGAACGACAGTATGAAGTTTCAATCTTAAAACCATGCATCACACCAGCATAATATAGAAATACAAAATTGATATAACATGATGTAATATATGTATAATTTGATATGATATAATATATGTTATATATATTATCATATATATTCATATACTATAATATTAAGTATATCATGTAATATTATATAATAAAGTACACGCTTAAGTTTGTTATTGTCGTGCCAAACTGCATCCTTTGGTGAAACTTCATAACTTTCAGCAAGAGAGAAATGTAATATATATGTCAAATATATTTTATATTTAAGATACAATCAAGTACGATAACTACTTATGCTACTGTTTTAATAAAGACAAAGACGGAAATTGAAACTACATTGTAGATTTGTTTAAACTTTTCATGATTATACAGAATCACACTAGAAACAAATTTATGAAAAACAAATGGGAGTCACCGTGCTTCTTTTCGAGTTAACTGCCCCTGAAAGTGATAATAACTGAAAGAAGCACGGTGACTCCCATTTATTTTTCATAAATTTGTTTTTAGTGTGATTCTCTATAATCATGCAAAGTTAAAACAAAGTCTACAGTGCAGTTTCAACTTTCCTTCTTTGTCTATATAAAAACTGTAGAATTCGTCTTTAAGGACCGTAAGTAAAATCCCCGGATATTCGCGAGACTTACATTTTAGGGAGAAATTGATTCAATTTGTACATCTTATAATATTTCTTTAAAAGAAATTGAGATTGCGCCGGAACTAGGCGTATATCTCAGATGAGACGTTGTATTCCAAATATCGCTCTACAGAAGCTTTATTTATTTATTTATTGATTGATTGATTGATTGATTTATTAACAAATATATAAACAAATATGGTGTGAACTGATGACAAACCTTACAGCGATTTTCCAAATGCACAATTATATAAGTGAGCACAGTTCAACCTGTATTAGCGGACACCTACGTTAAGCGATAAATTTATACCAAGCTATACAATTATAATATGAATTTAACCTTCAATTAGCGGACACCCCTGGTAAATGGTCACTTTGTCCATTGACTGACCGCTGAAGATAGGGTTGACTGTATATATAATCGATTAATCGACTTATCAATTAATACATTCAAGTCTATCCTTCATTAAACCTTTATGAATAAACAGATAAATAGAAAAATAAACAAACAAACAAATTACAAATATTACAAATTAGACGTGACATGTATCATCTTTGTGACTTTATTTTACTAGAATAATATATTCATTCATAAAAAAATAAATATGGCGGACTTTGATTTATGCCTTTGCATTATAGGTATTGAAACGAGAATGAATGAACACCGTAGATTATAAGATTAAATGTAATTGCTTGAAAGAACGTTTGCCATTTAATGAAAATTAATGATTTATTGCTGTCATCATATATTTTTCAAATTGCCGGCACAGATGTCAAAAGAGATAAAATGACACAACGTTGATAAGACTATAGTAAATTATATGCCTTTTTTAAAAACTGAGTATAAAGTTATTTTTCTGTCATCCATTTTCATTTTACAAGGCAATCGCCTAATGTGTTTTTCGACGTAGATTGTCACATGGGATCCATTTTAAAGATGATTGAATTTTCAAAGTAAGACCGATGTTGATATCGCGATTAATTATGCACATGGGAACAGATTAGGAGAGAAAATGGAACAAGCGTCAACAAGAAAGGGTTTACCCTACAGCATTGCCCTCGGTTAACATATGTGTCCGTTCATATAAGTTTTATTCTCGTAACCACGGGACCCGGTTGCCTAGTGATTAGAACGCCGGATTCGAGGCCGTGGATTTGTGTGGGTTCGATTCCAGCCATGACATACCATACTCTTTACCAAGGACACTGGTGTATCTCCAGTGTGCTAGGCGCTCAAGACATGACAGTGATACAAGGACATGTTGGCTTAGTTTCAGGAAACTTAGGGGGCACCATTAGATACAGATGGTCATTTGCGTCTCAGGGAGACAGCACAATAAAACAGTTTCCAGATGAGTGAAATGCTGGTGATGGGACGTTAATCTCAAGAAAACAAACACCATCCTCCCGTAGTTTCAGTGTTATTAAAAAGAAATTACCGCCCCAGTTTCTAAATAGATAGCGCATCCACTGGAGGTACAATATCGCGGGTTCGATCCTTGGCCTTACTTTATGAATGTTGTCAGAATTGTACTGATAGCTTCTTGTCCGCATGTGCATAAATGTTTTCATAAGAGAACTCGGAGAACTGGTTGAGATGACGTCATGATCATGTGACCCTCTGTCGTAATATGCCACTTTACCATGATGTGAAGTTACACTATTGACAACATTGCGCCTGTCTCGAGGTGAATACGCTCGTAGATATGAAATTACTTTTGTTGGAAAGTAAAACCAAGCTAGCATAGTACAATACAAAAAGAAAACATAAAACGATAATTAAGATTAAAAAATGAAATAATGGTTAATTGTTTTTGGTATCGTATCAAATGATTGAAATTTAAGTCTTTTGAATCGGCATGGGAAACAAATCTGAAGATATGTAAAAATATTCCCCTTATAACAATACTTTGCGCCAGGAATTTGAAAAGAAAATACCATTGCCAAAACTTTGGATCGAGCTTTTTACCTTTGGGTCCGTGGTCAATGACTACTACATCCGGGGAAATCGATATGGCAATTGAACCCATCATTATACTGTTCAAATATATACTAAATAATTTAGGAGAAGCGTTTCCCAGCATGTAAATGAAAACGCTTGACTTTAACAAGGATATCCATCAATCAATTGTATTTAAGAACTAGAGAGAAAAATAGTACTCTATTAATCAGTGAAATATTCCAGTATTAAGGAGATGTGTGATATACGTTAACACTTGAATTCGTCAGTCAACTAGTAATGTGCATTTAACGTGTACCATGGGAACTATGTATGCTTGTTGGAAGTATTTTTAGGATATATGATATTTCATATATATAAACAATTCTAAACATCAGCTGGTGTGAAGATACTAATAGTTTACATTGATAAAGCTGTTTTCATGTCACCTGCTGTCAGCAGAGGTGACACATATGGATCACTTTTCCGTCGTCTGTCTTTCCGTCCGTCCGTCTGTCTGTCCGTCATACTTTTCCCGTCACTGTTCAGCAGGTGACACACGTGTTTCAAAGAAAACCCTTGTTCTGAACAGAGATATATCAACCACATATATGTTGTAGAGTGGCATCCATATATAAATCATGTTATGTAAATGAAAATCAAAGACAAAAATAAATCTCTAAATCTTCTTTTTTCTTTTTTTTTTTAAATACCAATATTTCCATTTCACACCAGTTTATTAAAGAATATATCCATTAAGATAACAACATTCAGTCCTAATTTAGCAACACTAATCAACAACTTAACCTGTAAACAATATATTTTTCCACTTTAAATATCTAAAAGATAGTTTCCGATTGCCGTGTGCTATATGAGAGCCCTTACCAAGCCATGTCGACAGGATCAACTGCAAATGTTCCTCTAAATGACATTTGGTTATAAAATGCACTTTGACGTCCAACAACAAAACTTCGCCAAGGGACCCCTATACTGTGGTCATTCCAATTGTCTGATTGAAAATTATCTTATTTCCTCTTTGGTAGGAACTGCAAAGCACCGTTACGTTACTCAGTGGTTTTCACAGTAGATATTTCAATAACATCTAAACCTAATTAAAATGCGATCCAAAACCCATCCTTGCTGATGCTTCGCAGGAAGCTAGATTTACAATGGAATTACCTGGTTTCTCACGATGTCATTGTGAAATATTAAACGTGTTGTATTGCCCTGAAAAAATTCCAATCAGGGATTTCGAGTCACCCACTGCTTTATTTTAAAATGTTGACTCACTTGAGTTCTCGGGAAATACAATAACGACGCATGTTAATAGCGATTGCCAAAGTTTTACCGCAACAAATTGACACACGTATATGTAATTAAAACTTATATGTTGACAAATCTCATATGGTTTGACCAAATGAAACTGCGGTAGTTTGTGGACAATGAAATTAATATAAGTCGGTTATGATAGTGGTCATTGAGTATTGCCACACTCATTTTGTTAGATATCTAAATGTTAAGTTTGTTGGTAAAGATATACAGTCAATCCTGTATTAGCGGTCTCCTCTGTATAAAAACCAACCTGTGAACAAAGGACAGGTGCTGGATTCCCCCAGCACTGCATTTATAGAAATATAACCTCTGAATAACAACCAGCTCCAGATAGAGGCCATTTTTATTACCTTCGAGTTACCTTTGTGCATAGGTTTTACTATATATAAAAATAAATTATCTGGTCACTGGAACCATAATTTATAACTAAAGTTTAGTAGATGACATTTATCAAAAAGAAATGTTCTGATGTGACCAGAACAATATCAGACAATTTTCTGTCCAAGGGTCACTCCAAATAATCAAAACATTGTAACTCAAGCAACGTCAACATCAGAGATGATGTCTATATCTGAATCCTGCCACTTAATATCCAGTCCTGTGATAACTCATTCCTACCCAATTAAGAGGACTGGAAAACCTTCCCGACAAAACATAAGACCAATCTTATTATATAATTATATACACTAATCACCAGTCGTATGCCAGCCCACATCGTAATGGGTCTTAGACGGATAACTTATAACAGGACATCGATTCATCACACAGAAGTCATAGAATGTAGATAAGTCAAAATCCAGTAGTATTTCGAGATATTCCTAATCATGACGCACGACATGTTATGTGCATCAGAAATGGCACTCGACAACAACTTAATTTATGGCACGGACGATTGGTAATTTCTTCCCATTTTATACGACCACTATTCAGTCTGGGAAAAGTTTGATTAGAGTTCTGTAATGAGCCAGTTCCTGGCCTTACATTCTCAGGAATACTGAGAGGAAATTTCCCACAACTCAAATATATCCAAATTTATACCCGTCGTAAATAGATGAAAAAATATCCCATCTTGAGTAAAATTGAACACAAGTATTTTCATTTACCTCAGTTCCTGACCATTTTAAGAGTAAAGCTAATTTAACAACATGCCAAGTAGAAATTCGTTGGCTTTCCAGATGACAAACGTTTTATTTGAACAACTTAATCACGATGTTGTTCATTATGTCTAAGGCAATAACGTTTCAAATTAAGTTCAATCAAATATCATGATGAAGGACACGAAGAAAAATACTTCTTCAGAAAAGATAGATTTTGAATTTCTAAACAATCCTAAACATCGGATTCAGATGAAAATTTCCTTACTTTAAAAGAAAAAAAAGAAAATAATGCGAAACCCTTCAAGTTGTTTTTTTCGGGTAGAAGAAAGGGCTGCCATTTTGGGTATCTTAACATTCGCTTCATCTATTTGGGTTTCGATTCTCCCTTTGAGATCTGTTTTTGGATTCAGTATATTGATTTAGAAATGGCATACGATGACAATACCACCGTCTTTTCATGAAAAGAAAACGAGAACAAAAATGATTTAAAAGATTTTGGTATTCCTCTTTTTCGTTAATTGTAATAATTATCATTCCATTTTTTTATCATTATGGTCATATCTTTTTTTAAACCATACGGTCAAGGATACCCCATGGGTGGTGTCCTGTATTTTGCTGAAGAGACAGCATCGAAAGAGAGAGTGGTTGGAAACATGGGAATCCGGTACTGAATACTCCGAATTCCCATAGCAACCCGATTTTGCCGAGTGCCAGGCATGGACGCATCTGGTACCAATTTTATACTTCTTTGGTTTGACGCTGTCACCGGACGGATTCGAATCTAAGACTTCCCGAACGCAACGCGGACACTGTTAAATTGAGCTATTGCATCTACCTACATGATAAATGAAAGAATGAAATTATAATGCGCTTAAAACATCTAAATAATTTTCGTTCTGACATCTTAATATGTTTAAACAGCAATCTAGTCTATCTAAAATATAAATGATATGCTTAAGATTTTAGAAACATTGTAATATTTACAATCACTTGATATAATATCATACCAGCATATATGAAACATTACACACGATCTAGACACACGTCCATAGAAGTGTTAGGCCAATACTCGATGTAAAATACAAAACCTTTGATATATTATAAACATGAAGAATTCGGTCGTGTTCCTGATGATGAATATTCAATGATATATTTTTTTTTTCAGATCAGGTTTCACGAGCGATATCTAGTAATGAGGAGAAACATGATGGTCATGATTTGTTTTATTGGTTGTGATAACAAAGCATTGTATTTCTGTCTGACGCAATATTTACATTCAAATCAATCTGGTTTTCATTAAGTCAAGTACGGGCTTATTAAACTGTATTAGTATCAAATAATTGTCACCAGAGAGCACGGCAAAGGCATTACGCACACAACTACTCTTGTATCATTCGATATAAGTTGAACACATTAACAATTACATCTCTGTATCTACATTTTTTTGTATAGTTATGTAAGTATCATATTACGGGAAAAATGATTTTAGTTATTGCGTTTATACCAAAACAATGTTGTGTAATACGATTTATCTTTGATGTGGGTCATAAGTTCTAATTAAGAAGGACAAGACACTCGGGAAGTTCTTAATATCGCACATCGGTGATCTGTGTCATTTTTTGACCAAAAAAAAAAAATGACTTACATGAATGGGACACAACATTTTATACAGATGTTCTCAAATTACAAAATTACTTTCTCCGCAATAACTCTTTCTTATTTTTATTTTTTATTTTAATTTTCAAAATTACCCTTAACTTAGACAACTGCAAGGTCCACTAGACCCGACACACGACAACTTTGATACTGTGTGCTGCGAGTTTTGAGACAGCACTATATCTGTCTCGAGTAGACGTAATCTCCAAGTGATAGAAACACTATAGACGGGACGATAAACCCAAATAAACAAACAAATTATGCATTAGTGTGTATCAGTTGATAATCTGTATCACGGCGTAATCGGTAACCCTTACTTTGGTTTTCTTAGTAAAAAAAAAACAACATATGTTACAATATGTTTCCGGGCCACTAAGCATTGACAGTAAGTTTACTGGTGGATGAGAGAGTAAGACCAAGCAGTCAACAGATTCACTATTTTCCGTATGGTTTACAGTAGACTAGTGTTGGTTAATTTTAAACGAACATCGAGGATAAATCTAATAACCTTGCCAGTTACTCAAATATTCGCAACAATCATATTAGTATTGCCTCTCCTCTTGTCCATCGCTATCATCTACACAACTTTCAACAGTTTCCCCTGAGAAATAAGAAAGGTGTGATTCTATCACAAGAGGCATTGGCCATCGATATTTTGCTAAAGGACACAGAAAGGACAACGCAAAATGACTCATTAAGGATCATCCCTGACACCTCCTTTCACGAACTGCCTCGTCTCTGAATTAATTGGTTTTGTGAAAAATCAACTGTTATTCTCCCACGGAAGAAATAGGAATAATTGTTTTTAAATGAGCATTATTGTTAGCAAAAGAAGTCCAAGATGCAAAGCAGTTTCCTTACAGTATGTAGGTAAACAGGTATTAATTTCCTGGTTCAAATCTAAATGTACATGTTCAAACATGTATGTTAATATGGTTAATTAATTGGACATTTCCTCGACTGATTGTCACTGTTAAGTGAGACCCGTAAAGGTCCCTGGTGGGCCATGTGTCTGTGATATTACAATAAATGTGAAAATAATCACTGTGCGGCACAGCCGTACTGCAATCTGTCGCCCCTCTTGTAGCAATTTCGATTAGCGTTATCATGAAATGAATTAAATTCAAAGTTCACTTAAGCCCCTTTTCTGGTGAAAAAAAAAATCGGTGCAGCAAACGAATGCGACAAATTTTAAATTTCTTTCAATTTAACCCACGCTTTTAAAACATACTCCTAATATAACCTCGCGTAACAACATGCAATGTCACAAATGAACCAGCATTCATACACCAAAGATCTTTGATTGACATTTTTCACCAACAATAATTAATGAAATTTGTTCAGTTGAAAGGGGTAATGAAACAATAACTTGATTAGTAGCATTTTTTCTGGCCTTAATAAAATAATAATTCAGTTAAACACACTGATGTCGGTTTTTGCTGTGAAGGGAGTTATCTCCAGTGGTAAGCTAATCAAATTACACATGGCCCAATGTATCTCTCGCCATGTTCGTCCCTCTGATATTACATTGTAGAAAGTATTGTCGTACATCATAATATACTACTGAACCATACTATAACATATCTTTAGTACAACATCAATGAATAATCACTTAGAACTACTTTTCGGTCAATTCCTGTAACGAAAACTAACCTCTATTCTAATCGTCGGCGAAAGTTAATACCAACGGAAGTAATATTTAATTCACAGTATTAATATTACTATCGCATATAAATCACCATATGAAACGTCGTGTTTACAAAATATTCAAGGGAATGTTTTTTATGTACCCTTATCTTATATATTTTTATGAAGATCTTCTATCTGATTTATCAATTTGACACATTTTGATTAACTTTGGAAGTTACTTACTCGCCGGTTGATCACATTACATTGTATAAATATCGCATCCCTCACTGGAGACAGAACAGAATGTTCATCCGAGACAAGTAATGTTAACCGAATAGAATATAACAAATTATTAAATGCTACACAAATATTTCACAAAATTTAGTTAAGCCATATATTTTAATCAATGATTAATTGGAATCTCAATTCTCAATAAGTGCCTAGGCATCTAGGCAAGGGAAATAACCGCAGAATGGTGGTATAAGCCGGTATGTGGCGTGGGTTTGCGCAATTGGGATAGTTCGATAAGTCAAGAAGGGAAAAAAAACGTAATGTCAACCCTGTGACATTACGAATTGTATCTCTATGACGCCACAATAAGCTAATATAGTGTAATAAAATCAAGTGATGTAGGATAAATGTTAATGCCGTTAGTTACTCGTCAATAGAATACATGGTAGGTAAAATAACATCGAGATAGTACGAGAATTCGGGGTGGGGGACTCATAAAACATGGTCGTATATTTAGTTTTCATGGACTGTTATTAAGTTTCTATCGGGACATAGAAATCTTTATATCTCTGTTTAGGCATTTTATTTAGATAATCGCGTCTCAGTTGATTATTTTCGTACTTAAATGAACAAGACCTGGTGGTATTATTTTACAGGCTTTTTCTCATAAAAAATAGGTCAAAGGTCAAGGTCATCTGCATAATGAAACGGTCCATCCATCTAAGCGTCTATCCAAATATTGAAGCTATCCAAGTAAGTACATAGAAGTTATAGCAGATTAACAAAAAGGTAAACCTGTCCAGACGCTACTTTTTTAATCAAAAGTAGGTCAAAGGTCAAGGTACAGGTCTATCTACTTAAGCAACTGTCTAAATATTGAAGCAAACCAAGGAAGGTGACCGTTTCCGCAAATTTAGCTGTAAAAAAGGGAGAAACATTATCTGGACATTTTTGGCTAAAATCAAAAGGTTTGTTGTTATTTTGTCTTTGCTTTACCTCGACACAACCATATTGGAGAATATAAAACGTAAGAAAAGGCGTGGGAAAGGTTTAAACAGTAAAATCAGATAGTATTCTATTCTCTACCTATTAATGAAATACAAACATGCTTCTATTTACCGATTAACATCCATCTGTTATCGGGAGAGAAATTCAGTAAGAGCTGGTTAAATCGAAATAAGAATTTCCAAGGAAATTAGAATAAATATTGACAGGGCAAGCCAAGTAGATTTGGCATGCGTGACAATGGATAATCGACGGCAATATGTAATTTATTGAAAACATTTGAGAACTTCGGTGATATAGATTAAACTCTTCAAAATACGATACTATATCCAATTCCAATATTGGTTTTTCTGATCCAATTTGTCAGAGATGACAATAATGCTGCATAATGGAGATTTCTTATTGTAAATTAACCATATAATGTTGTATTCGAGAGGAATTCGATAAATAGATTGGTTCTTATCACACCATCCACACAGAACAATTTAGCAATGCATATTCAATTTAAGTATAATGTGTTCCTTAATTGAAAAGGAACAAACAATCTTTCAACTTTTATCACCCGGTCCGCTCGTGGTAGAGAAGCATGTTTTCTATCATAAGACTTACAAATTGTTTGATTATATGAAAATTATATTTAACCAGGAGGCAAACTGTTATACATTCACGGGTCAAAAGTCATCTAGCGTCATGTCAAGGAAATATCAAACTGTTCAAATCATATATGTCACCGATTTAAACAAGGAGATAAGCCGTATTAAAGATGCATGCTAGTTCTCAAAGAGGACGTCACATAATCGGGTAGTGTAGGAATTACTTGGAGAAAACGGACTGATTCCATTGAGTGACCAAATACCTTAGTACGATGCCCGTAGATCGTCCTAACGTCATACGGACATTGTTCGTATGCTGTGCGCATGTCTAACAGTCTTCATGCGAACGGAGTCCTCTTTTTTTTAACAGCAATCGGAGATTGCAATGAATCTTCATTTCTCAAGACGATGTTGTAGTGGCGGACGCCATGACATAGCGGAGAAGCACGTGGAGCCTTATAGTGCCCATCTGGGCACCCTGTGTGCCATGTAATTACACTGGTTTTTACAGCGTACAACAACTGTACGGATAGTGAAAGCTTTCCCCTTCCTTTTCTGTACGGCATCACATAAAGACGTACGGTTGCCTTGGTAACAATAACATAGACATTGCGGAAACTCCGAGGACATCATAAAATACGTATGGTGTCATATACTATTCTTGGTTTTCTCAGTGACTTGTGATTAATGTTGTCGATGATCCGTATGACGTTCAAAAATTTAATACGACAACTTCGTCGGTATGCATAGGTTGCTATTGTCGTCCGCAGCACCTTATTCATCTAAAATGCATGTAAATTTACTATTTACTCCACCATTTAGCAAATGATCATATGTCTTAAGTCGCTAATGCTTTGGATGTTTATATCATTGACAAAATTATCGGGTAGATAATTTAATCATATACTGACAATTGTGTTCAAAAGTGTAATTGATATATAATCATTTCTCTGTAAAATTCATTATTTTAACTAACAATAAAATACACATAAGATAATTACACTGTAGATTCTTGGTTGTCAGTAGTATTATACCACGACTTTCCTTAGTTTATAGAAAGAAATACTGCGTTAACAAATTGTATTTTATATCCAGCTATTTCATTGGTTTCCTCTAGAATGGACGATTTCACAATGCTCATTGTATAATTCTAATAACATAACCGAAAGAGTTTCTGGGCGCAGGTGGGGATGGGGAGATCTGTCTCACGTAGACATTGTCTCCAAATGACTGAAATATTGTCGGTGGGACGTTAACAAACAGTCATGACGCACCTTTACCGTCATGGATAACACGTATGGTCAATTGTCAACAGGTGATGTTGAGAACGTTTCATGAGTTCTGTATGCTGGAGGTCTATTATTACATTGTGTTGTCAGCAGACTGCAGACCAAATATCATGTCACACACAGGTGTGGTTTTTACTAGATTAATCATGTGGGTTTTCATAAATTCCCTAATAAAAAGAGACATATTGTTTCATAGTGTGTAATTAACGCTTTTACAAAGCTGTAATAAAACCTATGAACCTACAAGAGAAAAAAATACAGGTGACATTTGGAAAATATGACATATACATAATAAATACTTCTTGCTGAATGAAGAGTGAGGTGCGACCTGGATCCAACACCTCTAACATCACACGTGCATTGACACCGCTACTCAAACCTGACAATTAGCAGTCTTCCGGTTTAATTATGTAAAGGTAACGGCGGGTGTGTATGTTTGAGTTTTTAAAGTAAGACACTGAACTGTGCTTTAAAATTCAGACATATTTTAACATTTCAGTTATTTGGCGGCTAAATTTATAAAGGTGTGGTTATAGTGTTGCCTCAGTGCCATGAAATAAGAAACATAATATTGTGATAACAACAACAATTAAAATAATTCTGACGCCAGGGACTAACACTGGTTGTCATTCTTTACAGTAAATGACTGGTCGCACATACTTAAGTCGCCATTGATTTGGCATTAATGTTCCTCGGTTGATCCGCCGTCAAGATGGTTTAAGAATTTAAGAATTCAGATACACCCAAGACTTATTAAACAGAGATAGGACCCAGTAAAATCCAGTGGAATAGATTGTGTAGGCAAATATCAGATGGCTTAATTTTGCAAACAGTAAAAAAGTACAAGCAGAGAAAAATATAAAGTTTAACAAATTACAATATTAACATACATGGAATTATTATCAGTTTAATTCAAATTTATTTTCAAAATTCTTTTAAATTGTGATTAAAATTTAGTCAGTGTAGTTGAAAAATAACAAACGTTGCATAGTTCTTTTCAGCAGGCATTATTCTATTTTACATGTTATAACTTTTTTAATTACTTGACTAATTTAAATAATAAATGAATTATTTTGATGGTAATGTAATGTCTATTGAAAGATACAATTGAACTACACATACCTTTAATAGATAAGGAGATATTTGAAAACGTGACTTTGCGAGAACTGGACAATTTGTTACATGTTTTTGTGAGATTTAGACTAGTTGCCAATTTTTGTTTAATAAGTCTTTGGATACATCAATAAATAATTATGTATCTCTACCTTAGACCGGTCACATTACAGGCGCCACGCAGTAGAAATATGACATGATACCAAACCCAGTAAACGTGGATTACCCTGATACCGGACTCGAACCTTACTGCAAAAAAAACCCGGACGGAAATAATGTAATATCGCGAAGCGTACAAAATAATAATCCTTTACACCAGAGGATCGGCAATTCCCAGTATAATTCGCTGATTTAAATTGACCAATCACTGACTGGGGAAAACATTCAAATGTATGTTTATTTCCCATTGAACAATTATGTGTGAAATTATACAAACGCATGTAGATTTGGTGTTCGGGAAGAGATCGTTGATTTACGTGGGTTTACATCTCATTTCGGAGTGAATGGTCTATTAGCCCCTTTGAAGCCGTCAGTGTAAGCTAGAGAAGTCACAGTTTATAATTAAAGCTTGCCTATAAAGTTAGAATTTGATATTTGAAACAGTGTTGTTTTCAATTTTATGTTACAGAGTGGTTACAGCATCCGCCTTTGAAGCGGTAGGTCGTATATTCCATCCCTGGCCGCAACATAGCAAAGTCGTAAAAGGTACTAGCATAGCTCCCCTGCTTTGCGCTCAACATACGAGGGTAGTTCCAGGACTGGTTGACCTGGAGTCATGATAATGTGACTGGGTATGGTATCATGCCACATATCTTCGGCGTGATACTGTAGTGTGACAGCACTATATCAGTCCCAAGTATACAAAGTCTGAAAATGACTGAAATACTATCGGCGGGACGTTAAACCCAATAAACAAACAAACACATATTACAGATGCGGTCGGCTCGTGATCAAATTCTCAGTGTTGTCTTTGAAATGTAATATTGGAGTACAATAACTATAGCTAAATTATCTGATATTGAAAATCGTGCCTATAGTCTTATATTTCATCAAACATGTACAAGTATGTACTGATTATTATTGATGGATCTCCGGACTCTTTCCTATAATTACATTGGCAATAAAAAACGTTCCCAAGTGATAAATGAAGTTATGGAAACCCAACTGCACATCATAGGTTAATGAATGATATATTCCTTTGTCCTAAAACCCATGATTTGAAACGAAACTTACTCGTGATTGGGAACTTAAAGAGAGACAATTTTTGACATTTCTTTATTAATTTCGTGAAACAAGCCCATGTTTATTACCGAAGATCGTTGCTTGTAACAAAGTGCATATTGACAAAGGAAGTTTCTTAATGTTTTTGTAGTAATTCAATTAACATAAAATCGCATTTTTACGAAAGCTCTCTCAGAAGAACCTCCTATTAAGGTAATTGTTTAATTTCGTTGTTTAGAAATTGCATTACTGTAATAAACATAATAAAAGTTGTTGACGGTTTAAACTAATTAAAGGGGTAAAATCTGATTAAAGTTTTCTTGTAAACTATTTATTTGAGTAAGTTATTTGCGTATCAATTAAATGCTAAGAAGTGAAACGTCAGAATGCTCAATCAACAATACATTTGTTATATTTCAAAATTGATTAACACAGACCTTATCTAAATATGATTTAATTTGACTGTCGGTTCAATTTATTTTTCACTACTTAAATGCCTATGAAGTGCTTAAGATGTTTTGTTGCAACTATTGACGTCTTCTGTGAATTCTAAAGTGGTGGTGTTTGGGCAAAGTCCACGTATTTGGAAAAAAAGTTTATAATCCCTGTCACCAGAAAACAATTAGATTTTGTTGGCTGCTGTAATTGCTATCATATGTAGGCTATAATTCTGATAAATCATTATAAATTATGACCAGATGTTTCAGCATGCAAACCCGATTACTTGTGAAGATGCAGATTGATTGATCTGGATGTATATACATTTTTATTAATAATTTAATCATTTTACGTTAATTACAAATTAATTGTTTTATTTTTTTATATCTTATAATCTTGACGATTCTTGGATAATTAAACATGATAAGCTTTATGAAAGATTTCCAGTGATGGAAAAACCTCCAAAGTTCTGAACAGCTGACAGGGTCATAAAAATGAATGTTGATTTTCTCACAGTGACAGTTTGTTCCGTGGCTATAAACACTCAGTGTTTCCAGATCAAATTTATCTGGCCAATTCCATCTTTATTACGATGTGACGGCCACTTCGATAAGAGTAACTGTCCATGATAGACGTGAACTCTCGACAACGCCATCTTGTTAACATTTTATTGGCATAGATTTCCACATGACATAGAACATTCTCACCTCTTTCATTTTTTGTAGGCCTCGTTTTTTTACACCCGTTTAGAGAAGTCATTGATATTGAGTATAGTTTGTTAAGTTGCAATACAAATGGAATGTACATGTATTACCTATTGCGTAATCCATTGGTTCCTGTAAACAGGAAACATACCACTTACAGGAAGATCATTTTTAACACGCAATAGGGCATTTTGATATATTTTCATACGAGCTAATTTTGCTCCTTATTTGAAGTACAAAGAAATTAGAAGGTAAAATCGTCATTTATCGATCTCTACAAGTTCAGACTAAACTTGTTTATTTATTAAACATAAATCATTGTGAGAATGCGATGTGTTGGAATCAGTTCTTCTGCTGAATGCATTTTATCAATGCCCAGTGATAGTTTTTGAGAAAATACAAAACCTTTATTGTCCTTAATTTCCTTTTTACTCCACACTATTTACATTTTCTGCCGTGGTTTCCATCTTTATCTTTAATAGATCGTATCACTCCGATGCTTTGGTGCAATGCATTTTATTACAATTTCATTGTTTCGCCAATAATACCACAATACGCCGATTAAGCAACTATACGGATATGTTGACACCGACAGAATAAAATGCGTGGCCGCATAACTAAAACGCTACTAAAATAATACGTAAAAAAGTGGAAATGTGAATATTAACTCTAGTTATCACGGGAGTAGTCGAAATACTTTCAAGGAACGGACCGTTTTTGCAATCAAAGTTTGTCAATGGCAAGATGCCTACCTGTCATTTAATAAGTCATCAATACACACATGCACGCATGCACGCACGCATAAAAATAAAGAATAAGTTGATAGCTAGATAAACTAAGTTGGGCGAGTATATGACCACCATAAAAAAGCTCGTAACGATTATGGGTAAATAGCAAACGGCAAACGTTCACAAAGAAACCATCTCCATAGAGCACTAAACGCTATAATACAAACTCTTTTCGACCAAAGAGGGCCCTAGAGTTGCTTTCAACAGACAGATCAGTGATAGAACAAGTGCCTTTAGAGTTAACAAGCCATACCAGATTGACCATCTATGTGTTGAGCGAATGTAATTGTCTACAGTGGTTCTTCTAATTCCTTCGGTGAGCTCATTGTCTACATTTGCGATGTTGTAAATCCAATAAAGCGCATATCCATACAATTTAGTATGTTGTACTGTTGTTGTTAGGAAAATAACATAGAAGGTTTGAAAACATTTTGTGAATTGTTTAAACTATAGTTTGAAGGATCTGGGTTCGCCTGCAAAAATATAGCTAGTTTTAGTTAAACGTAATAATTCAAATATTTACAAATTATATATTTTCTCTCTACTTTGTAAGAGAGTTTGGTAATTCAATTTATGTGCTGTGAAACATCAGCTACTAATTTATTATCTAATTAATCAATAGGCAGACAAATTTGCTTCTGAAAATACTGTTTAGATATTCTAAAACCAATACAAACCAAAAAAACCCATTCTGTCCTATCATTTTAAAAGCTGTACAGAATAAATAATGTAAAAAAAACAACAACCTTGAAGATTAATTATGTAGGTATTATTTCATAAGGAGAAAAGTTAGAATATGTTCATGTTTAATGTAATCATTTGAATTGCTATTGAAGGCACAAAGACACATGATTGAATGCTTCCGTACTCCCCATGGCAACTGTTTTGCATTTTAATGCCTTATTAATTCAATGTAACAACCGATTCAAATAACAATTTATTTGAATTTCGAGAAATTTGAAGAGAATTGTTTCAAGGGATCATACGCCATTTTGAAATGTTGATCCACCTTCACCATGACTATAATCAATTTTAAAGTCAGTGGCCTTCAGAACAGAGACTTTGGTGAGTTTGAAACAAAAATAATTACCATGAATAAAGCATTAATTTCAACTAGTTTTATTTTAATCAAATATTTGATATTTGTGCGTGTTTATGAGATTCTAATGCAAAGTATTTTTGCCTGTTTTTAATGTTTACAAGATTAGATTGTGTTATACATTTATATACTCTTACAATGTTTCAGCTTATTGTATTACATTTACAAACGGGCTTTGCTTTTATTATTATTTTTAACAGATTAACACTTCATAATTTAAAAGGATAATGCAAAAAGAGTGATGGGAAATTATAGAGCTTAATTTCATACGATCCCTTAAATAAGATCCACGTAATTCCTTATTTGAAAATTCTTAATTCATAAATATATTACAATAAAATGTATTTGCCCAGTTTATAAGGATGCGCGTTTTTACTGATATATCGGTATATCGCGATTCTGGTTCGGCACAATATGTACCGTAAAAAAATGCAAAAAAAATGAAAAAAAAATTTAAAAAAAATTGCAAGTTTCAAGTACCGGTACATTGTTGAGGCCAAACCGATATTTTTACTTTTGTATATTTAACATTATTCATTCTTTCTAATTGTCATTCATCTCAATTTTTCAAATACAAACACCCAATTTGTTGATAGTACTTAAGACTTCATCCACGTAGTCTGGACTGAGATTAGGTAAGATTCCCAATGGTCGGAACAGTCTAACATATTGACGGAACACTGAGTGCATTTCGACCGAGAGAGTAGATATACAGCATTTACATTATATACGGTACTTAAAGAGATTCTTTCACTACATATATAATAATAAATATATAATATTAAGTTGGTGATAGCAATCTACCGATTGTTGTTCTACGGGTCTGATGTTAAGCGTTTCAGACTGCAACATCCGGGTTATTTATAAAACAGTATGGACAAGTTCGCTTTTGTTAAAATCGACCGATTTGTGATATCTTAGCATCCAGAAAAACAAAAACTCAGATATCGTTGAGCAAATGAGGAAAAGTTTGCTTTTTGCATTCAACGTGATTGCCGGCGAAACAACAAGTTACATTCACCTGCTATATTAACATTTACCAGTAGCTTGCCTCAAAGACTTAAAGCGATTACATTTAGAGTTAATTTCACATAACTCATTTCCAAACTTATTAAAAAAAAATACATGCGCTTTGGTTAAAAAAGGTTAAATATATTTACAGCCATAAAATATCGTTATACGTATTCAGAAACAAGACGAATCTAGACAATTTGCATGAAACCACACCCTGAATGGTGGATTTTCAGATTTCGATCGAAATGCTACTCAACCCTTCTATATTTCCTCTATAGTTACCCTTTATGTCTTTTCATTTGACGCAGTCTCCTTTGAGAAATTATTGTTATCGTGGGTTCGGGTCATAAATTTGGGGAGTATGTTCTGAAACAGGCTGACCGCATAATGGTGTATAAAATACATACAAGGTTTTGGGAGAATCGGCAACGAATGGAAACAATCATGGAAAATCCACATATGTTTTGAAGCGAAGCACATTTGTGTGATCCACATGAGATTGCTTCCCCATGATGAAATGCAAGTCCTTTGCATATTCATCTATTTTTAGTGTCATTTAGAGTTAAAAGTATAAAACTGTATTATTTAGTTTACATCGATTACGAAACAAGTTATCACAACTTATATAAACCACTCCCAATGACCAAGAGGGCAGTGTAAATTGTAATTATTGTGGTAGGAAACCCGAGGTGTCTGGACGAACGACTACTGTACCCTCTCATGTACGTGACCAGATATCGAACCCGGGACGCATTGATGAAAAACGAACCGCGTTACCATTATACTATCCAGGCACCTGTTAAGAAGGAATGCCAGATACCAGTTATTTTATGAATATTGTCAAGGCCATATTATTCATTTCAACTTTTAGAAATACAAAGGACAGATACAAATAACATGTATTTATCTTATGAACATACTTGATGTCAAATGAACACTGATATCTTAATATTTCTTTCAGTTTGATATCGAGGGCTGATCGCAGGATTTTTATTTTTGATTGTTTCACTTGTATGCCTATTATAATTGATCGTTGGAATTTCTGTACCGGATATCCAAATTCATGCAGCTAAACGTGCATCTGTTTGCTCGTACCATCGTTATACAGTAAATATGTTTACATGGCGAGTTCCATTAGGTGTGTGAAATTTCTTGTTTACATATCTTACAAATGTACATAAATAATATTTTTATATGATTATCATTTTATCATGACAGAAATGGTAACGGCACGCAACGAACGATAACACTGCAACAATGCGTAAGCGGGAAATATAAAGAAAATTTACGTCATTATGTGACCAAATTATGTGACGTAAGCCAGTGACGCGCTGAACATGAAGTGCAGCAATTCACTACCTCTGGCATGTTATATGTCCTTGGTTTATTTAACAGGTAATCGTGTATATAGCTAATAAAATTCTATCGTTCATTGAAATATATTCGGCCATTCACAGAAAAATGATATATCAAATACCAGATCCGTTCGATGAGGAAGATCAATAAAACAGTTCAAAATTACAATCCACTTGACTTTCATCTTTACTGTTTCAAACATTAGGACTCTCGGTCATTTGATTCTTTCTTCTTCCACTTTTATTCGCACTCAGACTGCTTCCACGGCCAATCTTATATTTTGAAACAAAATGGAAGCAAAAAGTGTTGTGTAAATCCTATTAGATGATGAAACATTAGGTGTCATAACCACCATTAGGAATATCGTTTGAAAACAAAAGCAAATTCCCTATAGAAATTTGATATCATGCATATAAGACACACGACTGATACTGTATAGTGTTTGGGTATAGACAGTTTAAGTTGTTGATATATTAAGACTAGATTTATGGAATCGATGGTTCACCATAACATAGAAACTAATAGAGATAGACTTCGTTGTCCGTCTCTAGTTCACACTAACAATATAAACTCAATGAAATACCGTGAATATCCCTATTGATTTAACAGCGATGGGGCTTCTTTGACATGCTGATAATAACTAGCCTCCAGACACTGAAAAAATACTCCAAAATTTTTGTCCGATTTGTTTACCAATCTGTAAGAATCTGTTTTAGTTAAATTTGCATGAATATGACGATTTTTATCCTTTATCTCCCCCCCCCTTTTTTATTAAAAATTAGATTCTTTTATTTCTGTTTCACTCTTGTTTCCTTTTTTAAATATCAATATCTTTCATATGCTATTCAATATTTAAAAAAATAAACAACTTCACACAATTCATTTTTTAGAAAAATAAACAACTTTACACTATCTATGCATCTTGGTCTGTATTCAGTTTAGTACACACATTTATCATTTACAGCAACAATGAATTTGAAAACTCTATTCATAGAACTATTCGGTATGGCTTTCACTATTAGCTAGAGCAATGAATTGACAAACACCCAATATATAAATACGGACAAAGAGGAACACTTTGTATAGAATATCGTAAATCATCTTTCATTCTGTCAACCAAACGAATTATAGTCACCATTTTCAATTTTAGTTTTAATTTTGTCATATTGCAGTCTTGATTGCTGTGCATTTTTCTATATCTTTACTTGACTAGAAAGTAGTCTTCATAACGTAACGTAAACTAACCACTCCTTTATATACGACGTTCCATTGATAGTTCAAATTGTATGCCTCTCAGCAGGACGTGTATTAAACTTTAAGGCAATCCATTCATCATTGATTTATAATCATGATCTTTTAAATGATTAAAAAGACTTCAGTGCAGATATAAGCATCCATTTGAATTGGAGTTGTAGGGTCTGTTGCTATTTAAAAGTTTATAATTTCATTTAAAATCCCATGGTCATTTGATGGACCATGATCACAATTAAATGATGGATGAATTACCTTAATCAGACTAGGTTTTCCCATATGCCTAATTTTATAGCTGAAATTGCTTAAAATGAACCATGCAAGCAAGAGAAAATTTCAGTACAAAATTGTTTATATGTTTATGATCTATCTCTTATATGTACAATTTACATTTATTTATTTATTTATTTTTTGCTTTTTATTATTATTTTTGTTATCCTAAATCGATTGTGAAGTTATCATTCTTTATATAAATCACACTCGAAAGCTTTGTTGGTGATTAATGTGGTCTTACTTTTTGGAAGAAAACAGAGGAGTCATAATAAGTGATAGGGAGTCGATCCCTGGGCAATATTTGTGAGAATCATGATGCGTTACCGCTATGTTATCAAAGTAAATTAAGCAATTACTTAAACACATATACGTATATTCAAGTTTTAAGAATTCATGATACATTATCCGAAATTAAGCATCCATAGGTTTCTGCGAATAATTTAGTTTTTAGTAAAGGTGAATTATATTTTATTTAAATATTAATTTTACATCTAAGATAGGTGCCGATTCAAAATGATGAAAATACCCTCAACAGATTATGTTTGAAATTAAATAGATATATAAAAAACATTAGACACGATAATTGAACGAGATGAATCTAGTACGTCATTTATTTCAGTTTAAATTCTATTATTCGAGGAAACTTTATTCCTTTTCTGGTTGCACACTAATTTATTCCCATGATGACATTCATTGCGTGTTCAGTGTGCTATGTAAAAGCTTATTTTATTTTACTTAACTTAATGCGAAAGTCAAAATTTTACCTAAAAAGGACATTAAGATTTGTATTCAATTAAAGTTCATCTCCATATACGGTTACGGATTTAAGTGGTTTTCAAAAAGTAATATTCCGTGCATCATTTTCTTCAGACGATATAATGCTGCCATTTGGAAGAGATTGACAACGGATTTATATATAATGAACAGGGACAAAATATAATTGAAATTAAATTGAGTTGAAGATTTATCAAACTTACTTCGATCTATCTCATGCTAAACAGCCTGTTTGGTATAAATCGACACAGGCAGCAGCCAAACATAGAACAAACTACGCAACTATGATAAACATTGAAGTCATACCAATAATCCAAACAATTATCAGAGATATCCATTTTCAATAATTTCCATTAATACACAACAATAAACGTGACAAACATAAAAGAAACTCTTATCAATGATAATTGTTAAATCGATGAAGCGATTATGAAATTGAATGAAAACTGATAATATCTTTGATTATTTAACAAAAAGTAGAAATTATTTACAGAAAGATGTCTTTGTTGATGAGTTCTTTGGACTCCAATCTAATAACAGTTCAAAAAACGGTGTACATATATTGAGTCATTTCAATTAAGTCAAGTAAATAAAAGCAGCGACTTTAAAATGAAAAATCATGGACAAGGTTGACCTGTTTTTCTTTTTTCTTTTCTTTTTTTTGCTAAATCTCTATGATAATATTTGTCTTGAAGTCATTAAAATATTGGTTCTTTAATTAAAAAATGTTTATAATTATTGACATTGATTTGAAGAAAAACTAAAATTCTACAAGGATTCTTTGCACTAGTGTATAGTCAGAAAGTGTTTTTTTTTTCTTAAAGTTAAACTTTCTTTTTCAAATAACTCCCAACAATTCATACAATATACTTCTATGAATTAATTCAAACTCGTTTGCATGAACAGCATATGTTACAATGTTAGAGACAGTAAAACATATCAAACCTTTGTATTCAGCCACAAATCCTCTTTTGCTTCGGACTTGTCTCCCGCAGTACAATAAATTCTTTACTAAACGCGTCTCTGATTGCAGCCTCTTTTAGCGACTCTTTCACTGATCACGTGACGATGTGTTATAGCGCATGATCAAAGCCTAGTGATATTGTCCATGCATTCCGAACGACTGTTGACAACTCCATGGAAAGAAATCTCACAGTGAGCTTCGCGATATAAACGCTATTTGCCCTCAGTATTGGAAAGCAAACTTAGGCATATGGTCATTGAAGACGTGCTGGAACCAGGATGACAAACAACGGAATTCTGTTTATTTGTTTTTTTTCAAGCGTGTACGACAAAAAAATCTTTTACGATACACTTCTAACAAAGGTATCATTGACTACCAAAAGCGCTCAAAGTTTTAAAAAGGAGATTTTATCCAGTAATTGGTCCTTATTTGATCGTTTCTTTGACAAATCTGAACTAATAAAAGGCCGATAAAATGTAAATAAAACAAAGGATGGGTGATTGAGTATTGAAAAGGCATTGAGCGTTGGTCATAAAGAAGCGATTAATGATTTTAGGATTACAAGTGGTCAGAAACTAGCAACAGTGCTATGAGGTGACGTTAACAGCCAAACGTCCAATGACAAAAAGTCAGTTCCTAAAATAACTTGGCTTAACAATTCTAATATTTACTAAGAAGGAAAGTTGGCCCAAAAGAATCAAAGTCTGTATAGGAACCATCCTATTCATAATTAATCGACTAGTTAAACATGATTACATTTTTCACTGCAAAGATGTCAATTGAAAAATACTTTTAACGATTATGATGAGAAAAATAGCAACATTTAGAAAAGTATTATAAATCAAATTATTATGCCTTTCGGAGAATTATCAGGAAACAGCAATGAAAAATAATGGTAATATTCACTGTTGTTTACAGTAAATATAACCAGTTTTTCATGTTTTGTAACGGGACTACTTTGCGTTTTAAATATCAACTTTTCTCTTCACTGGATGAATTAAAATGTTATTCCTCTTTTTTCCTATTCATCGAATAAATCCAAAAAATTACATACGGAGAAAATAAACTATGTATGTTTCTATCTAAATATACAAGTGTATCTCGAAACTCACCTCCATATGCAAATTTATTCCTTTGAAATTTTCTCGAATCCGCCAAAAGTATAATAACTTGGAGCAGAAGTGAAAGTAATTGTACATATTTTTACATTTCGGTAGTGGTCAGAATTATTGCAATGGTATTGTACGTATTCGCAACATCTCTGACCATTACAGCAATGCAAATATCCGTAACATTCCAAATTTGTAATTTCACTTCTGGTCCAGGTTGTTGTCGCTTTGGTGAATTCGTAAATATTTCAAATGATAAAAAATATGTGTACAGTAGGAGTTTTGTAACAACAATGCAGGAGCATGTCCCTGTGCGCCAAGTCACAATCAATAACCTTGATTTTTCCTTTAAATACGAGGGGCATATTTGAATTAGTGGCAACAACTCAATTTAACCATGAGTTGCACGTGAAAGTACATGTATAATATACCGTTGGAAAGATTAGATTATTGACTTTTCTAACCAACAGTCTATATTCGCACGATTAGCACGTGCAATAAAATTTTAGCAGGTCATTTAAATACATGTTGTTTTGTTTACTGGTTGTAAACATGACTGAGTTGCATTGTGATTTGAGAGAGGAGCAAAGAGCTTATTGCAAAATGCGTGGGTTATTGGGTAAATGCGCGTCAGAAATAAAAACGTATCTAGATTTAGTTTATGGAGAAAATGCCCTTCCATATCGTACAATTGCCAGGTGGGTGTCAATGTCTAAGTAAGGTAGAACTAATGTTAAGGATGAGCCCCGAACTGGGCGGCCAATTTCCGCTACCTTTGAAAAAGACACCAGCACTTTCAAAGCAATAGTTGATGAAGATGCAAGATATATCGTGGAGGAGATAAGTGACATATCGGGCCTTAGTGCGTCATATGTGTTTTCCGTCTTGAAAGAAAAGTTAAAGTTAAGGAAAGTGTGCACCCATTAGATCCCGCATTTGCTAACTTCTGACTAGAAAAGGGAGCGGGTTGAAAAAGCCTCGGCCTTATTGACTAGGTTCAAAGATCGAGACCCTAGACGCCTGAGAGAAATTGCCACAGGGGATGAAACGTGGCTTTATTTTTTTGAGCCCGATAATAAACTCAGTAACAAAATGTGGGTAGGTGAAAACAGCCATCACCCAGTTGTTGTTCGACGTAGCAGGAGCGTTAAAAGAGTTATGTACGCTCTATTTTTTGACAGTGATGAAAAAGTGGTCCGTGTCGCTGTGCCTTAGAGGGATAGTGTCACTGGAATATTTTACCGTGACCACGTTTCACTGCTGTAGTTAATCACTAAAAAATTACAAAGAACCCAAGGTCCGGAATGCGCACGATCAAATTACTCCATGATAATGCACCTGCACATCGGTCAGCCTTGATTCAAGCTTATTTAGACGAGCAGAGAATTGAGGTTTTGCTGCATCCCGCTTTTAGTCCTGACCTTGTGACTTTTGTTTAAATCCATACATCAAATCTTGCCTTCGCGATCGCCGGTTCGAAACCCGTAGTGCCGTCGGAAGCGCTCTCTACCAGTGTATAAACAGTATACCCAAAGAACAGTTCAAATATGCATTTTCGGAATGGATTCTGAGGCTGGAAAAGTGTGTAGAGGTCCATGGTGAATATTGAAGGAATCTACTAATCATTTTTCACAGGTATGACTTTTTTATAAAAACGCGCTGCCGTTGCCGCTAATTAAAATATGCCCCCACCCCCGTACAAGAGAGATATACCAGTATCAGTTTAAACGCATGGTATGCCGAGGTCTGGGTACGAATTTGCTGAAACCGGTTGCGGGAATTTTTATGGTTAGGGTTAAGCTTAAGGTAGGTGTTATGTTGAAAACACACCGACACAAAAGTACGAACAGTTATTTCACAATACTTTTAATGCAGAAGTTATTACAACCATATATATTCACCACTCCTATATTGAAGTGGGTACGCAAGGGCTGTTGATTCTAACATACATTTTAAAGAGAAAATATACTTACCATGATTTCGAAGCTACGATTTCCCTTTACAAATTATTTTAGTGTGGAACAATATATGACAATAGAATAAATGCCTTATCAATGTAACCTCGCTATTTCTATGTTGTGAAATAATCTGTTACCGGTTGCTGAAACCGGAGCTTGTCAGACGATAACGAAGTCGTTATAATTTATGTCCTCGTTTTATTTTTGGACTGGACTAGTCATTTGACTGCGTGTGGTATCTCACAATTTGTCTTTGGTGTGATATCACAGTGGGACAACACTTGATCTGTCTCGTGAGGGCAAAAGTCCGGACATGACTGAGATAATGCTGGTGGGACGTTGAACCAAAGTAAACAAATGAAGAGAAACAAACCGCTATAAGTGGCATACAATTATATGTACAGAAAAGGTTTCCTACTTTCCTGTACTAGCAAAGATTTTTTTGTACAGGGTTTGTTTTGTTTTTACAACAAAAAGTTACGTCGGACTGTCCTTTAAATTTATAATGTCCAAGGGGACGTCGAGCTTCCGCTCAGGTTGACCTTTTTATTAAATCAGCTATAACTTATATGTCCTTCATTGGATTGCTTCAATATTTGGACAGTTCCCTAATCATTTATAATTCTCCCAGCCGAGTCTAATAAACATTATATCAAAACACAGAAGCATGTTATTCTATTTATCTTACATAAAAAGAACAATTCAAAATCGTTATACAAAGGTTATACAAATTACGAGAGCGTATGTATGCAATAACGGAAATCGGTGTCTACACAAAACAATTCTTTATTTTTACTTTTATATTTATCAAACGAAAACAGTGTTTTTATTTACCTTTAACCAATCATTCACAGAACCACTGATAGTTACAGTGATATTAATATAATCACCTATCTTTGATTTACACAAAAATCTTTGTATATCCCGGTGATTTACACGGTCTGTCGCGTGTGTGGATAGGTGTAGTTTTGAACTGAGCAAATATATAGCAATATGTGAAAATACTCGTAGACAGCTTGAACATTCTGTTGGACGAGTGATTACCTGTGGAATTGACAGGAAAGGGCCAGAATTTCTTTCAAGGCACAAGAATAATTTCTGCGGGTGCAGATAAATGCATTGGACCAGTACGGGGTTCTGTGACGATCATCCCAGCTGACTGAGGTATTTTTGAACAGCTTACAATTTTCGAACATTTTTCTTGTGTTTCTACAGACATTCACTGCACTGAATATGCCTTTCATCACCCCTCCCAGTTTTTAAACCCATGAACCTTTGCCCCAAGAACCAGTGGTCCAAGTCACTTTTTATACCCCCGAAACAAAGTTTTTGGGGGGGGGGGGGGGGGGGGGTATATAGGAGTCACCCGGTGGTCGGTCGGTCGGTTGGTCGGTCGGTCCAGCGGTCCGTTGCATTTTCCTTGTCCGGAGCATAACTTGAAAACCACAAGTTGGAATTCAATACAACTTCATGCAATGATCAAGCACATGGAGAGGAAGTGCAGTGCACAAGAACCATAACTCCATCTTGACTTATTACAGAGTTATTGCCCTTTGTTACTTTTCCTTGTCCGGAGCATAACTTGAAAAGTACAAGTTTGATTTCAAAACAATTTCATACAATGGTCAACCACAATATGAGGAAGTGCAGTGCACAAGAACCATAACTCTATCTAGAGTAATTACAGAGTTATTGCCCTTTGCATTTTTGTTATTGCCCTTTGTATAACTTTTCCTTGTCCGGAGCATAACTTGTAAAGTACATTGGATTTCAAAACAATTTCATACAATGGTCAACCACAATAGAGGAAGTGCAGTGCACAAGAACCATAACTCTATCTATAGGAATTACAGAGTTATTGCCCTTAGTTACTTTTCCTTGTCCAGAGTATAACTTGTAAACTACAGGTTGGATTTCAAAACAATTTCATGCAATGGTCAACCACAATATGAGGAAGTGCAGTGCACAAGAAACATAAATCTATCTATAGGAATTACAGAGTTATTGCCCTTAGTTACTTTTCCTTGTCCAGAGTATAACTTGTAAACTACTGGTTGGATTTCAAAACAATTTCATGCAATGGTCAACCACAATATGAGGAAGTGCAGTGCACAAGAACCATAACTCTATCTAGAGTAATTACAGAGTTATTTCCCTTTGTTACTTTTCCTTGTTTTTCTTGTCCTGAACATAACTCGAATATTATACATGGTAAATACTTGAAACTTAAAATGTAAACAGATGGCGACTAGGAGAAGTGCAGTGTCCAAGAACTGTAACCTTATATTTTTAAACTACTGTGACAAACAACCATTATTGACTCTCTATCAATTTTAAATAAAAACTTTACTTACTTATTACTATCACAACCAATATACTATGTATACAGGTTCTTATCTATGCTCTGCCTGAAGTCTGGCTTCTCCTGCATTAAAGTATTTTGCGGGGGTATTAATCACCTTCAGTGATAGCTCTAGTTACTTTTGTTCTGTGGGATACATAAATTGTGGCATCAGTGTAATTCATATCAGAAGGGCGTTTTTGTTTTTTGTTGCATATAATTTATAAAAATAAATAGGGTTTGTTTGCATCCTCTTCGGATGTAGCAATAATTCTTTGCACCAGCTGAAAATGGAGACGTTTATATTGTTTGTTTTATAATTAAAAGGAAGCATAGTGGAAATATACTTTAACTGGATTTTTGCTCAAGTTATTTGAATGGAAAAGCCTAAAATTCGGCATGTCAGACATTTTGACAGTTGAATCGCAGACGACATAGGATATGACTGCATTCATTATTTACTTTTATTATTTTGTAAAATTACTGTCTATATCAGATTTATGGAAATGATTTTTATCATGAATTAAAAAAGTTGTCCATGGTGTACTTCAGAAGGTCACTAGTAAAATAATAGTTTGGCAATGCCAAGTTCACTTATCGATTTTAGACAATGATGGTATTATTTCAATCATGTTTTTTGTAGATCCAGTTTTAAGGGCCAGGTTACAATGGTGCTGTTTTTAAATGCTAATTAAAATAAATGGATCTGTGATAAAATGATTAGAAGTTTGATAATATCACAGGTGTCCTTTATATCCGTGTCTGATTACACATAGCAGGTGGTTTGATGTAATTATAATCTAATTATTATCTGATCACTGGAGGTCAACTACAGATGTTCCTGATTAATACCAAGGGTGTAAAAATATCATGTTTTAAGTTAATTTATAACACATCCTGGGTAGTTTTCTATAGTTTTCCTACAGACATATATTGCATGGCCTTCACAAGTTCATCTTGATTAACCGGCCCATATACATTCGTGCGCATGCGCGCACTCATGTATAGGGTGTGAGTTAATCAAGCTCAACAGCCCTTTTTGTCAGAATCCACATGAAAATGTCAAATGTCAGATGTAGGTTATATATATATGTTTATGATCAATATCACAGTGTCCCAATAATTTAGGATTTTTATCTGAATAATGTTTAAACATGGGAAAAGGGTTTGATTATAAGACTGGGTGTGTTACATGTACTATACACACTCTTTGTCTGATGAAGTGCTTTCTCAATAATTAGTGGGGCCGCCGTGGCCGAGCGGTTACAGTCGTGGACTAAAAATCTCCCAGCCCCTCACCGCTGTGGGTTCGAATCCCGGTAGGGACTTCGGATTTTTCATGTAAGGAAGCCTTCCAGCTGGCTTGCGGTAGGTCGGTGGTTCTACCCGGGTACCTCTGTTTACTCGGGGTCTTCCTCCACCTGTAATTAGCTGGACGTCGCTATATGATTGAAATACTATCGCAGCGACGGTAAACCCCAATACAACAACAATAATTAGTTTTTATCAACTTTTAAATGGCACAGTCATCTCAGAAATATGCAAATCAATCAGTTATAAACAACTACCTATCAAATTGATTATTAATTATTGTGCAGTTTGAAACAATTTGAAACTTATGGTATATATTTAATAATTAAAATATGAAACTATAATTTTTCTGATTATTAATTTTGTTTGTAAAACAGTTATTTATGGCCATATAGCTATTCCATATTTTCATACGTGTTTCTTTGATTTTAATTAAATTAGAAAATATTGAACAATACCCTAACTTACATGACTACATCGGCTCGATGTCGGTATAATATCGGTATATCTGCTAGTTTGCCAATATCGGGCCGATATCGTATCTACGTTTGGGTTAATGATGGAATGACCTGAACATATTAAACATATATTGGACTTACCATATCAGCCCTTCATTTTTCTCTGGACACTTTTTTCAAGTCCAATTCTGTAAAATAAAATAAATATTATTTTAGCATTTTCATCACATATTGATAACAGTTTTTTTATTTGACCGTAATAAAATGCGTTTTTTTGTTTTTTATTTATTTATTTATTTATTTTTTATATTTTTTTTCTTTTTCTTTCTCCCGAAGAACCGGTCACACAGTAAAATCTTATACAAACACTGCAGACGAATTATACTTTTAATTATTCTTAAATTACTTGTAAAACTGTTATTTTACAATTAATTAGTGCCTGTAATATTTCACACGTTCATATTTAGTTGTGTCGATTAAATTATGGTTTTGTTTGCGCCCAATATATATACCATGATTTCGCGAATTTTCATTGAAAGTTAAAACTTTTTTTGACACCAATACCTCATTTTTGCACGATATAGTGGTGATCTCCAGTTCATAAGAGTATTTGAAATTGATTTATTCCTAGGAAATGCATTGTTAAATTATCATTTTCAAAATTCCGTCAAGAGAATGATGCATTTTCAGTGAATAAGAAACGACATTCGGCCGATACACAATCGACATCGGGCCGACGTCATGATGATAGCGGGCCGAAATATACAACATACGTCCGACTGACAGCGGTCCTCTTTGCAACCGATATTAAAAGAGACATTCGGCCGATACTCAGGTGACGTCATGCCGACATAACCATGATATCGGGCCGATACATAAACCCAACATCAGCCTGATAGCGGCACTCTTTGCAGCCGATAAATGAAACGACATTCGACTGAAACACCGTCGACATCGGGCCGACATCATCATGATATCAGGTCGATATATAAAGCCGAAGTGTTGGCATGGCGTCTTTGCAGCCGATATTTCAAACGACGTCGGGCCGATATAGAAAGCAACATCGGGGCAATGTCGGGCCGATGTAGAATGTTGGTTGGGACATTATACATGAATATATCAGTTATATACCTTAAAATGTTAATGCTGCTGTAACACAATATTGCGTGCTTTATTATTGTGACATTCTTATTTCATAATTAAATCGGTATGCTGTGTGGCAGGCCCTTAGGCAATTCATTTACAACGTATTTCAATTACCATGTATGTCAAACTTTAAAACATGAGACAAAGAAAAAATATCAACCCAAATTTAAGTTTGGTAACAAGTATATGGAGACAGTCTCTTGGGAGCCCTGTCGCTGCGGAAGGTCCGCCTATATTGCATACATTAAATGAGGGACACCAATAGTTAGGGTACACGTGTTTTTTTACATTGTTGTAAATTGATTTTTTTATTCAATCCTGTGCAATATCAACCGTAGCCTGCTCATCTCCCTCGACGTGAATAATGATTAGAGTAATTAATGAACCGTCCATTAATGAGCCATCGGTCCTCTTCTTCAACTAGCAATGGTCAGAAAGTTCTCTGTTGCACTAATTTTATCGTTAATTTTGGTCGATTTAATCACCATCTTGCATAAAAGCATCGTTTAAAAGTTGACGTTAAAATTTATTCATATTTGCGTTTTAGATGCATTAAAGTTATAATTGGGGCGACGTTGGAGAAGTGCATGTGACTTCCTTAATGACAGTGCACGCATAGCATACCAACAGGTGGTATTATAGAATGATATATTGAACCTAGAGTGAAATATTCAATGGTAGACGAGTATGACGACTGGTAATGATTTATAGGTAGTTATGGAAAGTAAACAATATATCAGAAATTACAATTACATTGTAGCTTAATATATATCATGGTTCTTCAGCACACATGTTTAAATAATAGCATTTGGACACTGTTTAAATATCAACAGTTTATCATAGGACGAACGTGATTTTTTTTCTCAAATATTTGATTACATGCGTTTCTATTCGTCTCGGGGTTTACGTTGTTAAGTCAAAATTCATGCAGGACTTCGAGAGCCTTTGCAGGATTGCGGTCTGGTAAAAGGAAATATAAATGAAAATATATACATTTTGAAGACTGCAAAGAGGTCGATTGTAACTATACGAAGTGTTAAATCAAAATCAGAAAGAAAAGGTTAAAAAAAAAAGACAAACGATGACATGCGCTGGATCTTATTTTTTCTATTTCTTTTCTTAAATTGTGTATGACTTATTTTTATAAAGGTTATTATGTCAACTCACTCATCGTGCAAGGTCAGTTGATAATGGTCTAAAAGGATAAATTATTATACAGCTAGATTCTTGAAAATTAACAAAATCATATGAATAAATAGAGAGAGAAACCAACGAGCAAAATAAGATGGAGCGGCCATTGCTTCAGGAGAAGACATTATTCTATAGTAGTCCAAGTTAGCGAGCGAGCGAGCGAGAGAGAGAGAGAGAAGAGAAGGAGACATGTGACTTTATTGCTAAACAAAACCATGTATCTAGAAAATTATTAAATAATAAACACCTTGTATGTTGTTATAATTGGATTTTATGTATTTCTTTGTTATTTGATGTAAACTTATTCTTTTTGGCATTAAGTCAAGAAAAGGTTTTATTCAGTCAGAAGCAGCAATTTGGGAATTGCAGGAGATATAATGTAAACGCTATATCTGGACAACATTGGTTTGTATTTATTTTGTATCCTTTAAATAATATTTATCATTCTTTTTGCAGCCTTGAACTCAATGTTATCCTTGTCTGCCAACTAGGTATTTGACTGTAGATTCCACAAATCATTTTTAATGCATCCTGTTAGTATGCAGCGCGTGCGTGGTTATGAAACACCGCTTGTAAATCAAATCAAATTTACATCGCTCCTTTCAGTTGTCTGACTTTGCTACTTTATCTGCATTAGAAAAACGTAAACATGAATAATCGGTAACTTTAGTAAAGTTTCAAACACAATATGTGATGGCACTGCATTTATTCGAGAGTGTGATTAATTTCACCACAAGGACACCAATTATATGGAGAAAATGATGATGAAATTAGTGGAACGGGGAATCTTCTGACCATTGGTTGATGAACAAGAGGAACGATTGAAATTAGGAACGGCCCATTAATTGCCCTAATCATTATTCACGTCGTGGGGGATGAGCACGTTCCTGTTGATATTGGTTAAAATCAAATTACGACCATGTTTGAAAACATGTGTACTTTAACCATCGATGTGGTTTAATGTATGCGAATATCATAGCCGTGTCTTTGAATACCGGGTTGTAATCAACACTGAGAACACTTTCCTTAATTTTAACAATTATAATCAAACTGATATTCAGGTTCATGATTTGTTTTCCTTGCTTCATGCCCTCATGTTTGACGAACAAATATTATTATTATTATAGCAAATAATAAAACATTGGAAGGTATGCTTTTATCTGGAATGTGCAATATATACGTGTCCGTAAATTCCATTTTATTTGCAGCATTTCAAAGCAAGCGTCTTTATTGTCTTTATTCGTACAAAATTACAGAAATCGTCGGAACTAATAAATGTTAGTATTAAGTTTGAATTTTCGACACAGATATGACATATATAAAATAAGACTGGCATCTCAATTTCATGAACAACGTAAAACCTGAAATTTAATGAAGGTATTGAATGTTGAATTGTCCATCAAAACGGATTATAGTTACTTAGCGTAAAGGGGATTGATGTATCATGAAATTAATACTTATTACCAAATATACCTACTCAATAATTATGAAATCTGAACTTTTGAAGACATATGAGTTAAGAATCATGAATATACATGTAAGTCGTAATAGATGGTAATCCTCAAGAAACAAACATTCCACTGGAATCAGGGAGACAAATGTTGCGACGAATGTGAAGCCTTGAACCACTCAAATTGTGTCGTTAGGAAGGACGAGGTATGCCTGGCCTACTCTCGTGCAGACGATGACATTTATCTCATCTTCTTCTCTTGCGTCATGCCAACTTTTGCAACCAGTCTCTTCGAACAAGTTCGGTGCGTCATCCAGCTGTAAGAATCATGACCAGTACTCCATCTTCGGTACTGATGTCTCAAACCATTGGATGCAACACTAGGTATAGTATACATGTCGTCTCAAGTACACTCAAATATTGCAGCAGTTCATCTAGTAATTATAGCTTTACACCTAAATGCTCCAGCCATAAACCAATACAACTATCTTAACTTCGAACATATCATTAACGTCATTTTGAAAGTACACAGTGTAACCTCCACTACCATTTGTCCCATTTTTTCAACAAAGTCTAAATATGTTTTTTGTTACGTTAGCCGCGTGCTCTCCTACCGCCGACTTCAAAGTTTCCGCTGTGGCCTACATGACAAAAGTGAGACAAATGGTAAGATACTTACAGTTCATATTTTTAAAAATATGGATCTTAACCTTTCGCTCGACTTCGCTTAGGTTAAATTCCATATTTAAACAAGAGTGCCAGTGATGCCACAATATACGCCGCCACAAAATATAAAGACCAAGGGGGGTCTTTTAATTATTGCTTTTAACAATCCTGTAAGCATAAGCTCATAATAAAGTCTGTAAGACCAATTAATTTAGCTGAACAGAGATAGAACCCTAAAAATACTTCCAATATGAAAGTAGGTCAAATAGAAACTTGAGTTGTGTTTTCAAGAGACCATGTTTAGAAAGGCATAACTATTACAAATATTGATGAACATAAAAATCCCTGTTTTGTGCATATCTACCCAGTATAGTAATGGCATTGCCCAAGTTTTGAAAAGATTAGGTCAGAAACATACAAGAAATTGCATTCACAAAGCTGAAATATCAATCAGCTACAGAGACTAAGTTTCAAGGGACACAAATCTTGTAAAAATCAATGAACTGGAAAATCGCCACTTCATGTACATCTACCCATTATAGAAATGACATTGACCAAGTTTTGAAAAGTTTCATTCAGAAACGTAGGAGGAGTTGCGTTCACAAGGCTGCAATATCAATCAGCTACAGAGACTAAGTTTCAAGGGACACGAATCTTGTAATAATCAATGAACTGGAAAATCGCCACTTCATGTACATCTACCCATTATAGAAATGACATTGACCAAGTTTTGAAAAGATTCATTCAGAAATGAAGGAGGAGTTGCGTTCACAAGGCTGCAATATCAATCAGCTACAGACACTAAGTTTCAAGGGACACAAATCTTGTGAAAATCAATAAGCCCGAAAATCGCCACTTCATGCACGTCTACCCATTATAGTAATGACATTGACCAAGTTTTGAAAAGATTCATTCAGAATCATAGGAGGAGTTGCGTTCAGAAGGCTGCAATATCAATCAGCTACAGACACTAAGTTTCAAGGGACACAAATCTTGTGAAAATCAATAAGCCCGAAAATCGCCACTTCATGCACGTCTACCCATTATAGTAATGACATTGACCAAGTTTTGAAAAGATTCATTCAGAATCATAGGAGGAGTTGCGTTCACAAGGCTGCAATATCAATCAGCTACAGAGACTAAGTTTCAAGGGACACAAATCTTGTTAAAATCAATGAACCCGAAAATCGCCACTTCATGCCCATCTACCCATTAAAATTATGACATTGACTAAGTTTTGAAAAGATTCATTCAGAAACGTAGGAAGAGTTGCGTTCACAAGGCTTCAATATCATTCAGTAACAGAGACTAAGTTTCAAGGGACACAAATCTTATAAAAATCAATGAACCGGAAAATCGCCACTTCATGCACATCTACCCATTATAGTCATGACATTGACCAAATTTTTAAAAGATTCATTCAGAAACGTAGGAGGAGTTGCGCTCAGAAGATATGGACGTACGGACGGACTGACGGACGTACGTACGGACGGACAGACGGAGAAGATGACGCCCATACATGACCGCCTCCGGCGGCGTATAAAAAAAGTACAAGTAAAACCTGAAAAGTTTATTGACCCAGTAAATGTGACATCGTTTGTGGGCACGAGACTTGGTTGAACCCATCCATATTTGACGCAAATGTTACACCAACAAACAGTGATTACAACATATATCACCAACAGACAGTGATTACACCATCTATCGCATAGACCAAAGGACTTTGTGGATATCTCATATTTACCAAGAACACCATTAATAGTGAACCAATAGAAGTTGAAACTCCATGTGACACTGTTTTCTCGAAGGAAATGAATGTATAAACAGGGAACAACTTATCAGTGGCTCAGCTAACAGACCAACAACGATGTAAACTACACCTACGAACTTTAAAAGACCACCATATAAGTCTCTGTTAAAGTTAAGAGGAGAGCTACTATTTTGGAAACAGGCGACCTAAACCTTCAAGACGTAGATTGGACCAGTAACTCTAACAGAGGTCACCAAATGACCTCCATAGCAATGTCATAAATGACAATACGTCTACCTCGAGCCTTATCTAGGAATCTTTACACGTGGAAACAAAATTCTAGATTTGTTCATTACAAACCGTCCTCAGCTGTGAGATTTTGATCATAAGTGAGTAGTTGCTATATTTGTAGATATTAACATGTGTTGCATTGGGCGTAGAAAACCGATCTGTTCATTAGGCAGACATTGGTAAGATCTAACATAGATACAAACCAATACCTAATGCAATGATCAAAAGTATTTCACCATCCTGCTTTTTGGAAAATAAATACAAAGATGGGTGCCATCTCATACTTGATGATTAGGTCCCTACAAGACACAATCCTGAAGGACTCAGCAAACCATAGACCTGCACTTACAGGTCTTAAAAAGCGCCTGCTTCCTGCGTGAAAATTGGCTGGGCTTTACAACTGATTAGAAGAAGTACGGGAAGATAAAAAAAAAAACAAAAAAAAAAACATGTATGGCAGCTCTTAACAACTATGTAAATGGCGTGTTATCGGATGACCAGGAAAACACCGATATGTTCTTAAATTATATAAAGTCTAGGAAGAGGTCATCCTGGAAACAGAAGGGCCAGTAATGTAAACGACATCAGATCTAGGATGTCGAACCCTTCAGCACCGCAGAAATTCCGCACGTTTGAAAATGCTGTACAAGAACTTACACAATCATGTAGACACCATACATTTCCCATTTTAATCTGATTAAATAAAACCACAGGTCGGCTTTGCCAGCAATTCATTCAAATTTTAGCAAAAAGAATCAGCCTACATATACAGCTTATTTTCTGCAATATACTTCCATAAGACATAGCCAGTCATCCTATATTTGGTGACTTCCAGTCGGCATTTGCGACTATCTAAAAAATTTTTTTTTTTTGGTAAAAAGAAAAAAAATCGAACGCTGCGTGCGCTATTTTATTCAGATCGCGAGAAAAACTATATTTTTAGTCAGGTTTTAGTCCGACGATTACCGAAGATAATATTGAAGGCATTATTATTATTTACATTTTTCATGGTTATTATTTACATGCTGTGGAGATAACTAATCAATTCGTAGAAAAGCAACTCGTTTCCTCTTTTAAATTTTATCAAACCGTAACCGCTTCCTGATCAGTTGGTAACAATTTTACCGTTAACATAATGCCGAATCGGTACGAGTATGTGTTTGTTATATGCATTTGGAGATTCTTAATTAAAAACTAATGTATAGTTCTGTAAATTGTATTGTTGTATTGAACCATTTGTTGAAAATATCGGTAAATTTGTAAAGATATATGCATGACATTTCGCGGACTTAGGTATTTGAACAATTTGCTGATGTTTTTCTTTTTTATGTTGTTTATATATATTTTGATTTTATGAATAATTATGATAAATGAAGTCAATAAAACTAGTAAAATAAATGTCACTCCATCCTGCATATAATGTGTTTTTTATGTTCTAAACTTCGTAATAGATAACACATACATGTCTAAATCACGGTTGTAATATTTTGTTTTATGTAAAAATATTATAGACCGTCCTCGGTAGACGAGTGGTTAGAGGGCACGCCGCTGGAGCGGGGGGGGGGTGTGGGTTCGATCCCTGGCTACGACATACCAAAGTCGTAAAAAGTGGTACTGATATAGCTCCCTTGCTTAGCGCTCAGCATCAAAGAACTGATTGGCCCGATGTCAGGATAATGTGACTGGGTGTGGTATCATACCTACATGTCTACGGTGTGATACCTCAGTATGGCAGCACTATATCTGTCTCAAGTAGACATTGTCACCAAATGTCTGAAATAATGTCGGCGGGACGTTACACCCAACAAACAAACATAAAACTATTACAGACAATGCATGTTCATCAAGTCTAACACATAACTTACAAACATGTGATATGTTTTGTTCTGTTAAACGTTTTTTTCGCATGCCTACTGCAGTCTGGTCTGTAATGTCTATTGTAGTAGAGATTGTCTCCAAATAAGATCTGACATGCCGGTGAAACGTCAATAATCAAACAAATCAATATATTTCGTACTGATCTCCGCAATGGAGAAATCCTATTGCACAAAATACTTGCAGATATTTGTAATTTTTTTAACAATAAATTTTTGCTACAACGTCTAGTGAGTGGTTATCATCAAAAATGAATAATATACATGTTTGTATAAATGTAGGAAAATGGCACCAAAAGCATTTATCAGCAATGTCCTGAGCATAGTGTAGAAATCTCAGTTTGGTGCCTATCAGGAGCTAATGAAACAACCTTGAATCTCGTAAATTGTAGA
>CM037793.1:27458496-27508496 GCA_021229015.1 Solen grandis | reverse complement strand
TAAGAGAGCTGAAATAACGATAAATGCAATCATGTCAGTATACTTTAATTCACTTTTATAACATAAATGTTTAGATTACTCTTATTATTCTTTGTTATCTGTTCTGAATTTTGGTTGCGATTGCAAGTGCCGTACAAAGCGTTCCATTGATTCTGGAAACTAGGATATAGAATAGTAAATCTGACAATGGCCCGACTAATTTTTCAACTATCCTTTAATAGCTCGAACTAAAAGTGGCATTTCTCACACGCATTTCGCTTACACGAGAGACACAGTAATGATGGGGCTACCAAAAAGCATTTATTCTTTTTTTTTTTTTAAATTTGGTGATAAAAAATCAGATCACCATGAGTTGCCAAAAGTCTTACCTTACCAAACCTTAAAACAAAGACATATTCACCCAGAAGCAGCCACGTCTGTTTTTTAGGTTGATCGACTTTGCTTAACTTAGATTTTTTTCAGCAAAGTAAGGTGATGAATTTCAGAATCTGTTTGAAAAAACAAAATCTATTTAACATTCCAAAAAAGATGTTTAATTTTCAGCAAATTATGGTTTTATAGTGTGATGATATTTTATTTCAAATCTGATATAGAACTGCATACGACATGGAACAATTTAAAGCCCCAGATGAGAAAAAAAATATTATGATATCACAAATTATAATGTAAAATCAAATTAGCATCTCGTAATAAGAAATAGTAATTCGTATAATTATTGAATTATACATAATGCATGAGGAAATACGTCCCGAATAACATTTCGTTATCACGCAATATAGATAACGTGATACAATGTTTCGTATTTGTGTAATAATATTTCATGGTTAATGACTCAAAGTTTATAAAAAACGAAAGGCTCTAAATGTGGTACAATAACTGAACGTGTGCAATATTGCTCCGGAAGTGGGGGATAATCCGTTAAGTTGTTATCAGGTTTTATATACATTAATATCACTCAGCCCCATTTATATGTTGACCATTGGACAAAAGTTTATTCAAATTTCAGTGTGAGGTAATTCCCGTTGTTAAAAAATATTGGGATTTCGTCATACTCATATTTATGCCATGGCTGTCTATTACACCTGTCAGCCGTGGGATACTTGACTAGCACTTTATTGTTATAAGGATATTCATAAGAGGTACGTCGACCAGTCAGAATGCTGCTCTGTTACACTGTATATAGCTCACGCCATATACAGCTTACTCGAAAGCGTCACATGTGGTATGATACCGCACCCAGTCACATAATCCTGACACCGGGCCAACCAGTCCTGCAACTACCCTTATATGCTGAGCGCCAAGCAAGGGGGCTATAACATAACAATTTTTACGACTACGGTATGTCGCGGCCGGGGATCGAACCCACGCCCCCCCCCCCCCGCTCCGTAGGCGGACGCTCCTACTACTCGCTACTCGGCCACGGGGGACGGTCTAAGTGCTGTAAGTGCGAGAGTTTTTATTGGTCCAAAACTCCCCACTACCTAGTGGGGCTGCCAATAGTGGCCGGCTTTTCAAATAAATTAAAACGAGCAAATGCTCCCACGGACGATGTATGGAGAATCGGCTTGAGCTCGTGGGTTTCCGAAACTGGTTCATGATCTTAGCTTTGAAAATAGTCACCAGGGGCTAGTTTCACTAAACTTCGTACGAAAATAAAAATCTTCGCAAGCGTAAAATCACAGATGTAAAATAACACTTTTTGTGATTTATTCTTTACAAAGAAGTGCTGTGTCAATATAATTCAAGGAAATGGGTCCACTTTCCTTTTTTTGTGAAAATGAGGCATTTGTTGGCATTATTTAGGGCAACAGACTTTCGACAAAGCTCAAATTTGATCGTATGGAGTTTGTGAAAGGGGCTCCTGTACCATCAACACAGAACTGTAGTATTTTGAAATATGTATTTGAATATTTTTTCTGTATGGAGTTCAACAAATGTAGATATTAAACAGTATTTCTTTTTATAAGAAATTCAAGAGAAAATATGCCCGATGTAATCTGATTAGAAAGCTACATCCCTAGGTAAACAAAAAGCAAAGATTTTGATGAAAGCTTTTGAAGGCTGCTGTAACCTGTCTTGGCGTAAGATTGGACACCCGAAACCAATTTCCGTTGTTAAAATCACCTGACGCAGATCAGAGCAAATTACATGTCTCGCCATGTTTTACACACTTTTCTACATGGATGTGGCAGACGTATCTCTCTTATCTTCACGTTGCGCTTTATCGATGGATTGCCCGACCCTTTGACGTCAAGCTTATCCTATTGTTGCCATAAGATACTCAGCTATGTTGGCATAATAGCACCTATCACTAGGATCGAAGAGCAGGAAATTCCATCCCGGTGGTGTATTGTTCAAATAGGAAACTTGAGTAGGCTGCGTTCAGACTTGAATCGGGCAATTCTATTTTTTTAATGTAAATAATATCATAAATCGACGAAATAGAAACGTCTAAATTAATGGACTGTTGATACAGTCTAGTCGCGATGGAACGTAGTAGCACAGATCCACGCTTTTACTTCGTTCCATCGCATCTTCGTTCCATCGCATCTTCGTTCCATCACATATTTTCTTCATGAATACGATGATCGCATTCCGCTTTTGTTGTACAAATGTACCACCATTTTTATATTGTATACGTGTTACGTGTGCCTTTATATATTAATGTCTAAACTTTTTTGTATGTATAAAAATAGAAGATTTATCAATTTGATATATGTTTAATATGAACATGCAAACAAATAATCTCTTGTTGTGAATCAAATAATCTCTTGTTGCGTTCGGGAGGTCTAGGGTTCAAACGTGAAAAGATCACCGATGAAAGTTCGAACCCAAGACGTATAAAACCAAAGTCTTACAAAATTGGTACCAATGCACCCTTGTCTTGCACTCGGCAAAAAGGGGACTGTAATGGGATGTCGGAGTACTCAGTATGGGTACTACACTTGAACTTGTCTCCTTTGTATCGGTTCTATAAATCAGGTACGCACAAGAACCAAGGAATCTATTTACAAAATGAGCTAGGGTTCGGACTCTCTCGTATCAAACCACTGTCTCTTCAGCAAAAACTGGAGCCAACTCGTGGGTTATCCTTGACCTCAAGGCCTAAATAAAGCCATAATAGTCAGAAAACGATTGCTAGCCATTACAATAGAAGAAAAATGACGGGTTATAAATAATAAAAATGTGACTTAAAACATATTATAGAACGATAAAAGATTGTCCCACACCGCTATGTTAGTAACATTTTTTTATGTTTTTATTGTTTTTGTTATTCATATCCTGATAGTTTCTAAATTCTAAATATTAACTTAAACTTTCATGAGTGCAGTGTGTCTCGACGTTAAGAATGACTCTGTAGAACTATACACCTATATACTTTCACCAACTGCACTTACTTACCTCTTATTTGAAGTTATTGTTTGTTTAAAAATTCAATGACCTGGATATTAAGAAATAGATTGAGAAAGAAGACATGGTCAAAACACGACATGGTCGTTGCCTTTTCGGACAATTTGTGCAAAAAATTAGAAAATGTTTTATTACCTTGCATTTCTTCTTTTTCCTTGTATTATAGGACAAATATATTGAGTAACGACGCAAAATTATCTCGATAAGCATGGAAAATATAGTGGATATTACCTAAAGCACTAATAAAAGAAATAAATGTATTCTCAGTTGGACAAAATTTCACATCAAACACAGACAAGGCATATAAGTATAGACCACTCTATGTCATCTAAGAACTAAATACAAATAACTTGTGTCAGATAGGAAATAAGAATTGTAACTCCAATTAGGAACCAATCATTATTGCTGTTGAAAATCTTGAAACACAATAATTAATGTGAGAAGTCTGCAGTAGAGAGGATGGCCCCTATATTTCTTTTAATATTTAATCAGATCACATATGTACGGAGCCCGAAAAAGTGATATAGTACGAAGTTGTTATGAACAAAAATGTATATTAATGCTACAAAGTTTGTGCAATCAAGTTACCTTATTTTATTAAATCCGTGCAGTTATTTTCATAGTCTAATTCTTGCTTTAAACTAGCCTATATTGACAATGTGTGCTGTTAAAATTAACGGATTCAGCTTTCACATATATGGGACTACATAGGAACTCGGTTTGGTGTTAGTATAAATGCAGTTACCATTTTTAAAGAGAGGTGCGTGAGGAATTTATGGACTCAGTAAGGTGATGTATAGCACGGCCACACGTTGGATAAAGAAGTTCAAGTCTGCACAGGACAGCGTTGTATGTTGTCCTTAACAAGGTAGATCCGTGAGTGTTGTGACGTCAAATATCACCAAGAAAGCGAAATACTTACTGTCCCAGAATGCACGACACATAACTACACAGACTGGAAGACATGCAGGCATCTTTGTGGGGCAACCTTTTAAATCCTGAAAAAAAGATCTTGCCGAACGAACGAACGAACGAACACATCTTTAATGCTCAAATCATACAAACAAACGATACAAGAGCATACAGTTATATATTGTCGTAATAGAAAAACAGTCAAACATTGATCACATGACAATGTTTAAGTATATCTTTTTACATTAAATGTTTTTGATGATATATATATTATTTGACATCAATAAATTAGGCCATGGAAATTGAAAAGAGAAAAAGTAAAATATAGCCCCCAAGAAAGTCTGCGAGATGAATCAGGAGGACAGTAACGTCAAAGTCTGCCGACAGCCCGTAAAATGCTAAAACTCTATCCTGAGGAGTTTTGTTTTATTTAGTAACTAGTGACGAAACTTATATTCAGTATTTCGAACCACACAGAAGCACATAAAAGGAAGCAACAAGATGCGGGCGACCAAACATTGAAGCAAAAAGAAAAAACAATCTTATGAAACACGGCCCTGCTTTCTTTTTGTCAACGCCCCTGCTCACAACGGAACACTGTGACTTAAAGTTTGCAAGAAAAGAAAGTTCCTCTGCTGCCTCGCCAGATTTAGCCCCTTGCAATATTGTTTTCCTTTTAAAACTAAATTGAGAGTCGCCGTTTTCACTTTATGAAGGAAGTAGTGCCTGTCATTTCCACTATATATCAGGGGTACCTAAGAATTTCTACGCTGATGCCTTCAAAAAGTCGATAGTACGTCTGAAAAAGTGCATACGCGTAGACGGTAAATATACCTTATTTCAAATACACAACCATTTGTTCATGAGCTTTTAATACTTACTGCAAAATTTAAAATAAAATTATTATTCTAAATATATCATGTATTTCTCGGACAGAAAAACAGAATGCGTGTTTAAAGTCCCGGTATCTTATAGATGTTAGATCTAAATCTGAATGCACTTACAACATATATAATTCAGTTTTAATTTCATCACTGAAAGACCTTGAGAAATGCCTAATTTACAGGAAAGATTCTATTAGAAAAATGCAAACTGTGGCTGTCTCGTTCTATATTTAGCTCAGAACCTTGACAGCATAAAATTAACATACAAGGGATTTTTCAGAAGTTCATGGATTTTCTTCCTATCTCCTCTACTACCGTGTATCAATATTTATTCAGTCTATAGTAAAAAACGTCCATGAACTTCTGAAACACCCAATGTACACCGAGACATCCGTGTTTTACTGAACAGTGTGTTTCAGAACAAGCTCCGCCCATCTTTCTCACTATTTTGCCGTCTGAACAACTAAGACTTCCGGGTGAATATTTCATTATGTGGACTTAACTAAACATTAAGAGGTTAATCAAACATTATTTGAGGCTTTGCTAATTAGAAATTTTGAAAAATATATTTTTTTCCCAGCTAAAACGCACTGGGGCTTTAAGATTTGTTAACAGATGCAATATGTACATTCATGTTTACGATAGAATTATCACATTGGGCAAATAGGAAATAATATTTTACTGAAGATTATTTGATTGTTTTCATAAAATACCTTATTTGCATATTCCTAACATCATTCATAATCGTCGATTTTCAAACAATTACGTTTTATCTTTAGTATGTAAAGATGACCTAGCAGATAAACAACAAGTGATTCGGCGACGGTTTAAAATTTCAAAACATTTCCGATTATGGGAATAACGTGCCTTGACATCCATACAAAATACTAAACATATCAATGCGTTTAATTGTTATTTTAAAGCAAATACTTGCATTTTTTTGCCATTTGCGTCAATGTCATTTTTTTCGTTTGTTTTTTTTTAAATGAAAATTGTATCATCATGAAATGTAATGGGCCTTTGATGAACGTCCTCGTACATGTATTAGAAAACTTTAGCCAGTATTACAAAATTAATACCTGCATATATTTGTATCATATAGAAAAGTCATTATAGTACATCGTCTATTAGATCACTGACTATATTTTGCGATATACTATTTCTATTTTATACGCTATACTACATTGGTAACTACGATATACTTTCGAAATTGCGAAATAAACTAAGACGTGCAAACTAAAAGTAAAAAGTTTGCAAGACCACTTTGTGGGTTTTGTCCACCTGCAAACGAGCATCACCTTTCCATTGATCAATGTTGAGTGTTTCAGATTTGATGAGAATGAAGAATTCAAATAAATCAGTCCGTCGATTGGAAATTAAAAATGCACACATACATGAATAATAATAATAAAAAAAAATAATAATAATAAAAAATAAACAATTAAATAAGAGTACTATAAAAGCATTAATTTCCTCGGAAAATTAGTTTTCGTTGATTTCTTGGAGAGTTAAATCATTAAATAATTCATACTAAAAAAATATTATTTCAACAGACCTCAACATGAACCTACAGATAACCCATTAAATACAGAATTAACGAAATCCTATGTCAACGAAATTTAATATCATGTTTACAGTGTATAGAGAAACGATGGAATTTTATTATAACTAAAAAAAATATTATGAAAAACGCTGGACTCTATCTTTTATTTCAGCACATAAAATAAAAGACGCATCAATCTTATGCATAAACATAGATAATTGCATAAAACCATTATTTCCTACATGCGATTTCAATTATTCATGCATTTGTAACGCAATTCTGGTATACCATTATTACTTTAAAAGGCTTAGTATAATATATCTACCTTAATGTATGGGATTTCTCGTAGGCAAGTGTGCAAATTTAGAAAAAAAAATGCAATTTTGTTACTGTTCGATGCAAAACATATATCATTATGACTGGCTAAAACGGAAAAAGGGCACATTATAACACGATATTTACCTTAATACACAAAATATACAAATGGTTTTCAATCAATATTTACAGTACATGTATTAGACATTCGCCATTTGGCTTGGTTTAAGATGTGCTTAAAAAAAGTTTGTTTATTGTTTGGGTTTAACGTCCCCGTAACAATATTTCAGTCATTAAGAGACTATGTCTGTATGAGACAGATATTGTACTGCTACACTGCAGTATTACGCCGTAGACATGCGACATACTACATCCAGTCACTTATCCTGACACCGGGTCAGCCAGTCCTGAAACTACCCCATATGCTGGGCGCCAAGCAAGGGAGCTATAACAGTACAATTTTTACGACTGGTGTCGAATCCGCAATCTTCCTGACGCTCACCGCCACCGGGACCAGTCTTATGAAAAGTGATGTTTTAAGTCCACTATTTACAGACGTATATAAGAAAATTCTTCAAGTTAAAAGGACCTCGGTGCAGATGCAAGCGTCCATTGACTTATAGGTTCTTTTCTCAGGGCCTGTAGAGGCTTGCATATACTATAAATTTCCACGATCAAATGATGGACCATTAGTACAATTTAATGAAGAATGGATCATCTTTACATAGTAAAACCTTATATCTTATTTAGCCGCCGGAATAGGTCTAGAGACTAAGACCGAATGCATAAAGTACGACTATAAATCACGATGATATCAATGAAAAATTACAACTTCTGCATATGATGCGCGTATATCAATCTTATATCGGGGCACCGTGTTCCTGTGGATATGGGTTCGATTTTCCCCGACCTTCATAGAAGTCAAATATCTAATAATTCTTCGCGAGGGATTATCATAATTTCGTAAGAATTTGTTTCCTAATCGAGGTAAAATAAACAAATTTAATCTGAAATATTTAAATTTTACCCTAAATAAATATCCTATGGGAGTTGAGCAAGCAAGTATTCCTTCCACCAAAAGTGTTATCTTCACCCTTAAACAATATCAGCCACAACGACAGTATTCTATAATCAATATTAGTCAAAAAAAAAAAAAAAAAAAAAAAATAAAAACAATTGTACATCGAATATTAACCTGCCTTTAAAGTTGATCTGAGACGTCTGTAAAGTTAAATGACATATGATGGTGCCTGTAAGATCTGCTGCAAGTGTTAAATGTTGATTTCCAACATGACTGGTGATAAAGCATTAATTCGACATTTTCGAAGGTTCAGCAATCGCTTGAAGATAATGTAATTGCGTTTTAAATATATATAAAAAATCACTATGCTGTATAACTTTATACATTTACTTGAACGCGTGGAATTTCCTTATTTTATGTCAAATTCAAAACGCACATTTCTCGAATAGTTTATAATTGAGAATGTTTGCAACTCATAACGTATATCTTTACCCGAAATAGCAAGTTATTCATTTTACACGTGTATCAATATGATGCTTAACTTTGGTGCTGTTGTTGTAATGTTTACACGATTTTATTTATGTCTAGAACACATTCCCTGAGTTAAAAGGTACAACTTATAACGACATGATATGTAGAACGCTGTAAGGAGATTAATTTATATCATGTTTATATTAGAATAAATGTCAAACATGAAACCATACAAACGAACAATATCAGTGCGAATATATTACGAAAGCATCAGCGTCAGGTTTCTTCTGTTGAGGTATTTATAACCGTGCACGTAATAAATTCCCGGAGTAGGTTTTTGAATATTTATTGGTCTAGATTTTGAATATCCAGATAAAAGTTAATAAATTAATTAACCCTTTCCCTCATATAGACTCATTTTGACGCACTCAATAGGTACCACATAAAGCCTGATCTGTCTTAACCCTTTCCCTCATATAGACTCATTTTGACACACTCAATAGGTACCACATAAAGCCTGATCTGTCTTAACCCTTTCCCTCATATAGACTCATTTTGACGCACTCAGTAGGTACCACATAAAGCCTGATCTGCAGAAAACTACAGTTAAACCTTACCAAATTTAATTATATAAAGTCCTCATTTCCAGACCACCGAGGAGCAGCGAACAGCATAAAACCTGATCAGCCTGCGAGAAAGGAAATGACACACGTGTCTTTTGAGACTAAACAGCAGCAGCAGCAGCAACAACAACAACAACAACAAAAATAAAAACACATAAAACAGAGCTAAAGTGAATTAAATGCTAGCATATGCGTTTTTGTACTCATTCTGTTAGCGTTCGAATTTCTTCTAGCCATCTTGTTAGCAAATCTTCCAAAAGAGTATCATTATTTTCCCAGAAGCCAGCAGTTACGCAATGATCGATGGTGTTTGTTTCATGTAATTACTACAATGATGTATACTTGCCTTTCTCTTTTCTTCTGTTCAAGTTCAATGTTTGTTTTTATGACCATTAAAGAAAATACAATATTTGAAGTTCCGGAATCCAAGTTGATTGGAGAAAAGTTAATGTAGGGAAAATAGAAAGGAAATTATCCTTATGTAAGTGGAGACTGTTTGCTGATTGTAATATGTCTAGGTAAATACAATCTTGTCCACATTTTAGACGAAATAACGTTGGTTTTGTAAAACAAGAAATTGCAAGGCATCAGCACGGCCATGATCAGATCACGTTTATACGAGGAGCTTCTTTGATAGTTGCAGATGGTTTTGTTATGTGAGGAGAAAAGTACATATGTTTTTTAAATCATTTTAAAAGGTGATAACCTTTTTCTTTAACTCAAATTTAAGGTTTTAATCGCTAATCTGGAATCTACGTATCAATTCCTACAAGAAAGAGAACTTTTCATTTATCGAAAAATAATAAAAAGTAAAAGTAGTTTTTTCCTCTGTGTGAATTATAAGGGCGTTTCATGGATTTCGACTTTGATAGTTTTGGAACTTATACAATTCAGCGCTTATTTTTTTTTTTTTTTACGAATAACTTTGTTTATAAACAGATCATAAACAGATAAATAAAACTGTGACTGCAACGCCATGTGCGTTGCCGTAGCCTTTGTGTAAGTTTCGAAACAACTTAAAATATCATTAAATGAAACATCTTTGATACATTTGACATTTTAGTATTTAACAACCTTCAACAATTTTGACATACGACATTATATCATGACATCACGAGATAATGTGCGCATGTCTGCCTTTTGAATAGGACGGTAATTTTATTACAAATATCACTATCTTGTAAATCACAGTTTGGATGTATTCAACTTGAAATTATTATTTTTTGTTATTATTTATAACAAAAAATCGATTTAATATGATGTCAAATTAGTGCCACGTGGGACTATCCCGGACTGCATGAATATTTGCAATCCATTAGTCTAACATAATTATATATTTCAAGCTATCAATGAAATGTGCACCGAGGTTACCCCCCAGTTTCGTACATTTGGTTGTGGAAAAAAACAATCTAATGTCAATATTGCATTTCTGTTTAATTTGGTAATTTATCGAAAACGATATCGACCCATTCAACAAAAACACATTAGACACGCAAAATACGACGTATTTAGTAATATTACGTAAAACCTGGCAAAGTAACACATATTTTGGAATAACCTTCTTCTGTGATATATAAACACGATTGAACGCATTTTACCGGCGCGAGTTTATTGTGTACATGTATCTCTGGATCCTTCTCGAAGAAGGAGGTAAACGTGTTAATACAATAAGGAACTAGATAATTTTGTTTAGCAACAAATGATGAAGGCATCACCGAGAGCAAGGAGAAAAAAACCACTTGAATATCTCCAACATTTGACAAGTTCTATACATCCTGTGTGACAATTTTTTTTTTCGCGTCATAAAAATTGTAAAGGAATTTCTATTCCATATAGCTAGAAATAATATATAAGTGTAATATTAATGAATTCATATGAAAGGATTAAGTTATATTATAAAAAAATAATAATTTATAAGAATATGTATGCTATGTCGTTTTTATAAAATAAAATGAATATGTTGCAGAAAATATAAACGTGTTAATATCCCCTTTATGGCTTCGTATAAATGCAATTGCATCATCTATAATTCATTGTTCAATGATTAATGTAACTATTTGATTACACAGCCCGTCATTTAATTCCTTTTGGTCTCTCCCCCATTCATCAGTCCATGTAAATATACAAATATTATACATACTTACGTATTGTATGATCTTTACAATCATTTAACATACCACACGAACGGTTGTTTCAATCAGTTATTGATTTTGTATTTATACTGATTACTATTTGCGTATGTTTCCTTTTTTTCTCTTTTCCCCTTTCCCTAAATATAACGTGTTACCACGTGTTGAAGAAAAGAATACTTAATGACTTGAATAACATGCGATTGTATTATAAAAATACACATTTTGTAATATGCTAAGGATTAATTTATAAACACACATGTATATGATTTTTCTCTTTACATTTTCATCGTACTTCTAGTTACTCACAAAGTGCCAATCACTTACAATACAGAAATCCTGTATCTTCATAGATGGCTGAAAAAGAAGGTAATGAGAGTTATTAAAATACACATTTTCGTTTCTATATGAATTTAAAACAAGATGTAAATTTATTTATCGGAATGTGAACTAATAGTCCCTTTTATCATTAGCAAGAAACGTCATAAGCTTGCCTAATTATGAACGAGTACCTGTCCATGGTAACATAATATTAATAAAGGTATTGTAATGCATTAGTTTATTAGACAATGATCAAAAAACATCAGAACAGAACAGAACATATATTTATTACGACTTGTACAATACAAGGTACATCGTCATTTGCAATATACAATACAAATTACATTTAGTAACAGTGGCACGTGGACTGAGTGAACACAAAGAGAGAGAGAGAGAACAAAAGTTATGCATATATATGTTAATATTAACATGAATATAAATAGGAGAGTAGTACATAACTACATTAAACAACTATCATATCATGACAGAATACTGACATTGTTAATATAATTGATTCTAATATCAAATGCCTTTTTAACAAAAAATGACAAATTATTCAATGTTGTTTTTTCATGCGAAGATAAGAGTAAATTTAATTTGTGGACAGAAGGTCTTCTATAAAAACGAGGATTAATAAACCTACCACGAATGTCGTTATATAGTGGACATACAAATAGAAAATGGTATATATCTTCAATATCTCTTTTGCCGCAGCAAGTAAAATAACGTTCGTTTCTTGGCACGGCATTATTACTAAAACGACCTGTCTGGATTCTTAAAGAATGTGATGAAATTCGAAGTCGAGTCAGATGATAGAAACACTCAAAAGATAACATATCTAAGTATGGTTCATAGCAAAAATATTTTTTAAATAATTTGTATTCTTCTAAGACAGCACTGCGTTCTACAGAACTAAACCATTCTTGTATGAAACAGTCTATGAGCTTTTGTTTAAACACCCGAGGAAATATTTTAACATCAATATTGTCACTGTTCAAAAATATATTTGGAAACCCATATTTATCTAAAAGCATCTTTAAATTAAACGCCCAATTTCTTTTACCTAAATTACAGTCATCTAATGAAATCAAGTACAACTTTCTCAGAATGCTATTTTGAGACTTGAGCAACTTATACTAATACTAACAATCCGAACATAACGATCTACAAACAATGGATACCTACCAAGTTCCCCGTAAACGGCGGAAGAGCTACTACTTTTACGAACGTTCAAAATACTTTTACAGAATTTAAGGTGTACCCTTTCTAACTCTTTTGATTTAGTAAATCCCCAGACTTCAACAGCATAATTCAGGATAGAACCGATAAATGAATCGAATAACTGGCACAGTAACTTAGGTTTAATTGCGATCTGTTTGCAATTTATAAGAAGCACATTTATTGCTTGAAGAGATTTTCCAAGGAAAAGTTCGTTATTTAACACAAAAGAACCTGTATAATTAAAAACTGTCCCTAAGTAATTAAAATTATCTACTACTTCGATATCATTGTTGTTATAAACCCATTTTTCGTTTGCTAATAAGGATCCTCTCTTTCTAAATACAACTATCTTTGTTTTTGAACAATTAACTTCTAACCCCCATTTGCAACAATATGAATAAAATAAGTCCAAATTTGTTTGTAATTCACCAGGTGTCTTCCCAATAATTACCATATCATCAGCGAATAAAAGTGTGGAGAAAATCATGTCTTCGACCTGTAAGCCCTTCCCTCCATTGGCCTGAAAATAATTTTCCAAATCTGCTAAAAACAAAGACACTAAAATAGGAGACATTGTTTCTCCCTGCTTTAAGCCAACAAAACAGTCATAAAAGTCTGATAAGGTATTACCATACTTTACACAAGATTTTACCGATTCATACATACTTTTTATAACACGCAAAACCCGTCCCTTAATTCCTTCTTTATATAGTTTATAAATAAACCATTCCTGTAAATACCATCAAAAAACTTCCGTAGGTCCAAAAATGCTACGTATAGGCGTTCATTTCTATTTAAAAAATAATTAACAATTGAATGCAAAGAAAATATTGCGTCGACCGTTGAACAATCTTTCCTAAAACCAAACTGAGCATCAGGAATTATATCAAAGGTGTTACAGAAATGCGTCAACCTATTATTCAACAACGTAGTAAAAAGTTTTGCGAAACAACTTAACAGTGAAATTCCCCGATAATTGTTGGTATCATGTTTATCTCCCTTTTTATGCAAGGGTAATATAATTCCTTCTTTCCATTTATCTGGAAAATGGCCTGAATCTAGAATCATGTTAAAAATATCACACACATATGGACAGATAATATCAATACTTGAAATAAAATATTCGTTTAGGAGACAGTCAATTCCATACGCTTTATTCTTTTTTTAATTTTCTAACTGCAATATCTATTTCCTCCTGCGTGATGGGATAAGCTAGTTCACCATTGTACTCAGTAAAGTCATAATTACCACAAAAATCTTCGGATTCCACATTAACAGTCTGGAAAATGTCGTTTTCCAGGTTAGAGAAATACTGAAAAAAGTCATTAGCATTTAACGAACTGTCGGAATTAGATTTCTTTTTCTTAAAAAATCTCCAAAAATCTCTTGGCTTACAATTTTTTAGATTTTCAATCTTTTTTAACTTTTCTTTATCATACTTACGCTTTTTTATACGTATAATGCTTTTAAATTCTCTCTTACAATCATTCAGATTTTGCCTACTCAGTTGCGTCCTAAGACGTTTAAAAGTACGAACAGATTCGTCGTACTTAAATTTTGCACTAATACAATCGTGGTCAAACCATTCCTTATTTTCAGAAATAGTATTTAAACTAAATGTAGTACATGGCTTTTGAACATATTCTTTTGAAAAGAGGGGATCTGCAACAGCTCTTATAGTTTCTGTAAAGCTGTTTACAACACTATTAACAGACGCCGGGCACCTGTCCATGCAATTGGACACAATATGATTAAGATCAGGTAATTTACAAATAAGACCTGAGCGAAAGTCATTTTGCAAATCGTTACGCCAAACAAAACGAGTTTCCTTAGTATTTACATTGACTGGTTGCGTGTAATCACAGCGCAAGGAAAAAACTATCGGTGCATGGTCACTCCAAGGTGTAAGTGACCCAATATCAAATTTGACAATGCACGTGAAATTATTGCTACTGGTCAGCAAATAATCAATAACAGAGGCTCCTTGGGGTGAAATATATGTAAACGCACCATTACCAGTATCGCCACTTATCCGGCCGTTAACAATACGTACCCCGTGGCTTTACACAAGTCTAACAACCGTGAACTAAAATTATTACAATTAGTGTCCTGTGAGGCCCTACTGAGGTATTCGTCGGGAACATAATCGATATTGTCAGTATGTTCGTTAAACTGATCAAATAAAATAAAATCGTTTTTTAAACCAACACGTGCATTAAAATCGCCGGTAACAAATACTGAACCCATCTCACTGAACTCTGTAATATCATTTTGTAATATATCAAATAGGTCAACATTTATAACATTATAAGCAGGAGAGCCCTCACCCCAAAGATAGATACCACCCAAAAACATGTCTTGTTTGATTTTGAAAAAATCACGGCATAGCTTTAACCATACGATGGTATTATGGTGACTCTTACTAATGGACATTCCCTTACTTAAATTGTTTTTGTATAGAACTACAATTCCGCCGCTCGCTCTTTTTGCCTGCCTATTGCGAAAATTACGGTAAAAGTTACACGTTGTATAACCGTCTAACTCAAAAATACTGTCACCTGAAGCCCAAGATTCATACAAGAAGATGATGTCATGATTAGTTATTAAACTAACAAACTCCTCCGATTTCAGTTTATCAGTCGTTAGACCATTTACGTTCCATGAACAAATCGAAACACTACTCCCCTCACACCCCTAGTCTCTCACCGCCTTTCAATCAATGTACAGCGTATCGAACGCAATCCAGGCCTTCTTCCCCTCTTGTCTGGCAGCCTTCATCCTTGGTACAAGTCGCCATCTCTTCTCCACCACCTCACTTGGATATTGCTCATACACCGAATAGTTTGTTCCCTGAAGAGCCTTACCATTCTTCCTCACCAGCTCCTTGTCTTTAAACTCATGGAATTTGGCCACTATCTTCCTGCACTCCCCAGCCTGCCGCAAGCCCGCCATCCTATGGACCCTCTCAAACTTCATCTCATCGACAATGCCCTGTGCAATTTTCATCTTGCTAACAAGAAACTCTCTCAACTTTTTCTCACAGTCTTCTCTGCCCCCCACAAGATCTTCATTGATATTTGTAAAAATTAAGTTATTCCTCATGGACTGCGCTTCCATATATACTACATTGTTTTTTAGCTCGTCCTTCTGCTTCACAAGGTCCTCAATCCTTCCCTGTGCCACCCCTAGATTAAAGTCTGTACTTTCAACTTTATCTTCTAAGGTGGATACCCTCTCCGTCACCTCTTTATGTCTGGTGTCCATGACAACCCACAGCTTCTTTAAGTCATCTTCAAAACTACCAACCTTCCTCTTCAGCTCATCCAAAACTTCAAGGTGTTTCTCAACCCCCATAATTCGTGTCTCTACTCTCGTTAAAAACGTCAACACATCCCTGATAGTGGGTTGTCCTGGATTGACAGACTCCGACAACGACGACCCCGTCGGTCGTGCGTCATGTCGTGCGCTCGCTTCACCCTGTGACACAAATACACTACCATCCATCTCCAGACCACCGTTACATTCAGACCCAAACAAAACTTGTTTGGCCACTCACCGTGTTCCCAGGCAGCACCCCGGCCGGGCCTAAAAACTGTTTTTTTACTAGGATTAGCACTAACCCCACCCACCTCGGTAGCACTATCGCTACTCCGGTTTTGTCTTTTCTTCTTTTTCTTTGTCATAATATATAGTAAAAATTCCACAATAGCATAACTAAAGTCTCAATCGCATCACCACAATCACAAACACATAAAATTCAAGAATGAAAGTCCAATACAATCCAACTAGTGATATCTTGCACAGACCGATCTCTTTAACACGTCCACTCACCCCGAAACCACTTAACGTTACCACAAAGCTGAGTTGCGCATCGCTTTTCCCTATTTACATTTTTAAATAGTGTCATATAGGCAATTATATATCATGTATCCGATGCATTACTTATTCTCGGTTTACATATTTTGGATTATTTGTTTTAGTATTCATAAGTGACGAAACGTTGCATTATGTAACATAATGTCATATACAAAGGCAAGTTTTGTCTTCGGTCCATTGACATCATATCACTGATTTGAATAGCAGCAGTAAACTACACGTACATTCTTCATGTAATAGTATTTAAAAACTGAGTATTGAACCCGTGACATCCCATTTACAACGCGGATAATCTTATCACTCGTTTATAGATCCCGGTGAAAATACTCGTATCTAACAACTTAACCTCTCCAGAAGCGCGAAAATCAATGTATAATGAAAGTGGTTGCAAACGGACGGCAAAAAAATATTTTCTCATAAAAAATAGTAGGCATAATTAAGGAAATACGTGTCTCAATATTTATAAGTCATAATAAAAGATTTTGTCAGAAAAGGAATGTGTTAACACTACAACGTTTTAGTCGGTTACGTGAGAGTATCAGAAATATCTTCCTAAAACAAAATACAAGAAAAAACAACACGACAACTGGGTGTAACTGGTCTTGAATAATTTTAGCTATATCAATATTTAACATGAATGAGAATAGATCGGTGGTGTGTAGCAATTCAACAATGGCTTAATTAAAAACAGTAAAACACTTCGTGAATCTTCATTTCTCAAAGCTCAATTATATTAAAACAGCTAAAAGCTCTGAGACATGGGAAAACTGCTTCAAGAATTTAGATTCCTGTCTTTGAGATTTTAATGTTTCAAAAGTCTGTGACTTGGAGACTTTTTTTGTAATACCTTGTATTCGTGCCTGTAAAATGAATAAGTAATGAAATCCTGGTCTCTTCTGATTAAAGTTTTATTTTCTGTAAGGTCCATTATAAAAAAAAAAAGAAAAAAAAACACGATTCAAGTTAGGCACTGTTTCTGAAATGTTGTTAAAGAAGAAGAAAAGAAATAATAATCGACAAGTTATACATATTCATCATATGTGTTTCATATGGACGATATCATTTTTTATTCATAGATAATATATCAACAACATGAGGCAATTCTTTAACAGTATAGAAAAAAAAATCACTGCAGACATATACAAAATACAAACTTATTATTTAAACTAATCCTCGCGACTGCTTCTGGACTGGACACGTAACTTACGCCTGGGAAGTTCATGTTATACTCATATTTGGGACGGGCTTTGGCCGATCTTAGACAAATTTTGAAATTAGTTAAAACTTATTGATTTCCGCCTCGATTTTGAAACAAGTTCTTACAACTTTTATTAATCCCCCTGGACTGTTCATAGGTTGAACCAGTATTTGGCGCCTGGGATGGTCATAGTAAATTCTTGCCCCCAAACTGGGTCCGAACCCACAACGTTCGGGTACGTGGTAGGGTACGTTACCACTAGACCACGACACCCTCCAGTGGTCAGCTTCTGACTTTATTGTAAGATATGCGTTACAAAAGGACGATGACATTTCAGTAAAGTATAATGGAACATTTAGCTGAAATATTATATTCAGCCATATTGAAAATTTACGCGGTAAATAACACTGAAAATATTAAAAATACTATAACATGAATTGTCTATTGAGCATTCATGATAAAAAGCATAAGTTTCAAATTACTTTTAATGTTCATTTAACAAATATATGGCAGAAATAAAACAGGAAACAAACAAAGCGAAATGTTAGCATGATTTTCAGATTGATATCACTTATTTGGACCAAGGAACATTTATTCCGATAGAATAAATCTAGCTGCTATTGCTTCGTATAGCTGGTATTCAATGGCGTTAAATTGAATAAATCGAAAAACGTCCATGGTTTTAGTACACATAATTTTAAAGTCCGTCGTAATTCGTGTGCATTATCAACAGAAGTCTCTCATCTCCCACGACGAGAATAATGATTTGGGCAATTAATGAGCCGCTTCGAATTGCAATCGAGCCTCTTGTGTATCCATCAATGGTCTGAAGTTTCCCGTTTCACTACTTTTATTATAAGTGTCACCATTCAATCTGTGCCCCAGAGTTCTAATCACCTTTTCACATGAATGCGGTGTCAGCATGTATGTTTGGAACTTTCCTGAAGTAAACGCTCATTCATGTTGACTTTTTGATTGCACTTAGGTTTGCAAATACATTGTACCATCCAGATGAAATTGATGAAAGTCGTGTCATGATTTACAAGCGCTGTTTAATAACTATGCACGCACTGAGCACTGAGGCCTCACAAAATGATTTATTGAACCTAGATTTAAATATCCAAATGTCAGACAAGAATGATGAAGTTGTTCTGAAGGATTCAAGCATGAATAATATAAATTTGGTTAAGCAAACGATATAAACGCTGATGCATACTTTTCATATGCATATGTTTTAAACGATAAATGTTGCTAGAATCATCTAAGTGATGATTTTTTTTAGATTATCAACATTTTTTAATCTTAATGTATTTAATTACGAGACTATAGCTATATGCACGAATGTCTTCTTATACTGTATACAGGACAAAGCTCACTGGAGTAAAAGATTCCTGTTTGACTAAAATCGAGAGGCTGTGGTTCGACCCTAGGCCGCGACATATCAAAGTCGTAAAAGATGGTATGTGTATAGCTCCCGTCGCTTGGCGGTGGGTACATCAGGGGTGTTTCAGGACTGGTTTGAATTAGAGTGGATATCATGCCACATGTCTACGGCGTGATTCCGCAGCACTATATCTGTCTCAAGTAGACATAGTCTCCAAATGAACGAACTACTGTTGGCGGAACGTTTAACCCCCAAAAATAAACAATTATATATCTCTAACCACCTCTGGCGCAATTCGCTACATATTTGACTGATATATTTCTATGTTGAACTGGCACCGTCCCCATATTCGCATGGTCGCCATGAACTATTTTCGAGATTCTTACCCACTGGAGATAACATCGTCACAGGTGAAGATTGTCGCAACGATGCCGATAACTCTGTATCGAAACTCTGAAAAGAAATAACGCCACCCCTACTATCAGTCATGAAAGACATATTAAACAGAGACAGGAAACTCCTGTAAATGCCAGCGGAAAATATTGTTTAGGCACACAGCAGAATATTGAATAGTGCAAACTTTCAAAAATGTATGGAAATATCACAGTGGAAAATGTAATCATAATATAAAAAAATAAATTCTCTAAACGAACATTAAGTCCGTAACTTTTGAAATAGTTTTACAAAAATACGAAATAACATTTTATATTATGTAATGACTAGCTATAAAAAATTTTTTTTTTTCTGAAATACGTTATATTTTCACGATATGATTTAAAATATAAAAATATTCACTTTTTGGAGTTTGTGAAAATATCAAAAACACGTTTAAAAAATAAAGCTTTCAGCTGCAAAATTTGACAATGTCTGGGTGAGAATGTAAATTGCTTTTATTGAAAAACATGTTCTTTTGTTGAATAATTTTATACTGTAGAAAAAAGACACATCAAAATAGAGTGTTTCGGTAACCTATATCAAATTCTGAATGATCAAAAAAGTAACGAAAGCAAACCATGTTCTGTAAGATCATGATTTGGACCAGGCGTTGGTACAATAAGAAATAGTTTAGAGCTCCACAGTTCTTATTTACCTAATTACTCCATGCAACGGCGTAATTTTGCACATAATAATACAGTGCGACAAATTGTTTCATAAACACACACAAATTAAAATCGACATTCACACAAGAGTCTAACGAAGAATATCTGTTTATCGTTAAAGAGGAGTGCGATCAATCATGATCAATTTGTTTTATTCTGCAAATGCTTGTATTCATTAAAAATTCAGCAAGTCAAAAATGAAACAATTGTAACTCATGGCGATGTCTCTTGGTGGTTTCAAACGTTAGAATACTTTAAGCAGGAAGCGGTTCATAAAATGTATTTTTAGTGAAATAGGTTCAACTATATCAAAAGGATTTGTAGAAATAAATTACATTCTCAACTTCGATTTCGATTCTTGTCCCAAATCAAAAATCAAATAGTTTTTTTTTTACATTTTCTTTCCGTTTTTACCCTATAACGTCATGTGATATGATTTAAATCAAAACCCTAGCGGTACCGATTTCTTTAACAAAATGACCATGGTTCAGATTTTAGTCTACAAAACCTAATATACTTTTTGGGTTTAATTCTAGTCTAAATGCATTGTTTTCTGTGAAAACAAAATAAATAAAAATAAATAAATAAAAAACACCGGTAGCCGTGTAATAGCGTCCAGCGTAAATAGGTCAGAAGACTAGTTGGTGCGGTGTTGTCAAGATACTGTGATTGATTAGGTGGTGTATCAAGCAATATGTCTGTTACGTGCAACACTATATCAGTCCCAACCACAGCTGCATACATAATTGCATTTATAAATATTTTATTGTATTATGTTTTATCTTTTCTGAGATACATTTTTTCTATTTTTTTATTAAGCAATCCATAGTCCATGGTGTCTCATCAGGTGATGATGAGCTCTATCGCCAAATAAATTTACACAGTTCAGGTCAATCATGATAAATTCGTACTAATGGTCCATTTCATTCATCCATGAATGATCCCTTTTCATGGCGCCTACATGTTTTATCAACTTTAATGTAACTTTTTTTGTTTCATTTAGATTTTGCGCTTTATCTTGAATGAATATTGCAGAATTTGAAACACTACCTGATAAAATTAATTTGAATTGTTTTTTTTCCTGCGAGATCAGATTTGCTTAATTTAGATTTTATCCCCGCGATAATTGTGTCGGATATTTTTGGATACAGAAACTACTCCTTTGGTAGACAGACTGCAGTTCAGCATATTAAAATATGCGACAAAATAACACACATTCTGTTGACACCGAGTATTCTAAAATACCTTAAACATATATGTTTGCAGAGCGCCAGTAAGGGAAAAATCTGCGTCATTTTTAATGATTCATATTCATTTAGTGAATTATATGTATGTTTTTTTCTTGTTTTCCGTTTTTGGTTTCAACGCTTTTGTTCCCTCATTCAGACCCTATGTTATCACAGTTTATAATTAAATACTTTATTCGTATATTATCACTTACAGTTTACGGTATCGGCTGGGATGACCTTGACCCATGCACACTAATTGGCGAGAAAAATAATTGACGTGACCTGATTATAGGGACTTGAAGAAAAAAAAACCCAACTGCAAACACCCGCTTTAGAGGAATTACTCTAATCAATCGGATAAATTAGACAGTGATTAAAGCTTTCAAAATGTCTAAGATCGATATTTTTCAGAATCGACGGTTGAAATAAATGACTTGACTATTTCAGTTTGCCGTCGCTTCGACAGTATTTCAGTCATATAGCGACGTCCAGGGGAATTACAGGTAGAGGAAGACTCCAAATGCACGGAGGCAACCGGGCAGAACCACCGACCAACCTCAAGCCAGCTGGAAGACTTCCTCACATGATAATCCCAATGACCCTGCCGGGATTCGAACCCACGCGGTAAGGGGCTGATTGAGTGTTAAAGTCAGCGACTTTACCCTCTCGGCCATGGAGGCCCCAGAAATAAATGAACGCATAAAAACGAAAAAACTTTTTAAATATCTGTACAAAATATGATATTAATGACAGAATGTCTGAAACCTTAATTTTAAATGGGCTAATAATTAATAGCAATGCTGCAAATCATGGTAGTCAATTATATTCATTTGAAGTAAGAACATGAATTTCAGCCTAGAATGAATGTTATACTTAAATAATGTTGTATATATATATATATATATATATATATATATATATATATATATATTTGTATATATTAAGCATTTTTCATTGATTAAAGTTATTCCTACGTGTACGGCAAAGGCAGTTCATAGCTCATCATTTCATTTCAAACTATTTATAGTTCTTAAAGTGTATGTGTCAACGTATGTCAAAGTATGATAAGCTAAAGACATTTCATTGATCCCGAAATAAAACTTACACGAAATATTATTAAACACAGTTTTTCAATGACAACAGTAAATTTCTAAATAGAAAGTCAAGTAAAAGTAATGACTAAGAAAACCAAAACCAAAGTAAATGCATATTTGTTTTTCTGTCAAATGAAATGGCTAAAATTTAGCAGTAGTTGTATTCCTTTTGAAAATTTTGACCTCACTGATTGTGTCTTTTGGTCATATCAATTTTCTATTGGTATGATAGTCTAATAATAATTTTTGTTGTACTATTCAAATGGTGAAGTAAGTGGTGCTTACGCGTAGAATGTTTAAAGCGGTTAATTAATATTCAATTCTCTAAAAATGTATTTTATTTAGTAGTCTATGAGAATCATGCTTGTTTTTCAAACACGTATATTATAAGGATACACAAGAGGGACATGTTTGACAGATAACTTCGTTTTATCAATACGGTACAAAGAAGATTTACATATATCAAACTATACATGTCATTGCAACGTGGAAATATTGATCTCGTGAGACAAAATTATCTACCGTAACGATGCCAGGCCTTTTTGTATGTCATCTACACAATGACCTAATTGCAAACATGGCTAATCTGCAAAACAATCACTGATTCACCAAATTACTACAAAAATATCGAGGCGTTGACAAACTATTGCGATTCTAAAACTATCTAGTATTTTAATGCTCATGTATGAGAGAGGCGTAGTGTAACAACTTGAATGTAATCTTTTGTAACAAATGACCAATAGGTGCTTAAGAACGTTACGTGTTATAAACTGACACAAGTTCATGACGAGATTCCTATATAACATAAATGATTTTATGCCTATATTTGCGAAGCAAAGTTGCCGTCTAATATGCACAATCAATCATTCGTTGCCTAACACTCAATCCAACGCAATACATCTGCAAGTGTGTTTGATAAATATATAATACATGTAAATGTATGTCATGCCTATGACATGTGTCTTACACAATAAGCAATGTTTTGTGAGACATATTCAAAATGTATGTAAACATTCAGAAAATTCAAAAACATGCATGTTTACTCATACCTGTAAGTATAATATAGAAATGAGACAGATACTATAACCTAATTTCCGGTTGCTGGGGAGAGTGTTAGATTATAATTTGTCATTTGATTACTATATATTTTTAGATACTACTCGCAAATGTGTCTTTATTCAAATGGGTGCCTTTCTTAAAGCCATCATCTGTAATGAATTTATTTTTGAACGCATAATTCTTCGTCATTTAACGTTGTCTTTATTTTATTTTATAAAAATACATCCATTTATTGGTTCCTAGAGATATTTAATCAGTCAAAAACTAATAATTCTATTTTAAAATATCACTTTACTTGTAATTGAAATGAAATTTAAATGAATATTCATTCAATACGAATGTGATTAATTTAAATACTAATCTTTGTTAAAGCTACTTTTATGTTTCAATTGTTAACTGGTAGATTGGATTTGGATTCTCTTAAATAATTTATCTTCACTGTACATATATAAATTTGTTGTCATGGTCTACAAAATAACATGTTCGCCTAAAATTTGAAATTTCGTTATTTCATATATTTGACATTTCAAGGTTATTTTCTTCAAACTAAGCTTCGTTCATCAGCTAGTTTTGTATATGTTAGAAAGAACTGAGGACGACAGAACTGAAATAAATAAAAAATATATTGATAAATGAAGTTCGTTTACGTCAAAGACCTACCATTGGCAAAGAGTTAAAAAGGCTTCCTATAATTTTAATCATGTTTAAAGAGAACCTTAAGTAAGAATGAACAATATCGACCTTCATACGCTAGAAACATTTATTTTAGCTTCACTGTTGAGAGATACTGATGCTGAGAATTGAACGAACATCAAAGTTACCTTCTTTATTATATTTCGGGTTGCACAAAACAGCTGGGGCTTACAGTAAAACAATCTCACAGAATAACAAAATGCTAAAATAAAGGATAAATGGATAAAATATCAAGTAAATAAAATATATTAAACACAGCTAAGAAACAGGCTCTTTTAGCTGCCACTTGTCGTTTTAGGCGATGGTTGTGCAATTGAATTTGTTCGCGAAGTCTCTTGTTGTTAAGCTGGTGTTCACTATCGTCGCAGTTAATGGCAATCGTATGGTCTAGGACAGAGGCTAAAGCAAGTTAGTGAGGTGAATGTCCCAAGTTATAAATTGCTGATGTCTGGAATGCCTAGACCGGTCTGCATCATAACTAGAAATCACCCGAGACCTAATCATCTTCAAAAAATCATTATGTAACTGAGAGCAGAAAGGTGATGACATTTTAAAAAAGAAAACCCGGTAAATAAATGTTTATTCGATTCGCTGTGTTAATTACATGATGTTTCCTTTATGATGTTGATAATGATTATCAAACTATTCACCGTCTCAATTTAATGACTATCAAACCTATTCTTTAAAAAGTTTTAGACGTTGATGAGAGCGGTCAAGATAATTAGCATATTGATATTTGCATACATTTGAATTATAATGCGTATAAAATATAGATATAAAGATGGATTTTCAAACAAAACACGAATTAAAAAGAAATACTAGTTAAGGTATATTAAAATCAAGACAAAGGCATGGCACTGGTAATTTAATCACTAAGCAGTATCAATATAAAACATGAATAAGAATGGATTAGTGGTTTGTTGCAAATCTACAATGGCCTAATCAAAACAACAAAACACTAAAAGAATCTTGATTTCGCAAAATTGTGACTATGACTTGACTATTTGTGTTTGCCGTCGCGTCGACAGTATTTCAGTAATATAGCGACGTCCAGGGGAATTACAGGTGGAGGAAGACCCCAAATGCACGGAGGCAACTGGGTAGAACCACCGACCTACCGCAAGCCAGCTGGAAGACTTTTCCTCACATGAAAACCCGAATGACCCTGCCGGAATTCGAACCTTTGCGGTAAGGGGCTGAGTGAGTGTTAAAGTCAGCAACTTTACCCTCTCGGCCACGGAGGCCACGGCAAAAGTATATCACAACTAAAATACTTTTATGCCTCATTTCAAGAATTTAGATTCCTGTATTTTCAGCATCAAATTCCTATGACTGGAAAACTTGCTTTCTAACGCTTTGTAATCTTGGATAAGTAAAGAAGTATGTTGTCCTCTGTTGATCTGATTTCCATCTTGTAATTTTAAAACATCCTTCTTTAAATTCTACGTTCCGAAATGTGTAAAATGTTGTTAAAGCAGAAAGGAATATTCACTTTTTTATTGAATTGTCACAATGTATATAATATATATTTAATATAGGAGATATCTTTTCTTTAATAGTTTATATATAAACACAGTGGGATGGGGGATTTGATAGAAAGTTCTTAAAACTGTCTAAAAAAAGTATTAAAAACAATTTATCAAAATATTAAAAAAAAAAAAGAAAGAAAGTGCTTGAATGTTGTCTTTGATGCTGACAAGACGTTGTTAGTTATATTTGATTATTATTATTAATATTATTATTAACTTGATGTTATTTCTCTTAACTGCTTCTGGGCTGGCCAAGTACTTTACCCCTGATAAGATCATGAAATACTGCTGCAAACGGGTTTTGGTGGATGAAGTTGTTGCCTTCTATAAGTGTTCAAGCTTTAAGGTAATGCCTCAAAATGAAACTTAATGGACAATTTTAAAGGAAGAAAGAAAACTTATTTTTTGTTCGAAGCAGCTAATCAAATATTAAATATACTGAATAAGGAATAGAAATTCCCCTTAGTAACGACAGGTGTATATGCTAAAGAAAACATACAGCCATCGCGGCCGTGTGAGTGAGGGTAAATCATACATTAAGCATTGATGTAATTGTTTGATTCCTAGAATTAAGCGTTTATATTTCTAAACATTCGAAGGTACGAAGCTCTTGATAAGTGCAAATCACAGCTGTCGCATTAAAGGATCATCATGACATTTCTTTACTAGAGCCAGCTTTTGTAGTCATTTTAAGATGTACCCTGCAATGGCACGATGACATTCTAGTAAAAAGGTAGCTGAAATATTGCATTCAAGGATATCTGAAGAAACAGGGAAAAAAAGTTTGAAAATATCTTATAATATGATAAGCAAAATGTGAATTGAGAATTGAGTTATTTCTGAATGTTTATCAAATTTGAACAGGAAACAAGCAAAGCAAAATCAGATTACACTTGTTTTTACTATGGAACATATTAAGATTATAAGGCCAATTTCAAAGTGTCACATTGGTGGTTAAAGTACACATGATTCAAAGACCATCGTGTTTTGATATTAAACAAAAGTGTGTGCGTTATCAATAGAAGTCTGATAATCTCCCATGGCGTGAATAATGATTCGGGCAATTTATTATCTTATGTCTTTCAATGTGTTTCATCATTGAATGATTAAGTATATTATATAATTCGTCGTAACTTTACAACTTTATCACCCAGAGGAGAAAATCTCAATCAGCTTTAAACTATTGATTTCACCCCACTTTGTTTAATATGTATGTGAATTGTATTATTAAAGCATGTGACCAATACAAGATGTTTAAATTAACTATCGATGGTCAGAAAATTTATCGTTTTAATAGCATGTATTTCATTAATTTCGCCATGCAGTCGGTGTCCAAGAGGACTAATGCTTCATGTTTCTACATAAATGCCGTACCATCTCATACATTTAGAACTTTCCTGAATGAAACGTTTACTTATGCTTATATTTCAATTCCACTTAAGTGTGCAAAGTCATCCAAACGAAGGGGATTGCGTTATATAACTATGCATGCACTAAGCAACCAGAGGGTATAATGATTTGTAAAGTTTGAAGCTAAATTTTAATTTCAAGATGTCAGAAAACGATGACGTTGTTTTCCAGGCATCCATTAGGATGGTTAATATTAATGTGAAATATTAAGTGCATACGTTTAATATAATTATGTTTTTAACGATAAATCGCATTTTAATCATCTACATATTTCTTTACATGACTGAAAGTGACGTTTGGTACTCGAGAGAGGTCTAACAAGCTAGCAGCCTCATAAACGGTTAACTAAATATTACCCCAGTTGTTGTCATGAAGGTGTGTTTGTGTGTTTTCTTAAGAAAACCAGTATCTCTGAGGTATGGTAGTTTTAAACTGTAAACACATGGTCGTATAAACATCTGCATTCTCAAGTTTGGAAGAACATATACGGCGTGTATCAACGCAATGTACACAATAATCAGCATAATTAGAAAAAAAAAAGAATCAGGCGAATGATACTGACAAGACAACTGTTAAAACTTAAAAAAGCAATATATGTTCATAATCCAACATATACATGTTCAATGGAGTTGGTCCTATTTCAGCACCCCATTTATGTTTCTTTCATACTCAAACTTAACGTCTGTATAAGAAGAGTGCTTCCTGGAAAATGCATCCATGCAAATTGCAACTTACATAAAATGAAAATAATACGTTGTAAGTGTACTTAAACTATTGCTGGAAATGATTAATCATTTTCATATATTGAATAAGTTATGTATTATATAGAGGATAGTTAGTAAATCAGTTTACTACGAATGTAATCATAGCCAAACTTAAGTGTTTCGCATTAAACACGGTCAAGTAGTGCAATGGTTCTGTGTGTCTAGTTATGAGCGAAACAATATTTTCTTGTGTATTCTACAGTATAGAAGATAGGAAAACCCATATAACAAAGGCATATCAGAAAGACAGACAGACAGACAGACAGACACTGTTTCTTGTTATATCAGGTATATATCTATATATGTATAAATAGCTAACCAATTGATCAGGTAAAAAAATCAAATATATCATGCAAAATCCACTTATGTTTGTCATAAATCAAACAGGTCATGCAATGAATCATTTATTTTTGTCACAAATCTCTACCATAACATTATGGGGGGGGGGGGGGGGGGGGGACTTTGAAAATGTTAAAGTAAAAAAATGAATAAATAAAACACAATTGTAATTACACATAATAAGTGTATTGACATGATTATATAAGTGTATTTACATGATTATATAAGTGTATTAACATGATTCTGTAAGTGTATTAACATAATTATTTAAGTGTATTGACATGATTATATAAGTGTATTAACATGATTATATAAGTGTATTAACATGATTATATAAGTGTATTAACATGATTATATAAGTGTATTAACATGATTATATAAGTGTATTAACATGATTCTGTAAGTGTATTAACATGGTTATATAAGTGTAGTAACATGATTATATAAGTGTATTAACATGATTCTGTAAGTGTATTAACATGATTATGTCAGTGTATTAACATGATTCTGTAAGTGTATTAATATGATTATGTTAGTGTTTTTACATGATTATATAAGTGTATTAACATGATTATATAAGTGTATTAACATGATTATGTCATTGTATTAACATGATTATATAAGTGTATTAACATGATTATATAAATGTATTAACATGATTATATAAGTGTATTAACATGATTATGTAAGTGTATTAACATGATTATATAAGTGTATTAACATGATTATATAAGTGTATTAACATGATTATATAAGTGTATTAACATGATTATATAAGTGTATTAACATGATTATATAAGTGTAGTAACATTATTATATAAGTGTAGTAACATGATTATATAAATGTATTAGCATGATTATATAAGTGTATTAACATGTTGCATAGTTTCAAAGAAATATTTACTGAATTAATATAACATTTCTATAGATGAAGACATAAACAAACTTAAACATATTGTTTTTAATTTAAATTTTAAAATTTAATAATTACTTATAAAACTGTTCTAAATTGACCTGTTTAAATATATATATATGTTCAGCATAAAGTATTACAATTAACCATAGTGTTATACCAGTTCTTCTAAATACATTTAGTATTCTAGATTTAAATAAGATATGGAAATTCTTAAGTTCTATACTGTATAGATTACTCCAAAGATGTGAGAATCAATTACACTCTAACAAAAATTTCACATTAAATGCCCAATTTTTCCTACTATTATTCGCTGAGTCTGAAAAAAAAATCTATACAAATTAATAGTAAGAATATCATTTGAAGATCTTACCTTACACCAAACTTTTATTATATACGTGTATATCTATTAATGAATAAAGGATATCTACCTAATTCACCACAAACCCCCATGTTACTAGTTGACGTCTTCACGTTTAGTATCATTTTGCAAAATTTAATATAAACGCGATCAATTATTTTAGATTTACAAATGTTATTAGATTAGACATTCACGGATTCCCAAAAAGTAGAACATGCACATCTTTAATAATTTTGTAGGGCACATTTATGCAATTTAGTATATGATTTTACATCTTAATTTAGAATAATGTTTCAAATTTATGTAATGAAGAAATATCTAATTTCGTTTTTACGATATGATAATCTTTAATATAACAAAAATGTAATCCTTGTGATTAAATCTCTCCCATGTGAAAATATGAAAGTTCACACATTTTAAATAACTGCGAAGTGTATGTAACACTATCGTGGTGAGAATGTAATTGTTGTACAATTTTATAGAAACGACAAATGATAAAAAGTCACCACTGAAATTGAGCATTAAATCGACATTCAAACAAGACCATAATTATAGAAGAGTGTCTATAATTAAAGATAAGTTTTGAAGTTTATATTGTATTTCTTTTATTGTGATATTATTTGAATTTATAAAGAAAAAGATCTCACAAACTAATGGTAGAACTTTCATACAGAACCATGTTTTTTTGGATATTTACGTTAGTTAAATTCTAAAGCAAATTGCTGTCTCCCAAGTGTTTCTCATTGCAACTTAATATCATTTAGGTATTATTGCATCAGTACCTTTTGGAACAATAAACTCCCGCTTAAAATATATATCCATTTCTTTCTTTTCATCATCAATTTAATCTTAATTCAAGCGTTTCTTAAAGTTTATATCTATAATGTCATATGATATCGCTTAGAACATTAACAAGCGGTACCACGGATTTAACCAAAGCAAAGAGATTTTGATACGAATCTTTAAAATTGTATATCCCCTGTTGGTGTTATTATAAAGAAAATCTCAAAACATCGTTTTCTGTACTTACAAAATATGCAGAAAGTTCCCGTATTGGTTCAGAGTGATAACAGCGTTCGTACTTAACACTCAATACAAATGATAGTTCAAAGACTTGTAAGTCCGGTGTCGATAGGATATTGCAAGGAGGTGAAGTCTCAAGCAGTATCTCTGATATGTGCAACAATATGAATTTCTCAAGTGGACATAATTCCTAGATTACTAAAATCACCTTTAACGTGACGTAAGACCTAACAATTAAACTAACATACGTATGCGCAAAGCAAAAATTAACAAATAAAATATGATAAATTGTTAAATGTCCAAATAACGACACTTTCGAAAATAACGATGACGTGAGTGATTGCATCAATAGTTAATTGCGTGCGTGTATCATGTATTCATTTATTTTTATTTTAAATATTAATATTGTATTTCTTTTATAGTTTCATTCATAATATTCCAGGGTGTATCATTAACTGTTCAAGGCTTTATCTCCGAATCAATTACGCAGTGGTCATCTCAATGCTTTAGTTCCATTTCTTTCATTCATAGATGATTCTTTTTGATGACAATCTAGGCTTTTTAAAAACAGTGTTTTTTAATCTCAAATATGGATGGTCGTGACACTGTATTACATAATCATACTTGTATTGCTTTTTTCCCGTAAATTTAAAGACATCATTTCCGTTATTGGTCGTTTTATCTCACAAACAGTGTTTTTGGTTATTTGAGGAAAAGTCTCTACTTGAGATGGACATAATACTGCAATAGATATGAAGTAAAATACCACACATAATCCTGGCATCAATTCTTGAATATCTTTTTCATGTATCAGTATGCATATTAAAGCATGAAACTACCAGTATCACTTTTTTCCAAGAGATAATTTATTTTCAATTTATATCTGAATTTTATAAAGAAAGCAAGGGTATAATCAGATTTGAAAGGAAAGAGACTGTCTGTTTTTCATGTTGAAGTAAAATGTAATTTGGGAAGAAAAGGAACCATTTGTTTACCAACTAGATAGAAAATTTAAAATAGTTTGTTTTCAAATAAGTTTCGATGTTTCCAGTTGGAATTAAAAAAGAAGAATATATTTAAACGGGTAAGAAGCCGTCTAAATTTCTGAAATACAAGAATACATGGAACAGACGTAAATGAAATACAAAAAAAAAAAATACAAAAAAAACACACACACAAAACAAGCAAACAAATACTTAGTATTACTAAACAAAATTTGAAAACAGGGTTTAAATGTATTCAGTCAAAATTCTGTAGCATTTAATGTTACTCTTTTGAGTTCTCATTACTTATTTTTTATGCAATTCTGTCCGCAATTAGTATAGTCTTTAAATCCATACTTTTGTGTACATCTTTTATTAAAACATTTCAAACTGGTCATCTCAAGTCCACATATTTTGTTGTTGTCGGTTGTGTTTTTATTGTTGTTATTTTACTTTTATTAGCAGACTGCTTTACACAGAACAGAACATAAACTTTCCACATAGGACATTGTATAATGTTATACAAAGTCAACAGTCTTATCAATATGTTACCCATGCAATTTTATGAGTATATTTTAAGTAGGCAAGCAAGATGTTCTTGTATGTTTTTATTGTGCTTGTCACTGATGTTGGCATGAGTGTTCAGTCTTTGTCCCTGTGTGAGTGTGTTTGTTTAAGGTTTGACTGAAAGCATGCGTGTCAGGTTGTGAGTGCTAGTCTGGTGGCTGCTGGGAGAATTAACCAACTGTAACGTTCCTTTCTTCCTTTTGGCTAACCCTTTCTTACTTCACTCTGGGTCTGACTTTTGTCTAAGCAACACTTATTTAGTAGTTCTTTTAAAAGAGCATTCTGTATTTATTTAAATTTAATTTGTCAGTAAAGCCGCCCGGTTATTGCTATTATTATTATTATCATTAGTAATCTATTAAAACAACTGAACCTGCAACCGGTATCTTCTCATTTATTGAGCCCCGGTAACAAATATGTCAGACAACTGATTATAAGCTGCTAGGTATATTGTTTGGACAACTTGACAGTAATCATACGCACCATTTCATTTTACATTTTTGTATTTTACATTTATTTTGTAATAATATTTCATAAAATAACACAATGGTAATTCGAAATTTTTCGTCAAACAATGATCAAGAGTTGTAACTGTTCTATAAAAATAGTTATTTAAAAATGAACGTATACATTTTCAAAGCAGTTTTTTAAACTAAAGCAATTTGCATTCCTGCACAAAAGTGACGATGTATTGTGACACAGATTTTTTCATATATTTTTCTTACATGTACAGACTTTTGACTGAATACCTTTAAACCGTATTTTCAAATTTGTTTAGTAATACTAGGTATTTGTTTGCTTGTTGGTGTGTATTTTTTTTTGTATTTCATTTACATCTGTTCCATGTATTTTTGATTTTAGGAATTTAGTTATCCGTTTAGATATACTTTTTTCATACATGCATGCAATATCACAATCTGATATATCTTAAAAATTGAGAATGGAAGTTAATATCTTAATAAAGCAAAAGGAAGACAAACATCGGCGAAAGCTTACGGTATTTACGACAAAATGTCTGGAAGGGCTAATAACAGTTAGAATTGTTGCGAATTGTGATAATCTTAATTTATGTAAGAACTATGTAAATTCTAGCATAAAATTGTTAAAGGTTATGGAATAGATTTTATCGATTGCATATATGAAGTATGATATTCATTTATTAAAGTTGTCCCTATTGTATAATAAAAGCAGAATGGAGACCGATTCATCTTACACAAAAACACACGATCAAGCAATTTTGACAAGGAGTGTGAAGCAAATTAAAATCATGACAACTGGGAATAATTACCTTTGACTATTTTCTGTTAAATTAATACTTTACATGAATGAAAAGGGAGCAGTGTTGAGTTTCAATTCCACAAGGTTTTGTTAGCATCTTTTTTTTATCAGCACAATTATATTACAACTGCTTTACATTTTGTTGCACCAGCAAACCGTTACAAGGAATGAGGTTCCGGTCTTTATGTCGTTGGCGTTTAATATATGTGTCTGAGAGAGGTGCATTGTAACACATTATACTCTTGTTTGCAAAACGGCTCAATGATAATTATCTATTTTATATGCATAAGTAATGAAACCTTGATTTTTCTGATTGATTATTTATTCTATTAGAAGTTGTTCATTGAATTCATATTCAATAGTAATGTTGCTGAAGAAAAACCGGAGGCGAGGTTTAAAGCTAATTATGTCAAAGCACTGTCTTGTTCATATACCCAGTGCTGTATATTTTTATTTATATATTTATTTTTTTAAATGTTTAAGGTTCTTATATTGTAAATGTCAAAGATTAACAAGGGACTTTACATATACTTCTTGTATAAGAATTGATGAATAAAATGCATTTAACTCCGAAAATTACATTTCAGATTATTAATAAGCATGCATTTTAATTGACTAAATTATTTAAATGCTATATAACCGTAATAATTTATCTATCTTCTGTCAAAAAGGATGTTTAAGTGGTAATAAAATAGATACAGAATAGAAGTATTGATATATTCTTTTTTGAAAATAAAGACCTAAGGAGTGTAACTTGAAATTTTTATTGTATGGTGTTGTCTATTTCTATTATTATAATGATATGCTATTCTTAAATTTATTACAAAACATTATATTTGGCCCAACGAAGATATAATTGACGCGTATGCATAGAGTGATTCTTAGCGCGGTAAATGGGGCCTTCGTGGCCGAGAGGATAATGTCGCTGACTTTAACACTCACTCAGTCCCTCACCGCGTGGGGTTCGAATCCCGGCAGGGTCATTCGGATTTTCATGTGAGGAGTGAGGAAGCCTTCCAGATGGCTTGCGGTAGGTCGGTGGTTCTACCCGGATGTCTCTTGTAATTAGCTGGACGTCGCTGTTTGACTGAAATACTGTCGAAGCGACGGTAAACTCAAATAGTCAAGTCTAGTCAAGTCATCGCGGTTAATGAGAACTGATTAGGTTAAACGGTATAAAGTTATAAATCTACATGAAGAATAGTAACGCTTTTATTTTGCATATGTCGTTGAAATACACGAGAGGGGCATGCAAAGCAAATCACATACTATTAGCATGAAATTGTATTTAGACGATAAATGTGTAAAATCTTGGCATCGTGGATAATTGATCTTACAACATAATTATCTATCTTAATTATTGTTGAACAGCTGAAAGATTGCGAATCCATTGTTTATGCCATTTACACAATTGTCTTATTTAAAATGTGGCAGATCTGCATGACTCTCATTGTTTCAGCAAAATAGTATTACAGCAATTATCAATTTCGAGGCACCGACAAACTGTTTCCGGTCTGAAAGTGTCTAAAACTCTAATATCCAAGAAAAGAGAGACGGGCAGTGAAACACCTTGCATTCTCCGTTTGCAAATGTAATAAACAATTGATGTTTGTTCATTAGATTTCCTTTCATATTGTGTGTAAAATTATAAACCACAATACATTTCTGACTCCATTCTAATACCGCCAAAATTAAATTGTTTTCAAATGTTAAATGATTGCAATTAGAAGCACTCTCAAGCTAGTCATAATAAAGTTTTGTGTTATGCAGCAGACACCAATGTGTTGATACACAAGTTTAAAACAGTAGTCATGCTTAAGAACGATACATGCCAAAAAACTGGTAAATAATGAGAATCTATTAATGCTGCAGCTCATACATATGTAAACACATAAACGTAGTCTATATTATTTTAACATTACTTTTACAGGTAAGCAAGCAGCAATCGTATGGAGTAGGGCCTAAATATAGGACAAACGGTTAATATGTCATAGGTTTTATTATCACAACTCTGTATATATTCTTTGCAAATGACAAATACTAAAAAAACACACCACGCACTTTAAACACCCCAAATTCTTAAGTTAACTTTAACAGAAGCGGGATGTCAAGAGAAACAAATAACGAAACGAATCATTTATATGCTGTTTTAGGTTCCTATCAAAAAGGCTTTTGGATGTTTGTATTTATGATGCATTACTGTTGTTTAATATGCATGTTCATTCTCATCCGTTGTCTAACCAATAATACGATACAAGACATCTGCAAGCGCTTTTGATAAATATTTAAGCAATGTCTGTCGTGGCTTTGTTTTGACATATGTCTTATATGATGAGAAAAAGATTGTGAGACATATTCAAAATGTATGTAAATGCAAGAGTATGAACAGATTGTTTCATGCATACAGTTTATACATATGAATCATGAAAAAATGATACAAATGAGACAAGAGTATAACTAAATCCAGAGAGAGAGAGAGAGAGAGAGCTGACATGTTGGTATTATTACCAGATGCGTATCAGGCGTAGATATCGATGTCTATTTTAAATACATCCTTTGTAACAAAGAGCAAGTTCGTTTAACTGATTCATCAACATGTTGAAACTTAATCAATCGTAAGTTTATAATTATAATTATTTTTATTAATTTTCTTTTAATTTTTTAATTTTATATGATATGAAATTAGGATTTACGCTTTGTCCTTACGTTTATAGCTAATCAGGAAAAGGGAACTATTTTTATATCTATATATTTAAACAAGTCAGTTACGATAATGCTAGCACATGCTTTTTTCAGAAAAAGAAAAGGAGTCACATATTTGTAGTTTGTTTATATGTTATAAATATCTGACATGATTCGATGTGTTCAGTAAGAAAATAGAAATATTTTATTTAACAATAACCCTGATGTAACATCCCTGTAATGGTTCCAAAACGTCTTGGACCAATTAACCTCTACCAAGATAACCAAGGTACCATAATGAAACATTAGGTCCGAAATGTAGCGGAACCATTACAGACTTCACCTTAAGATAATAACATTTAATCATTGATAATCAACTACAGAAAATATTAAGAATAAATGTTTGACTGAATGGTTCGATATGGCCTGGTTGAACTTAAATCAGGATATCACGTCGTCATTCTTGAGAACCACGTACGCTTTACCACAACTGTTATCCCAAACTCCGCCGCTGTTGTTACCTCCCCTTACAGTTGTAGAACAAATAAAATTTAACAGAATTTAGCTACTTTTTTATTTTTTCCCATTTTTTTTTTATTTTACTGTGTCATTTCCCTAAGTATGTTTTCTTTAATAAACATCAAGTATTGCCTCGTGGTAAAAATATTTTTGTTGTTGTGACAGCAGACTGAGACGCCATTTTGTTATTTTGCCATCAGCACGTGACATTTGTGACGGCAGTGATATTTTTTGCTTGCAAGGGAGATAACTGTGTGGAGTTTGCTGTTATCCTTGCAACAGGTTACATGTATAACGCTATTTCCATCAAACCGCATGTATTTGTCATAAGAGCCCCAAAAGCAGTTATTTCTCTTTTCGGATAGTGAGTATTTTTTAATTAAATCTTTTCTAAAATTTGATAAAATAACTATAATGGTAGCTATGCACTTCCTTAATTAGATAAATTACCTGTTAGCATTGGCAGGATATATTACAGACTATCTCATGCTGAAAATTTCGCCTTTTAATATAATTTAATCTGTTGTGAAAACCTAATTCATGAAATTTTAAATTTGGATTCTTTGGATATCTCTATTCTAATCATTTAAAGAAAGTTTTTTTGTTTTATTAAAGAAATGTGTAACCCCAGATTCTAAAAACCTAATGCTGTTTAGTATATTTAACCCTATAGTGTAATACTTACGTACATTTGGTAGGGGTTTACGTATAAAATTGCCAAAATCATTACATTTCACATTTTTCTAATGGATACATGTACCTTAGAGGTAAATCAAAAGGAAAACAAGTTAAAAACATAAACTTGATAAAACTTATGTTTAAATATTTATGTTGAAACTATTAATATCAAAGTTTGATATTTTGTTCCATTTTGAAAATAGCAAAACTACGATTCCTAGTACAATACATACTTTTTATACACATTTCTTAGAACAAGCTGTGGAACAAACATTTAAATGTCCATTTATTCAATAGGAAAACCATAAAAAATATTAATACTTGACATTCTTTGTAACCTGACCCCTAACTTTTAAAATTAGTACAACTACATAATCTTGTTTTATAAACGTTTTCCTTTCATGTACTTGTATTGTTACTTTTTTCTAAGATTTAAAAGTCTTTAAATTCAATAAAGATTATTCGAGGAGTTTTGTACAAAAACAATAACAATAACAACAACAACAAAAAGAACGTTTAATTGAGTACGTACAATCTAAGTACGACAGAGATGCTTTTACAAATATATGTTTTACATTAACAGCTATGGTCGATTAACACTTTAAAAACTGAACTTTAAACACAAATTTCGCTCACAATTATGTAATTATGTTAAGTAAATGTAAATAAATATTACGACGATAAAACTTGAATAAACGAGTAGACTCTTCTAATCATTTGAAGTCCGCTGTATTTCAAGGACCGACTGCTGGTTAGCTAAAAAAAACAACGATTCTATAATTTTATTCTTGTTGAAATAGGACCTTAAGTTAGAGTGGAACCCCATCAACCTCCAAACGCGAGAAACAGTTAGGCTTTAAAACTGATGAGAGAAGTTGTGAAAAAACACCTAAATTACTCTTATTATTAGATTTTAAGAAATTGTTTACGCTTTGTTCATGCACGAAACAGCTGGGGCTCACAATAAAATAATCTCATTGAAGCACACAAGACAAAAATAAAAGATGAATTTATATAAAACATCAAGTTAAAAAGAAAATGAATGTACCTTGAAAGATGTTATTTTAGGTGACACTAATCGTTAAAGGCAATTAGATGTTTCTGCTAATACTGTGTGTTGTTGTTTGTGCTGTCACTGCGGCACCTGTTTTTAATAATATAGCGACGTCCAACTTTTAACGCAGCACGTTCACCGATGATCGGTAAAAATTTAAAATAATTTTTTTTTCTCTTCCTCGTTAATATTGGTAAAGTTTTTGTTTCCTGACAAATAAAGGTTAAGGTCTCATTGCAAGGGAAAATACATTTGATTTTGTAAACGCCAAATTTTAGGAAATCGGCACATTGTAGAGTACAGTATCTCCGCAGGTGCTTGCGGTAACAAGTGTGAATTTCCGCTACATGGTTCACCGGTTCCCGGTAGGGATTTAAAGCTTCAGCCTGTGAAATGAGCGCATGCTCAAAGAATGAATATGATCATGCAGGTAACAGCACGCGAAAATAGAAACCCTATATATCTAAATATATATTCTATACTGTTCGTAACGTTAGTGCCTGAAAAGGAGAAACCATCCACTTTTTTCACGTTAACCGAATGTTGCAATGGGTAACCACGTGCCTGTGATGGGTATTGATAGATGTTACACACAGCTAATTAGCGGTCATGAGATTGTGAACGACCTGTTTAAAGAGGTAAAGGAGGACGCCGACTGCACAAGGTTAAACCTACCAATTTACATCGAGCCTACTGAATGGCTTCCGTGATATGAACAATTGAAATAACCCAGTAGTGACACACGTACATAACGCTATGAGCGTGAATCAGCCAATTTACGCAGACATGCAGTATTTTATGCCTGAGAAAGTCACAAATTTGTTTGGCCAAAGACTTATTTAACAGAGGCAGATAGCTTCTGTAAAAGCCAGTGGAAAATAATTTTTAGAGACACAGCAGATCATTGAATTTTGTAAACTTTCAACGAAATAAGAAAAAAAAAACTCACACAGAGGAAAATGTAATCATATTATGAAATAATAGAACAATAATTTCTCTAATGTAATGAATTGTTTTCAGTCTTAATTATTCTAAAAATTATTTTCAATTAGTATTTTACATTTACATTCAACGAGTGTAGCAAAGCCAAACTTGATATAATGTGCCAGTATTTCAGCCATATGGCTGACTTAAATTCATTGGATAAATATTCAGACCTAATAACTTAACGGAGATCCGCAAATTTGATATAGGTAAAGACCAAATCAAGAAAAGCTCTTGTTAAATTACGTGTCATCATACGATCATGTGGCCGCGAGATAACGTGAGATTGTAAAACTGCTCATATCAAGTATAAATATACTGTTGTGAGTTTTCTCTATTTTATTTTTTTTTATTTCTTTACTTTTATTTATTTAATTTTTTTTTTCACCGATTAAACAAAATGTTTATCGCAGATCACTATAATAAGTAGTACTGTGAAGCGTCCGTCTGCAAGAATATGAAAGATGTTAAATGTCTCAGCGAGATCTCTTTCAAATTTTATTCGTCTGTTGTTGTTTTTCGTCAGAAGAAATGGCGTAATTTCGGATAGTTCCATGACTCTGTTGCATATGTCTCTGGATTAATTTGAGTGGTGACCTTTTAATCTAGTTACGATAAATTTACCCAGAAAATATTTCCACGTGGACAGTTTGCGGTGAAAATAGAACTGAATTCCTTTGTTCATCATGCCAAATCAACAGGTCATTGATTTATCCGTTTGGGACGGAGGAAAGCCAAGAGCGCAAAAACTCGCTGTTAACACTACTAAATGGCATTGACACTACTCCATCTTGGTGTTTTATATATGCACAAACTTTTTGAATACGTGTGTTTATGATAAACTAGGTGTCAAAGGTGAAAAAAAATGCATAATATTATTTAACACATTTTGTCAGAATTTACAATTAATTACAAAGTCAACCAATGCTTTCGTAACGGGGTTACCAAATTCAAAATCCTTTATTTTTCTCATTCCATTTGATAGTAATATCAAATCAAATATCAAATATAGAGATATAAGCAAATGGCTCTAAATAAATAACACAAATTAATTCAAAATCTTTAAACAAATCAATATTTATACAGACGGAGAGTCATTGTTTCACATTTGACCATCGCTATTCATGCTGACGACTCTGGCCCGCTCTGCAATGGTCATTATCTCCATATTTCGAGTTGGACATTCCACGTGTATTGCATTAAAATAATATTTAGCGATGAATTCACAATCCACGTGAACCGTGACTGTAAAATCAATATATTTAAGTGGTTAAAGTCATATCTATCTGACAGAAAACAGTTAGTAGACATATCAGGTGTTTTTCATCACCACAAATTTCATACTTGTGGGGTGCCGCAGGGGTCTATTCTAGGACCATTTTCATTCTTAATATATGTGAATGACATGTCTGCAGCTATAAAAAATAACTTTCTTCTTTATGCAGATGACTCTGCCATACTTGTTGCTGGTAAAGATATACAGGCTATAGAAAAAAAAAAGTCAGATGACCTTCACAATGTTAGTAACTGGCTTGTTTATAATAAATTATCTCTTCATCTAGGTAAGACCGAGTCTATATTATTTATTTTGTTTATTGTGATGTGAATATAAACGATGTACGTATGTACAAGTTTAAATAAAGTATATGTTCTGTTCTGTTCTATACTTTTTTAGGATCTAGATGTAAACTTAATCACCATAATTCTATGAATGTCACTTGTATTCAGTCTACACATCTGTAAAATACTTAGGAGCTATACTTGATCAGTGTTTACCTGGAGATGCTATGGTCACATCTATTATTCATAAGGCTGACTCTGGGCTTAAACTTTTGTACAGAAAAGGTAAATTCCTCATAGAGCATACCAGAAAACTTATGGTCATGGCTTTAATACAATGTCATTTTGATTGTTCTTGTTCCTTTTTGGTACTCTGGACTGAATAAAAAATGGGATGATAAACTACAAGTAACACAAAACAAGCTCATAAAATTTGTTTTAAATTTACATCACAGGTCTTACCTAAATGAAGAACATTTTAGATCATTGAATTAGCTACCAGTAGAAAATAAAGTGCAGCAAATAGTACTATGTCATGTTTTTAAAGTAAAAAATGTGCTAGCACCTAGATATTTGTGTAAACATTTTGTTCCTCAGGATACTCTACTTAATTACAGTACAAGGTTTAGCACTAATGGTTCATTTGCTTTACCAAGTGTAAAACCGCAGGCTCAAAGTCTTTGTATATAATGGCTGTTTACTTTGGAATAAGCTACCGCCATCCGTTAGAAATTGTACTACTGTGAGACAGTTTAAATTATCTGTCAAGGCAGACATGATGGACAATATAAAGTTATAGGGACATTAAAACTGTGATATAAAAGCAAACTGTGTTAATCTGCATATTTTATTATTTATTATTTATATTAGAAGTTTTATTAATTACCATAAGATTCATTTTCATTTCATGCCTCTCTATGTCACGTCCCTAATACTTGGGACCATAATAGAAATAAGGGATGACCCTTTTTATGTTATCCCTGTCATTGATGTGCAGTATCATGGCTCATTACTTATAATGTTTTGTTAGATTTTGCTTCATCATCATCTCTCTACTGAAAGAAATCTTACTATCTAAACCAAATTTTAACCCGGTACATAATATATATATATATATATATAATATAAATATATATATATATATATATATATATATATATATATATATATATATATATAATGGAAGTTTATAAAGTTTATTGTAACAAATGTTTATACAATTATACTTGTCCAGTGTTCTTTTTTCTGATATAACTCAATAGGCGATACTTTTAAACAAAATCTTGTGATACACAAGCAAATTTTCAAACGGGATAAATAAAATATGTTCAGTCTTTGTCTATTTTAAATTTTGACTTAAGTTTTGATATTACCTGCGTATGATTGGATTTAATAATGTTTCACATTATTATTTGCTTTCAAATAATTCCCAATTACAAAAAGAGATGTTGCGAAAAACGCAAAGTTGTTGAAACAATTTTCTAGGTAAAAAAGTGTTAAGCTACCAAAGATGTCCTGATGAGAGAAAATAATGCATAAGTATCTAGAATTAAGAAGGGTCGTGAAAAATGTGATGTGACGATTCTCGCTGCTGTACAGTTGTTAATCAAGTATTGAATAGCGTTTAACATTGACGGCTATGTATTTAGCAGTGATGCTGAGGTAAATGATGGCTTTTAATGTTCAGTACTTTGCTATGTAATTGCCAATGATTATCACAATAGAGAGCACTCATACTAGAAAATCTAACTTATTAACACCGTTATTCACTTCCATTTTTTTGCTTTATTAGCTATCTTAATCACACCCGTGCTTAAATTGACAAGCATGGCATTGACGTGGTATTTTCTTTTACACTGCGTCATTCTTTTCACCAGAAGAATAATGCTATTGGCATTATTTTTGGTGGGTTTGTAAATAATATGTTGAGAGGTACAAAAATCCTCGGTTCGTCTTTTTCAGTAATTTGATTAGGCAAAGGGTAAGGGTTTGTGTTGGGGATAGGGTTAGTGTTAGTTTACGTGGTTTGGTTTGGTTTTGGGGTTAAAATGTTAACTTTAAAGTTGAACTTCATACCGAGATACAAAACATTTATTTCGGAAAATTTACCACTTTACATAATTATACAAAATGAGATAAAAACCGCCATTGTGGGATATTAGGCAAACATGCAAAAACTCGGTAAGATAGGTAGACGAAGTGGTTAGTGTGTGTTAACTCTTATATTCATTACTGATGAATGTATGCACCGCTTAAATTCTTTTTCGATAAATCCCGATTATTGCATTTTCATGCTATAAAAGTTCTATTTGAAGACCATTGAGCACAAGAAAACATGTTGGACATTGCAATAGAACTAAACTAATGTCAAATCACGTAATCCCCAAAAGAAAAAGCCTAGGCATTTTGAAAATGATTATTGATGCTTTTGCTTAATCCTATATCAAAAAGCATAAATTTCTTCAATATATTTATATGTATCTGCATAAAATTTGCATATCTCTATACCAGCAGTTCTTAATTTCAGATATCAGTAGATTTGTTTTCATAACGAGCATGTATCATGATATCAAATGTTAGTTAATGATTCGTAGGAAACGAGTATAGTTAAGGATATATCATCTTTTCTTAGATTAATACCAGTAACTTGCTCAGGAATCATTTCTTTAAGCGCATAAGCAATATTAGAAAAAAGTTAGTCATGACTGTCTGCCATTGTAAAGTGTATAATTGATCATTTAGATATTGCAAATCTGCATTTTGAAATAAATGTTGACCCCGAGTCCCAAAACCGTTCTTTTTGTAATTTATATATTACATGTACTTGTTACCATGCTTGTAAATCAACCTATATATTTATGTCTGCTATTGCTATAAGCAATTTTGACAAAATAAAGTGATTTGATAATATTGCATAAGTCAAAAGATGGGAAGAAAATTCACCTTCAATATATTTTTTATCTAGACATTTATTTCACATTGATATGCATATACATATACTCACATCTAAAACTTATCCCTTCCCGTACGTTGTATCAGTGTCTTACGCCGATGAAGGTCTCAGAGTTTGCCAGCCATTGGAGATTGAACGCCAATCTTCTGCTTCGCCGTCAATAAAAATGAGCACATAAGCATCATACCACAGTGCCAATTTATACTTTCTCGTTGAGAGATTACTCCAAGACATGAGCATTTACTTTTTTAGAACAAAATATACATGTATACTTCTATTATTTCGATTGTTTACTTTAATGAAGATTAATGGAAACTTTGCAAGACGCTAATACCTTTTATCATTGTTGAAGATATTTGTATTCCATTTTATTAATCAAAATATGAAACATAATCATAGTCTCAGCATGATCAAGGGTAGTAGAATTAACACAAATATCGAAACCAAGCATAGTTCATTGTACTCGTCTTTATAAAATGAATGTGTTTATGTATTTCACACTTCTAAATGTAGTTTGATGAGCTATTTACTAAATGACTTATTGTAATCCAGATGATGCACACTAATTAGTAAAATAATTATGTTTATAGATGCAATAAACAATTTCAAAGATTGATTTCAATGATTTCAACAGGATGTATTTTTTGTCAGTTATCGGTTTTTAGCTACGCATAATATGTGTAACTATATTGTATAAGAGGGACATTTATACTAGAATTTATAGAATATCTCCTGTATATAATAAAATCATTTTTTATATGATATTATTCATTAAAATAAGACAACACTTATATAGAATACATTTATTGTAATTAATCAATTAGAACTGGTATACAAACAGCTAAAATAAGTATGATACAACATTAGAATTTAATCGTAGAAAAAACAAAACAAAACAACAACAAAAAAAAAAAACAAAAAAAAAAAACAAACAAACAAAAAAACTACCCTCCTTCGTTAATGTTGGTGAAGTCTTGGTAAGTATAGGTCATATTACACGGAAATAAACGCTATAAATGCAACCTCGGCGAAATTGGTTAAATAGTGAATACGGTATCATCGAAGAAGGTGCTTACAATACCACGTGACACGTTCCGCAACATGGTCTTTAAAAACTAGATCTGGTCAGCAATTTCCTAAGTTCAGCGCATGTGTGAATAGTGAATGTGATCAGCCAAGTGACGGCAATTGAAAAGAGAAAAACCTGAATATAGGTATTGATAGATGTAATACACACATATAGTCAAAAATCTAATTCATAGTAAATGACGATAGATAGATGGATAGATAGATAGATAGATAGATAGATAGATTTTATTCTACATAATAATGTACAATTTCATGACATATACATATCATAACAAACAATAACTATTAACATGTGTATGCATAAATAGGGCCATGTCATTAAACAATATATGTTAAGGATGACACATAAAAGTGTTACTGAAAACTCTTATTTCCACTGTGGTCCTTTAATATATTTTTACCTGACATAGTTGATATAATAATCATAATTATATCACATGTCAAATATTTCATCAAAGGTGAAATAGACAATGAAAGACAAATGTAGCTAACACTCTATATGATAACTTTAAGAAAAAATACAATAAAAAATAATTTTTAAAAAAAACAAATCTTAGGCACATGATAGGAATACCTCTTTGACAATAAATTTCATATTACTAAAGGTAAACTATAAAGTAACACATATAGTATATATTTAGAGGAATTGTTTAGAAAATGAGAACTAAAATAACTGGGTAATCAGTTGAAAAATGATTTTAAAATTGAAGACATTAAATAAACGAAAATTAAACAATATAAATGCTTAAAGTTAATCTTCAGATGGTTATACAGAACATAAACATAATTGTAATTAAACTTTGAACAAAGAATATAATATACCAGAAAATTATATTTAAACTTAAATGTGAGAATTTCATTAAACATAGGTATAGTTATAAATAAAAGATTATTTAAATAAATATTATAATATGCCAATGAAAAAATATATGCTGAACTGCCCATCTTATAAAAAAGAATAACCAAGTAAACTAAAAAAATCTAATTGGTTTTAAAATTAAAATACATCTTGGACGCCATAGAACAAATGGGCCCAAACAACAGACTTGAACTGGTGAACACTCCTAGCATTTCTTTTATGTTGCGGCCTTTCATTCAAGAGGGAACATCCTTGATAAGCAAAATACCTTTTTCCAAAACCTTTAACCCTAGGCAAACAATATCTACCAGTGTTAACCAAAGAATCACTAGCAGAGTCACCTTTACCCTTAACCTGGTGGAATAGCTATGACATGAATGCAATGGAATGAAATGCTCTTAAGGTAACCTGGAGTCTCACCACTGAATATCTTAAAGACATGACATAAAGTAATTGGATCTACCCGTTTAGAAACTGGTAACCAATTTAGCTTGACATAATGACTATGGCTAAGGGGTTTGGGAACCTAATTTTTTTAGTTCTATATATGTACATACAAGCATCCATAATCAAAATAATACCGGATCAGTGATGTTGCAAATTATCTTTTGCACTGGGAATTTAGGAACTTTTTCTATAGAGAAACTTGAACCTTGAGTTAGCTTTCTTTATAGTTGATCTAACCATTGAATCAAAAGAAAGACTCTGGTCCAGAGTAGCGCCAATATACTTAACAGATCCCTTTCAAACCTGAACTAATCTGAGGATGAATAAGACATGTGTCTGTGAAGAACCCTTTCCTGAATCCTGACTGAAACTCATAAAAAAGATTGTTTGAGGTCAGATATTCCTCAACTTGAAAATGAATAACCCGCTCAAGTACCATAGACAGAACACCTAAAATTGAAACTGGGTGGTAATTACCTACATCTGTCCTGTCATTTTTTAAACAATGGGACAACTCGGTTTGACTTTAGATCATCTTGATGTGAAGATAAAAATTGTTCAAGATGGTCATAAAAATCTGAATGTGAAGGTGGTCTACATAAAACACCAATCATAAGATTAGATTTTGGAAGATTTTCCTCTAAGTTTGGATGTTGTAAGTCAGATCGTTCATTGACTGTAATATCGTTCCTGATGAAAATACATACGCCTCCCCCGTCGCGATTTCGGTCTCTGCGTGCGATCGAATAATTGTTAATTTGAATTTCGCTATCGGGCATACTATCATCCATGTGGGTTTCAGAAAAACACAACACGGTGGCATTCGTTTCACGAATTCTTATTTCGTCGGTTTTTGGTGGTAAGATGCGATCGTTCAAATGGAGTATGTGAAGACATTTTTTCTAAATACATTCTTTGTATGATTCTGGGTGGCAGGACCTGGTAAAGGATGGATATCACCACACAATAGAAGAAAAATTCTAGTCCAATTATACAAGGAACAGCTGAAATTTTGGTCACTTTTGCTTCTCTTAGAGCCATACTTATGATGATAAGGAACTGTGTATTGTGAAAGAATTGTTTTAACGTGTCATAATAAAAAACTGATACGTTGAGAATAGTGCTTTCGGTCCCGGCGGCCGTGATGTTAGAGAATCCGGGAGTTCCATAACTGGTTAGATGGATGTCAGGATAATTTTACCTGGTGTGGTTTCATGTCAAATTCCCACAGCTAGCATGATAATGCAGTCTACACAGTCTCCATATGACTGAAATACTAAAAAAAAATCAAACAAACAACAAACATAAACATTGAACTGTGTTATGTGTCAAATTTGAATCGATGAAAAATGTATATACTAACCACTGCATTGGACATAGATACACGTATAACCTCGTGATCATGTTGCTTATAATAGAAACCACTGTAAATTATGTAATCCAAAAAAATAAAGCATCATGGTCGAAGAATTTGAATTGTTCAAGTGTCTGTTTATATGTATCAACATGACCTATGAAATAATTGTAGTCATTCTTTGACATCATTATCAACGAGAACTGCGCTTATTTCTTACTACGAATATGTATGTACGCAACAATTAAATTGACCAAGATGACATTCTGTATATTGGTTCTTCTTTATTTTATTTTTTTTTTTAAAAAATTATGTTTTATCCTTCCTACTTGCAGTATGAAGATATTTTTATGCTCGTTAATTACCGTTCAAACGGAAAAAAACATATTTTTATGAATGCATGGTACAAGTATATTTTACAAGCCCCTCAAACAAAACCTTATGTTATGTAGAATATCTAACAATATTTAACCTTTTTTATATACAAACTTGTCTTAAAACATGTCAATAATCACAGGACTTTAAAAACATGTATAATTGATTTCAGATTATTGTGTTTTCCAGTAATCGTGACCTATACATTTTACACAGAACAGTAGTTTATTAAAACCAATGGTATCTGGAGAAATAATTACAGATTGCATTTTGGAAGATAAATATCATGTTATGATACATTTCCAGACGCTTAAAAACCCATGATAAACCAAAAAAAAACAACCATTGATGGCTTAAAGAGAAACCTACACCCTTCAGTCAGGTAGTTTCATTTTTCATTCTTTTAACGACAAATAAATAGAGCAGTTATATTATTTAACAAAAGAAATATGACAAAATCATTTTTATTTAAATGTTTAACCATAGAAAACGCCGCTGTCTGCCAACGAGTTTGATTAATCATTAGACAGTGTAAGTTTTCAAAAACATTTTTGATTACCGTCCGTTTAAATATTTTTTCGAATAGGCTGTGTACATCATTTCTTGTTCTTATCCACAGGCAGAAAGCATTCTAATCATTGTTCACAGTAAAACACTCTGGGAATCATGTGTTTTAAAACTGAAACGCATTGTTCTGTCTCAAATGAAATGAAAACAGCGGTTAGCATTCTATAGTTGACAGAAAATACATTTTAGAAGGATATTTAAACAGTAAGTTTGCTAAAGGAGCGATTATTATTATTTTGCGCTTTCGATAGCTCGTATTTCATAACTGGCAGAGTTTATTCTTAACGAGAATGATCAATAAATGAGAACATAGGGGTGACAAGAACGGTACAAATTAGTTTAGACTTGTATGTTAAATAGAAGGTAAAATACAGTATCAATAAGTCACTCTTTACATCAGAGTATATATATTTTGTATTTGAGGGCATTCGAATGAGTTATATGAGAACACGTCTACTAAATATGCCAATATATGTACCAAAAACCAATCAAAGCAAAACCAGTGCAAATGTTTGAGAACACTGATCCTGATTGCTTTCAAACATGGAAAATTACAGTGCCTATAGATCGAGGGCTTGGTGTAAAACAAGAGTAACTATATTTAATCAAGATACACTTACAACGGTTTTGCATTTAACCATCGTAATGCAAAACAATTGTTTATTGTTTCTGTGTTGGGTGAAAATGTTCACTCTTAGGAAATCGTTAACAGGAAGGTATAACTTCAATCCTTTGTACGCTAATGTAAGCCAATAAATCATTGCAGAAGTTTTAATTTACGCATCTTGTTCCAAACACTAAAGCATTACATTCGTCTTTTTAGAACTGGAAAACCACTGACGTGTCAGCCTTAACGTAATAGTGTAAAGTGTCATCTTTATCGATGGGCTTTCGAAGCCATACATTACTATAACGATATTAAATTTAAAAACTGTTGTTGACACTTTTGAATTTCTAAGAAAAAAAAAATGACATTTGGCCTTGAAGCATATCAAATACTTTTAATCTTTGTCCTAAAACACGATCTTGACAATAGGGTGACGATAGGTCTAATATTGCTTTTTGGATGTTTAAAAATATATGACATTAAACCCCACATGTCTGCAAAGATTACATCTACTTGAATCATAGACCTATTGATCAAATATTGGCACCTAGTCCAAAACTCACAAAAACACGTAACAAATTGTCCAATTCTCGCAAAGTCATGTTTTCAAATATCTTCTTT
>CM037793.1:27408396-27458396 GCA_021229015.1 Solen grandis | reverse complement strand
TCTATTGAAGATATATGAAAGTAAACTGTAGCTTACACTGTAGAACAACATATTACCATCAAAATGATACCTTGTGTATTAAAATAAGTCAAGAAATAAAAATGTTTTATGTAACATAGAAACCAACCTGCTAGATGATAACTATGTAAAATGTGTTGTTTTTCTGCAAAATTACTAATATGTAGAAGTAGGCTGCTTAACCATGCCGCTAATAGCTAATATATAGTATGTAACAATAACTGAAAATCAAAGCGCACAATGCGCTGAGAGACGGCGACGGGATTAACATTCTAAACCCAGCGTTTCTGAAGTTATTGAAGAAGTCACATGACGACAAAAACTCCACCCGCTGTTGCTACAGAAGTTCTGTTTGTAACATAATAATCCGGAGTAAAGGTCATGAACCTTTCATTCATAAAGAGCTGCATACCTAAGTAGGTCATTCTCTTTCTCTAGTGCTAGCGAATTATATCTGTTGTTTTGTATGTGTAGAAATTGACCAGGTATTTGATTATTTAAGATACTAGAATGTTTGCCTATCTATTTCAAAGTTATGAAATGCCCTGGGAGGAACCTAACTCGCCATCATGCAAAATATTGTGTGGACTACTTTAGGTCAATTACATACATACGGAGCACTACTTTTTCTTTTTACAGGAGTAGATCTTCATGTACGTAAGATGGTTTGCTGTTCTGCGTAAGAAATTTCACGGATATTTTTTTCACGCTTAAAATTGATGCTTCCAGTGCAAAATAATGGCAAAAGAAAACATGTTAACAAACAATTACACACAAAAAGCGGTTACGGTTATGATTTAAACGTCTGTGTAACATATTCCACTCGTATACGTTAGTACAGAATAGCATTGCATGGATCCGCACTAAGCGCGGAGAGGTACAGTTAAAATTGTTGTGGAAAATATGCATATTAGCAAGGCCTGATTTCGTTCTTCAGCATAAGACGGCTAACGCCGTCTAAAAAACATGTCATAATTGTAAATATCAACCGGTGTCAGGATAATGCACCGGAGTGTAATAAATTGCCTGATTTACAACAAATCATATTGCCCAATGTACTATGTAGATTGTAAAAAATAACTAGATATTGGTATCTCACACAAAATAATTTACTTCCACGAAAAAACAAACGATTAAAACATGTGCAAGGTCATTTTAAATATACATTGGAAGCATGTTACCAATTGTTTACATTTTTGATGCTATAACAAATCAATTGAATACTTTTCTACAAATGCTTTAAGTGATGATTTCGAGGATTTTCATTGATTTTAAAAGCATTTTAATAGTTTTATTTTCTTTTTTGTTCATTAAACAGGCACGTTTTAAGGGAAACAATTGTCTAATTGAATATGTATATATGACTGGATATATCGCGTAATGTGTGGTTGTTTATTGCCCTGTTACAACTTACAATCATGTAAATTGCGATTGTGAATTTGGTTTCACATAATACGTTTATTGGTCATGTTATAGAATAATATACATTTTTTGTTTTATTCAGAAGATTTTTTTTGTTATGTCTCATCTTTGTACACACAAAATATATAAGCATACATAATGAACAAATTTAAATGTACTAAGCCACTTGAAATCGTCTTATAAGAGACAAATAATATCTTTCATACAAAGCGTATACATATATACATGATACAAAACTAGAAACAGATGCTAAACCTTGTAGAATGTTTTATTTGAGAATTATGTCTTTTTCATTATCACTAACATTGTGATGAACCAGTTGATTCAATGAAATCACTGAACATTACTGGCGCTCTTCAATATCCTATTATTAATAAATTCTCCCCACCCCTCCATATTGCGCGCAACGGACCAAGAGTTCAATTAAATGACCCTGTATATTTATTTTAGGCTAGCAATTTTCCTGTATGAGTTGTGACCAGTTATTTGTGCTAACTTAACACTGCATCATTTACAGATAATGCAAGACTTTATACATTTGGCATACAGCACAATCACATGACGACAGTTTTGATAGACATGAGAGGCTGACAAACAGTTAAAACAGTCACGATCCTAGCCGCAAAGGCCTTAAAGTCCCAATCACATCAACACCCTAGTTTTGAGAAGACCAGTTTAACTAGTTCTTAAGTTCTCTCTATATAATCTTCTCACATTTTAAACTGGGTAAAGCAATTTTGACAGAAGGAAGCGATTTATTTCATATATTATGTTACTATGTACAGGAATATCGTTATTTGATATGTAAGACACTCTAATGTGGTTTTAGCTTATACAGCAATTGAGAGTCACCATGAAGTATACAATAACAAAGGGATTCTGTATGCGTTTTTGCTACTTCGAACTGCTGCATTAATTCTCATTGTTACAATAATTTGAGTTGTACAAAGAAACATAAATATTGTTTCTCCGGCTCAGCTTTTCCTTCTGAAATGACAATATGTTAAATCATATTTCAGCTATTTCTTTTATTCCATTTAAATGTGGTCATTTATTGTGAAAGGATGAAATGTCATGCTTAAACATATATTAATAACATTGATTCCAAACGTGGTCTCCGGAGAGAGAGAGAGAGAGAGAGATAGGGGGGCGGGGGTATCATCTTGATTGAAAGGTAAAAAGCAATACAATATGGTGTTTCAAAATTTAGTGATACAGTATGCATAAAATTTCAAAATCCTTATAAATAAATCGATAGTATATCTTTATTTCCACCATGGATGGAGATTTTATAAATGTAATACAGTACGTAACATGAAAAAATAAATAACAAAAATAACGTACAGACTATGTGTCTGATACAAGACACCACATAGTAAGTAAAATAAAAGAAAGAGGTTACTAAACGCACCAGGAAATTTAAAATATACTATTACACATAGGTCAAACATCACAATCCGCGACTGACCAAAATAACATAAAATTAATCTTATCAGACAGTTCACATCTTCTACATGCCAAAGTCGCTTCTACAATTCTCTTGTCATAGATAAACAGAAGAGCGACTTTGCACTGTTTGTTATTATTGGAATTTTAGCAAATTGCTATCAGAGAGGGGTTTAAGTTTTACAAAGCATTACTTTTGCTTTGGATAAAAAATAGGAAAAAGTGTTAATTTAAATTCTAATCATCACATCATACGCAAAAGTAACTTAGTGAATATATAGGAAAAATGTATGTATGTCTATTCTGTCAATATCTTGCCTATATCTCTAGAACCATTGGATTTGGAGATTACTGGGGATAAAAGGGTTGTTTATGACTTACAAAAATGTTATGTTCAGGACCCAATGCCATGTATTCATGGTTAAGGCCATAGACTACATGTATTTATTCATAATCTTGTTTCCTGAAACGATAAAACCTAGGGGTGGTAGGTAAACGATATTACTTACTTGAAAATTGTATGAGCACAATGGTGTACACATATTGCAAAAATCGCACGTATATGTGTATGGGCGTTTATTCTGGCATTTAGTTTAGTAATTGCTTTACTGTACCTTCCACGGAAAATCGTTAGTGATAGGACAATTTTCAAATACATGTAGCCATTAATCCATTCGAATTGAAAAGAATACAGCGCTTTTACGCCGTAAAAGACAGTGTGGTCATAGCTCAATAATGAATTATTCATCATCATATGCCAATAGTTCTTATTCATCAAAGACCTATCATAAACAAAGATTGGCAACTAGTTTAAATCTCTCCCCCCCCCCCCCCCCAAAAAAAAAAAAAACAAAAAAACAAAACAAAAAACAACAACATGTAACAAATTGCCCAATTCCTCGCTGAGTCACGTTTACAAATATCTCCATATCTCCTTTTCTGTTGAAGATATGTGACAGTTATCTGTATTCCCACAATAACAAATTACAATACCGTCAAAATGATACCTTATGTATTAAATAAGTCAAGAAATATAAATGTTTCGTGTAAAATAGAACAATACCTGCATGATGGTAACTTTATAAAGTGTGTTGATTTTATTCTACACTGGTTGAATTTAAATCATAATTTAAAAGAAATTTTAAAATAAATCAAACTACATTTAATTCCTTGCAGTAGGGAAATGATTATTATATAAAATGATTACACTTTCCTCTGTGCCTTTTTCACGTTTTTAAAGTTTGGAATATTCAATAATCTACTGTGTAACTTATATTTTCCCACTGGCTTTTACAGGAGTTTCCTTTCTCTGTTAAATATGTCTTTGTATTCATGAATACACCGTATCATGATGCAAGCTCTTATCGTAAATCATTTATATTCATTCAGAACTTAAATTAAGAACAAAACTTGTTTATGTATGTAAACTAATGCACATATTTTGAAACAACCATGCTTAATGTCATTTTCGGATATATAAAGCTATCAGATGAATCCATGTCATGATATTAAGATATGTTTTTTGTGGAATGGATTAAGCTGTAACTGGACATTTTATTTATTTTTAATTTATCATAACACAATAAAATACGTTGCAATAAGATCTTAATTTATCTTCAGTAAAGGCTTTCCTTAGTAATTTTCCTTACAAGAAATACCATCATATCTTATATCCAGCAATATTAACTAAATCATTTTTTAGAAATAAATATTGGAAATCAAAATGTTTCACATTTGAAATATTAAATAAAACGGTATCTGCGTGAATGTGCGATTGATGAAATCAGCATATTGATTGATGACAGCATATTGATTGATGACATCAGCATATTGATTGATGACATCAGCATATTGATTGATGACATCAGCATATTGATTGATGACATCAGCATATTGATTGATGACATCAGCATATTCACGAAACAAAATATTTTCATGGGAGTTTACGGAAATGCGTCCGCCATTTTCGGAAAGGCTCACTGGTTATTAATTATGCATACAGTGCCGTTAGTTTACGGGTCAAAAGGTCACCTCGACAAAATGGCTGAACAAAATTCTGATAGCGACGAAAATTCTACATGAAATATGAAGTATTGGATAGTTTGAGGCGTTTTCATATTTATAGTATTTGAAATCATAAAACGATCATGAGGAATCAAAGGTATCCATGATTTCCTTTGTTTAAGTAATAGACAATACCGAGGAAACACGAGAAAATTGTTGCCTTATGTAAACAAGCTTGTTTCGTGTCGGTGTGACGCTGTCACGTGCTCACGTGCAACCTGTTTGTTGCCTCATTTATATTCATGACGTTTTTAGCGTTTATGAATTCAGATTATGAAATGTAATATTCATTTGTACTTGTCAATTAAAATATCGGCAGTGCTTTGTTTGTTTTAAGATTTCGTGATGTTCACATATCTTTATCTACATATTAAATAATCTTTCGATTTTACTGGGAATATCAATGTTGCATGATTTTTTTTTTTTCAAAAAGCGTTTCAACATACAACTTTCTGTAAGATATTGGTAGGGATAAATGTTGATTGAATCTTTAACAGAGGTGATTCACATATGCAGATAAGATACAGAGTGTCCGAAAAGAAAGGTAACACTTGAACATTTTTATAACTTTGCAAAAAAATTTTTTTTTTCATTTTCATTTTAAAATTCGCCCCAAAATCTCTTGAACATCCATGAAAAGATGGCAACTGTTTCAGAGACCGAAATTCCCCAAACTTATTTTCATGACACAATGAAGAAGGATCCTAAACTCTTTAAATATAAATTTTAAACAGTGCAACGTGACAATATCACAGATCAGGTTCAAAGATTTTTATCGTTTGGCAGTTGACACTGCCGGCAATTACGTTGACGCATTCCGTGACGAGTCGCATTTTCTGCTATCTGATCATGGGTGTTAAAAAACATGAGATTTTAGGCAAATGAACAACCATTGTTTTTTGAGAGATCATTGCACAGTGACAAATTAACGATTGGTGTGCTATGTCGTCGCATGGAGAGATCGGACCATATGTTTTTAGGGACACAGTGGATTCACAGCGCTTCAAAAGCGAGCGGAAACTATGAAAAATGCGAAATATGTGGCAAAATGTAAGATAATGCTACGGACAATTTTGGCTCACTCAGTTTAGACCCGTGCGGTCTACCCGAAAAAAAAGGCCAAAAACACGACCATATGCTGTTAAAACACATCAAGCAGGAATTGAAAAAGATCAGTAAAGAAAAGTGTAGACATGGAAACATGGAAAACTGATGACATTGTCCGACAGGTTAACTACAGTTTTAAAGTATAAAATATTCAATACATGTAGTTACGATGGCAGCAGTAAAAGGTCGACGAAATAAACATTTATTTATCTTTTAGCTATATTCAAAATAGTCTGGAAAATGTTCCTAAGGCAATCGTCTACCAATAGTCATATTATTTGACCCGCTTAGAAGTTAAGGATTGTCGGAGGCATATATAAAAAAGTTTAAATTCTTGTAATATGTAGAAGGAATTTGGAAAAAAAGTATTATTACGCTACTAGGATAGCTCAACTTATTTTGATATATATTGACACGAATCTATTTGTACATGTATTTAGAAAGAATGAAATATTTGCATGCCCATAACGACATTCCTAATTTGAAACTATATTGGTGCATATGTTAAATGGCAGAACATCAACCAAGACTGTTCATATTATTTTTTTCCTGAAAAAATTATTTTTATTATTATCTATTATTTTTAGGGCAGTTTTAGCAAATTGTACGGCGACATGGAGATGTCGTGGTTATTTTTTTTAAGTAGAACTATCTTAAGGGAACAAGATACTATCTTATGGGAACAAGATACTATCTTATGGGAACAAGATACTATCTAAGGGGAAAAAGAGACTTAAAGGAACAGCGGGAAAATTTATAAAGGTTGTGCGAGAACGATAACATATAGTAAGGGAATTATATTGAGGGAACGACTTCATCAGCCAATTATCATCAAGCAGGAAAAATCACAATAAAAAAACAACAAAAAAACAACAACAACAAAACTTTCATATCGGGGAAAATTGACAATAATGTGCTATTAGAGGTAAAATATATTAAAAATCAACAACCTTAGGAACATGCTACTCAAATAAGGTTTCAATTATGTAATATCTGTCAAAATTTATCTCGTTAAAAATATAGTTTCCATTCCCCAAATGATTCAATGCTATCTAATCAGTTCCAGATAGTTTTTCGTTCCCCAAATATATTATCCAGTTCCCAGAAGATAGTTGTCCTTTCCTTCAAAGTTAAATAGTTTCCTTGAAGATAGTTTTTCGTTCCCTTAAGATATATAGTTCCCTGAAGATAGCTTTTCGTTCCCTTAAGATATTATCCAGTTCCCGGAAGATAGTTTTTCGTTCCCTTAAGATATATAGTTCCCTGAAGATAGCTTTTCGTTCCCTTAAGATATTATCCAGTTCCCGGAAGATAGTTTTTCGTTCCCTTAAGATATTATAGTTCCCGGAAGATAGTTTTTCGTTCCCTTAAGATATTATATAGTTCCCTGAAGATAGCTTTTCGTTCCCTTAAGATATTATCCAGTTCCCGGAAGATAGTTTTTCGTTCCCTTAAGATATTATATAGTTCCCTGAAGATAGCTTTTCGTTCCCTTAAGATATTATCCAGTTCCCGGAAGATAGTTTTTCGTTCCCTTAAGATATTATCCAGTTCCCGGAAGATAGTTGTTCGTTCCCTTAAGAGGTTATATAGTTCCCTGAAGATAGTTTTTCGTTCCCTTAAGATATTATATAGTTCCCTGAAGATAGTTTTTCGTTCCCTTAAGATATTATCCAGTTCCCGGAAGATAGTTGTTCGTTCCCTTAAGAGGTTATATAGTTCCCGGAAGATAGTTGTTCGTTCCCTTAAGATATTATATAGTTCCCTGAAGATAGCTTTTCGTTCCCTTAAGATATTATCCAGTTCCCGGAAGATAGTTTTTCGTTCCCTTAAGATATTATATAGTTCCCTGAAGATAGCTTTTCGTTCCCTTAAGATATTATCCAGTTCCCTGAAGATAGTTTTTCGTTCCCTTAAGATATTATATAGTTCCCTGAAGATAGCTTTTCGTTCCCTTAAGATATTATCCAGTTCCCGGAAGATAGTTGTTTGTTCCCTTAAGAGGTTATATAGTTCCCGGAAGATAGCTTTTCGTTCCCTTAAGATATTATCCAGTTCCCGGAAGATAGTTTTTCGTTCCCTTAAGAGGTTATATAGTTCCCGGAAGATAGTTTTCGTTCCCTTAAGAGGTTATATAGTTCCCGGAAGATAGTTGTTCGTTCCCTTAAGATATTATATAGTTCCCTGAAGATAGCTTATCGTTCCCTTAAGATATTATCCAGTTCCCGGAAGATAGTTTTTCGTTCCCTTAAGATATTATATAGTTCCCTGAAGATAGCTTTTCGTTCCCTTAAGATATTATCCAGTTCCCTGAAGATAGTTTTTCGTTCCCTTAAGATATTATATAGTTCCCTGAAGATAGCTTTTCGTTCCCTTAAGATATTATCCAGTTCCCGGAAGATAGTTGTTCGTTCCCTTAAGAGGTTATATAGTTCCCTGAAGATAGTTTTTCGTTCCCTTAAGATATTATTAGTTCCCGGAAGATAGCTTTTCGTTCCCTTAAGATATTATCCAGTTCCCGGAAGATAGTTGTTCGTTCCCTTAAGATATTATATAGATCCCCTCAGTAACCCCTCAGGATAATTTATTATCTTGTTCCAGCTAGACGGTATATCGATCTCTCAATATAGTACTAATTAAAAAACAAAAACATGTCAAGTCAACCATCAGGTTTATTGTCACTTTGAACTGATAGTACAATATAATTAATTACTTTGAGTAGAGAAAGTGCTTAATAAATCATATATTATTTTGTGGACTTTTGAATTATAAATTCGTTAGAATGATTTTGTATTTTTTTATGCCTAAACAACAAGATTGATCTTATGACCGAATACATCTTTTATAAATATAACACACATGATTGTATCAGCTTAGACTGATACTCTGGTGAAATGATAATACATCCATTGTTTGTCTGAAATAGAATAAAAGAAAAAAATCAAATCCACCATTCCCCACAGGACAAGCGGAAAGTATCAACTGAAAAGGTTACGAAAAACTGTTATAGAAATTTTGATCTAATTGTTTGTGACGCTTAATTGCTGATTGACAAGAAGCATCCAAAATGCACCTTTATTTACAAACTATATAATTTTATAAATATCGTGTTATATCTAACACTTTCTGTCTATGAATTTGCATAGTATTAAGTTTAATAATCCGATCCTTAAACATTCTTATTTGTTAAGTTTAGTGCAAGAGAAAACAATGAAAAAAATCAAGAGATGCAATTACATTTCAAAGTAAATTCGTGTAATTTTTATTAGTCCTGGAACCACCCTGAATATATGCTGTGCACCAAGCAGGAAGCTACCGGTACCATTTTAACAACGTTGATATGTCGCGGTCGGGGATCTAACCCACACTGACATTTGTAAATATTATCACCAAATAAAGCACTACATTGACGTATATTGTATTCCAATAAAAATAATTGCTCCTTAAAAAGAGCTCAATAAAACGAAATTGGATCATTACAACAGTAATAAGGTATTTGCTGCTCTAGGCGTATGTGCTGAATTGGATGATAGTCGGCATTGAAAATAAAAGATATCTTTAAAATTTAGAAGTGTTAGCATAAAACTAATTTATAAATTATTGAGCATCTTTAATAACGCACAAATAACACTTATGCCTTATATTACGTCAATTAAGCAATAACTTGACAGATATTGAAGACAAACAAATGCAAAGTCTTGCACATGATTTGGATTTATTTTATAGGAGCTAATATTAATGATGCATAATTATTTATATCAATGCAAATGCCAGGGGCATTATAGTTACCATGGTAACCCAACATCGACACAAGCCATGTCAGATATACGGTATGTAATATGTCATATGTAGAATATATATATAGATTATACAAATAATTTGCTTTAAAAAGGAGAAATAATATCATGTATATTGTTCGAGGTTTAAATGATAATTAACTTCTGTAATTCATTAATTCCAACAGGAACTAAGTTACTAAGAAAAAGAATTCTGACATTTTGTTCACCAGAAGAATGTGGTTAGAGCGTCTGCTCCGGGAGCGGGAGGTCGTGGGTTCGATCTCTGGCCACGACATACAACAACAAATATCAACATGTAAGGGTAGTTCCAGGATTGGTTGGTCCGGTGTCAGGATAATGTGACTGGGTGTGGTATCATGTCACAAGTCTACGGCGTGATACTGCAGTGTGACAGCACTATATCTGTCTCAAGTAGATATCGTCTCCAATGACGGAAATACTGTTGTTGGGACTTTAAACCAACACACATCAACACAACACATTACAAGTATAGGAGCTTTTATTATTTTGACAATATAAAGAGTGATTATTACGTGCAATTCTGCAAATAAATCTCATAAAATTGCTCGAGTGCTCATTCAGAAACTTAAAATCAGTCGTATATGACGTGTTTACATGTTATATTCTTAACCGGTATGTTTGATTTATACCTTAGCTTCATAAAATACCGATGCTCCCTCATTACATTATAACTTTACTGAAGCTTTATTGCTCTATGAAATATGAAAACGATATCCATAAATATTTTGATTTATTTTAACAAAAAAGGAAATAAATCCCTGTGCTCCTACATAAAATTGTAGCTTGAACAACTGCTGTTTTTGCTTAGATTTACAGAACATAGAGTTCATTTTTAATGCCCTTTCATATGCATATGACTTGCATTCGTCTACTCCAACGAACGATAGTGGTATCCTGGTGATCATTATGAAACACATCACACTTTATATTATCGCATGACCACGGTTAACTTTGGAAGTAACTACTTTTTTAGGAGTGTGCGAGTAGACTGGGTTATCAGCCGTGTGGAGTTGGTTATAAGCAGCGGGATATGTGAAGTGTAAACATGTGAGGTGAATTAAGTGCTTGATGTTCGGGGAAAAAAAAAAAAAAAAAAAAAAACAGACAAAAACGTTGAGCATATTTTCATCTCACGTCTGTCAAATTGATTTTTTTTGTCTCCCCGACGTTTTCGCGTGTTCGGACTCCGACACTGAACTGTAGCTGTCTCCGGGGTATTTTATTGTTATGTAGTAACACTACATGCGTCAGACGTCGAACAAGACATATCGATAACCAAACGCAAACCCTTTTAAAAGAAAAAACTGTAGTCATTTTACTGCATATGGACAGACTGTGATTTGGCGTGTGTGTTGGTTTTAACCAATTGTCTTGGTGTTGGTCTTAACCAATGGTCTTGGTGTTGGTCTTAACCAATGGTCTTGGTGTTGGTCTTAACCAATTGTCTTGGTGTTGGTCTTAACAAATGGTCTTGGTGTTGGTCTGAACCAATGGTCTTGGTGTTGGTCTTAACCAATTGTCTTGGTGTTGGTCTTAACCAATTGTCTTGGTGTTGGTTTTAACCAATGGTCTTGGTGTTGGTCTTAACCAATTGTCTTGGTGTTGGTCTTAACCAATTGTCTTGGTGTTGGTCTTAACCAATGGTCTTGGTGTTGGTCTTAACCAATTGTCTTGGTGTTGGTCTTAACCAATGGTCTTGGTGTTGGTCTTAACCAATTGTCTTGGTGTTGGTTTTAACCAATGGTCTTGGTGTTGGTTTTAACCAATGGTCTTGGTGTTGGTTTTAACCAATGGTCTTGGTGTTGGTTTTAACCAATTGTCTTGGCGATGGTCTGAACCAATGGTCTTGGTGTTGGTCTGAACCAATGGTCTTGGTGTTGGTCTTAACCAATTGTCTTGGTGTTGGTCTTAACCAATTGTCTTGGTGTTGGTCTGAACCAATTGTCTTGGTGTTGATCTGAACCAATGGTCTTGGTGTTGGTCTGAACCAATTGTCTTGGTGTTGGTCTGAACCAATGGTCTTGGTGTTGGTCTGAACCAATTGTCTTGGTGTTGGTCTGAACCAATGGTCTTGGTGTTGGTCTTAACCAATGGTCTTGGTATTGGTCTGAACCAATGGTCTTGGTGTTGGTCTGAACCAATGGTCTTGGTGTTGGTCTTAACCAATTGTCTTGGTGTTGGTTTTAACCAATTGTCTTGGTGTTGGTCTTAACCAATTGTCTTGGTGTTGGTCTGAACCAATGGTCTTGGTGTTGGTCTGAACCAATTGTCTTGGTGTTGGTCTGAACCAATGGTCTTGGTGTTGGTCTGAACCAATGGTCTTGGTGTTGGTCTTAACCAATGGTCTTGGTATTGGTCTGAACCAATGGTCTTGGTGTTGGTCTGAACCAATTGTCTTGGTGTTGGTCTTAACCAATTGTCTTGGTGTTGGTCTTAACCAATTGTCTTGGTGTTGGTCTGAACCAATGGTCTTGGTGTTGGTCTTAACCAATTGTCTTAGTGTTGGTCTTAACCAATTGTCTTGGTGTTGGTCTTAACCAATGGTCTTGGTGTTGGTCTTAACCAATGGTCTTGGTGTTGGTCTTAACCAATGGTCTTGGTGTTGGTCTTAACCAATTGTCTTGGTGTTTGTCTTCATCGATGTACAGCAGAAAAACGCTCGCGTTTGGACATAATGATAACTATGCTGAATTCATTTCTGACAAATAAAAACAAAAAGTATTTTTAAAAAAGCTATTTGGCATAGCTAAATATTTTTGTCATTTGTAAAATAGATTAAAACTATTATAAAGATGGAAACGTTAGCAAAATGTTTATAAAAACAAAGATCGTGGGGGGGGGGAAAACTACAGAACAAAACGCATTTGATTTACACAAAAAAAAAAAAAAAAAAAAAAAGAAGAAGAAAAAGAAAAGATAATATACCAACGTCCGTTATATATTATGAACTCGCTGATGTTTTTAAAGTAAAGATAATTCATATGTAACCAAGCGAAACCGAGATCATAAATCGCGTATATTCGATTAGTGTTATCCGCACATTAAACTGCACAACTTCTCCGCCTGAAGGCCGAGTCCACTTTTAAAAATTAGGGGAAATTGTGATCTAAAAATAGACATACGCCTGCTTATTATTTAGTATACCAAAGCAGCATTCCTAAATTGATATGGACGTGTTAAATTTGCATTACTGTGTTACCTTTCATGTTTAAAATGAAAAAAAAAAGAACTATGTTATATCAAGTAGAAGGGGGCCTCCGTGGCCAAGAGGGTGACTTTAACACTCACTCAGCCCCTCACCGCGTGGGTTTCGAATCCCGGTAGGGTCATTCGGATTTTCATGTGAGGAAGCCTTCCAGCTGGCTTGCGGTAGATCGGTGGTTCTACCCGGATGCCTCCGTGCATTAGGGCTCTTCCTCCACCTGTAATAAGCTGGACGTCGCAATATGACTGAAATACTGTCGAAGCGACGGTAAACTAAAACAGTCATGTCATGTCAAGTCAAGTCAAGTCAAATGTAAGGGGATGATAAGACAAAGACGTTATGTAAACCGTTCTTCAATATTTGGAAACCATCAGCTAAAAAGAAAAAAATGCTGATAAGTGAGGGATAAAACTGATAATAACATACGCGTTTAATAATGCCATCGAATGAACTGAATTAGTGAAATAGTGTTCATTTTTATGAAATACGTCTTTAAAATATCGAATTTGATTAATTTATTCTGAAATGTAATTAAAGCAAGTTATGAACACCCACAGATTGTTCATGTATACTATTTATATTACACAATTTTGTGTAATATCATAATCATATTTCATTTGTTGAGAGGTGACTTTGTCGTCCAGCGTATTTGCCTTTATATTCATAAGATATACTTCCAGAAAGTAGAAATTTAAATATAAACTGGCCAAGGAATTTAAAGAACTTTAAATGAAATAAGCTCTATAGCGTACATTTATAAATATATCAAATCGAAAAGTTATGAGGTAATATTAAGATCTATACCATATATTTTCGGTAGGTTTCTTCATAGACGCATCATCATCATCATGAACATTTTATACGAGTTCTATTTGCCGATATGCCTTTATAATTTGTCTTTATACGTACATAAAGGGCACATCTATCCTGAATTATTCCTAAAACTCTGAAAAGTAATCTTATAAATATGTGTCTGCAAACAGCAAGGAGATTTTTAGAGTATCCGTACATCATTTGAAAAACATAAATCTAGTACAAATTTTATCCCAGACATTTTGAAAGTCCCAAGATAAATGATAAGAAAAATAAATAGGTTTAAACAGTTCTCAATAGCTACTTCACGGGCAGTTATATTTTTTCATCTGTTGAAACGACAGAACGTAATCTGTGCGTTTGATAGAATTAACGTCCCATTGACAGTAGTTCAATGACTTGGAGACAACGTCTACAGCAGACCGTAATACTGCCATACACACTTACTTGTCATGCCATGATTTTTGTATATTACAGAATAAATACTGCTTAAGTATTGATCGTATTTTCTGTAAAGATATATTGCTAGTAAGTGAAGATGCCATATTTCGATAAATTTCGAAACAAAACACCCAAATTACATTAACAGAACATTTAAAATTAGCAACATCTCTTACGACGCAAGAGTCGATATAACGATTTTGTGTTTTGTTTTCAAACTCATTAACGATGACGTCTCAAGTGACATTGGGAAAGGATAAACATGTTAATTGCTATCCTTATCTTGTTAGCAGAAACAGCGAGTGATGAATAACGTTTGAAACAGTATCTTGAATATTGCAGATAGTATAACTGTTGCATGAATTAACTTCATGTAAAAATAATGAACTTAATCTTTTGCCAAATGTACGTCAGAAAATTAAAGAGGGGAAAAAGCATATGAATTAAAACATATACAATCTAATAAAGATAATGAAAATAACATTTTAAATCACAGGTAATTCGAGTTGAAGTATTAATTAAAGCAACCTACGCACGTTCAGATATGGTGGACACATTAAGCATAATTATGTAAACGTTTGATATATGCGACCTATGGCACGAAGTTTTATCTGTTGCTGTTTCAAACAAGACTGCGCTTTGCGACAAACTTATATATTTCTTTAGACTTTAAGATCATTTACAAGTTTTTTTTTTTTTTTTTTTTTGTTTTTTTTTTAGAATCAAAATCTTGAAAGTATATCACGTTTGTTTTCAAATATGATTAATTCTATTGTTAACAATATAACATAGTTTGTATTCTATCTTCACTCTTCACTCTTTCGCTAATATAAAACAATTTTCTGTTCTGCTTCAATGTAAGCGAATAAATCATTGCTAAAATTTGATTTACGCGTCTACATCCACACAGTATATTGTTACATCTGTTTCCAAATGTCTTGATACTACAGTTGCTTCTATATTCATGTCATATTGAAAATTGTCATCTTCAACGACTAGGTATCTGAACTATGCATAACTATGCAATGCTGATTGACTGCATATTTTTATTGAGTAGATACTGATATGGTTGTAAATATTCTACCAAAATGAAATGCATTGTACAGTGTATATGAATAATCTAGTTAAATATATTGATTAAATAAATATATCTGTAGATATTAGACCTATGTCCAGTGCATGTTACCCATCACTACTATTCTTAAACCCAGTCAGTCCATAGTCAGTGTTGTGTAGTTCGGTCCTTAAATATCAAACTGTTTCGCCACTCTTATGCTAGATGTACTGTTCAGTTTTTTTTGTTTTTTTTTTTTTTTTTTTTTCTTGTTTTTTTTTTTTTTTGTTTTGTTTTTGAAATAGAACGAAACCTGCGAAAAACTAAAAACGCATACAAGGAATTTTGCAAATAGATAAATGAGTGAATCTAATTCACCGTTATCCCGTGTCATAATTCTGAAACTGAAAAAAGATATTCGTTTTTGTTACAGAGCTTGTTTGTCGTAATGGATCATGTAATGATCACATGTGTGCCAAGTACAGGTCAAAAGTAGGTGGTGTGGTAAACAGTGCAGTCTCGACTGTATACAGTTATATCATGGTAGTGTAAGCGAATTTTCCCAGGTGGACAGGATGAGGTCCCCGACACGGATGGCAACGGTGTTCACAGATAAACAAATCATTTCCTTGAATTTATGTGAAGTATCGGAACTTATTTAAAGTTCGTTATTAAGTCTAATACGATTTAGTAGTATATGACTTGTAAGGACAACTATCTTAGAGACTTCTTGCAATCCATTCAAAATAGTTCGTCAAGGACGTCCATGTTTTATTATATATTGATGTTCCTAATGAAAATATATATAAGAATTAAGAGACAATCAAAGATAAATCTACAAAACATGTTCAAAAGGATACGTTGGTTTAATTTCCAAACCAATAAATAACGGATGATCTGGTGTAATTCCTTTTCATATACATACTGTACCATGATGCAAACTAATAACGGAAATCATTTATATTCCTTCCGAAAATTAATTAAGAACCTAAATTGCAGATATATGCAAATTAATGCAAATGTATTGAAATAACCTTTATTAATGTCATTTATTTCCCATTCATTACAATTAGAAACGCCAAAACAATATCGTAATTTAACTACGGTGTTAAGTCTTTCCATAGTTAAACTATCTTTCAAGCAATACTTTACATCGGATTCAAAAGAAATATTAGTTTATGACGTGTTCTTTGGAACAAAATAAGTTGCAATATAATTTCTATTTAATGCTTAACAGTAACATTTCATTCTTAAGGTAATCATTGCTCATAATTATTAATTCGTAGAAAGCAAATCTAAATATTTATGAAAAGTGTGCCTCGCCATTTTCAACAAAACGCTAATTCATGTCTTAATCGGGATATACTTATGATTGATATATAATTTGTTTAATTATGCAATTTTCCTTCATATTTAATAAATGGTATGGAAGATTTAAAGCTAAACAATTACACCGTTTTGCCACCCTTTTTTGTATTTCCGGTATCCCCGTTGATTTCATCAAAGGAACTGTCTATATGGCCTGGCACTTTACGTATTTTCAGTACGTTTATCAATTTTATACGAATTGTAACCTAATCCGTGATTCCTTTTAGATAATAATTATGCTTGTAATTGTTTGCTTATTGCAGAAAATGTTAAATTTCTTTTTGACTTTTAAATGTTAACCTTTGCCATGGAAAACGATAATGTTGACACCCTTCTGATGGAAGGATAACTTTCCCATGGCTTTTGGTTACTACGTTCATATATTATAAAAACAATATATTGAATTTGACATTGTTTTTGACAATAATCAATTCATAATTTGATAAGGTAAGATGATTTTATTGAAATTATAGTGTATATATCAGCCTATACCTTCTGCATGATGCTTTGTTTTATTAGTTAAGAAAGTCTTGTTCATTTAGTCACGATTTTTATCATTTATAGCACTAACTATAAAATTTATCTAAAGAGGTATTAAAGGGTTGTTTTGACATACAATTTCGAGAAATGTCAATACCAATACGTGGTGAATGAAATAAATTTTGCTGCAAAGATTTTAAAATTTGTCCAATAGGTACGCAGTATATGTAGGTTTTGTTTCATTCATTTGAGGTCTGAATCAAATCTCCATCCTACACAAGTTTAATGTACATCTGTGAATTTCTTTTCTTCAATGTTAGGACATTTTTTTACAAAACGAAACATTAGCTCTGACTAGCTATTAATCGACACAATAGCATTTTACCGGCGATTATCTGTGATGTGGTATTACATAGGTTTACATATCAAATAGTTTAAACATCACAGCCTAATTAGATGAGGCAAATTAAAAGAAACAACGTATACATATTGTAGTACATTTTATAAATATACTTACTTATAAGTACATTCCTCAAGTCTCAAGTTTCGTTTTAAAATTCAATTTTATAAGACAAAGATGTTTGTTGACAAATATTGTTGTGAAACAAATGTCAGTGTGGGAAGATATTGAACTATGCCCTGTCTGACAGAAGGTCCGTAATGGTATCTGTTTGCTAATGATTTATTGTTTAACACTTTATTCAGTCGTAAAACTAATGCATCGCACTTAAAACTTCATTTTAAGATTGTCAGGGGCTAAAAATTGATATCAAATACAGATTAATACAACATCTAAAAAGGGGGAAGGATTTCATTCAATACAGCATTAACAGCATTTGCTCCTAGACGTCAGCATCAATGAGCAATCATTGGTATCTGAATTTGATGAAGTATAAGCAATGCAAACAGCTCACTTTAATATGTATCTTCAAGTAATCGTCTGTAATCTAGATAGATATATTGTTCATTATCAACGTTTTAAGATATATGTTTCTATCAAAATGTCATTCATTAATTAAAGGACGTGCAACCAATAATGTGCTTAACCATATGAACTCCCTGAATTTTTCGGGAGCCCGTGTTATCAAAATGTGGTACAAAATAAGCAACACAAAATCAAAACTGTAGTGAACAAAAGTTTGCTTTTTTTAGGAAGACATCATTCTTATAAAACTGCCAAGGCAGGTTTTATTCGGCTGAAATTAGTGAGGATATATGGTATCAGTTATTATTGGAATATAGGTGTTCGTGTAGTTATGTCGTAAAATATGGCGTTGATCATCGTTAGTAATCATTTTCACGTCAGGATATAATATACTTCTTCATTGTTATATATCATTACATAGTGTACTATATGAACAGCAGTTATTGTGTTTCTTTCCGGGAAAGGAAGGTAATTTAAAATGAAAAGCTAAATGATTTAGATCAATATTTCTTATGCATGAAGGGTGAAATAAGTCTTAGTACATTAAATAAATGATGATAAATGAATATCTCTTTCCCTTTTTTACTTGCAACCTTCGCGTCTATAAAATATCTCAGATATTTACGACCGATCATTTAATTTTTTTTTGTTGTAAATGATAATTGCGCCCAATGTGTCTATATTCTTGTTATGCACAAAAGATCAAGATTTGCAGATATGTAGATGAAAGACACAAATTATATTTGTTATTGAGCCATTGGCTAATTGCTTGATACCACACACATTCGTATCATATTACCTTCTTTAACGTTGTGACATGTTTTCCATTAAATCTTGGCGTGCTAATGGATGTGCTTAAAAAAACTACACACCAGAGCGACAATAGCCATATACAGTCAAATACGTCTTAAGTTAAACAAGAGAAAGTGACCACATAACAAAGGTGGTCGCTAAATGAAAGTTGAGAATATAAAAAAGGCTAGCGTGGTTTAGTACATTAAAACTGACCGCTAAAATCAGATTGACCACTTAATACAAGTGGCCGCTAACACAGTTTTAAATGTCTGTCATTCTGAGGTATCAACTCAGTCACTTTAATGTGTGAATGTCGTTCACATGAGTCACTGATATGAACGCCCTAATACGCACAAACACATACACACGCATTGTCATAATTATTATTAATATGAAAATTAAGATAGTTTCTCATTTCTACGGAACACAATGTGATAAAAGCAACAAGCAAATCTATCCCATGCAAGAAATTGAAAAAAAAAAAATGTCGAAGCGCATTGTTTTAGTACAGTTGGTTGTCCCATCCGAGTTTCATAATCCTCTATACATATTTAAACAAAAGTATCTGATTGTTGCTTCGTCATGCCTAGTTAAACATTTCAATCAAATAATAAACCTACTAGAGCATTTAATATCTAATAACCTCTCAGACCCCACATACCAACACAGTTTAAGAGATTCCGAAAGTCGCAAGGAGGTAGTCAATCGTTGTACTGAGAAAATATGTTTTGGATAAGCATAAAATTTATCTTTCTTCTTGTCGTTTAGATCTCATACATTGAATAAACACATCTGTTGTTGAATAACAGCGTAGGGAAAAGGTCTTAACATTCCACTCCAAGTACGTATGTGCCTTTATTAAATTGAGTATGCCAAATTATGTACAACATATATAAAAAAAAATCGAAAGTAGAATTATCTTGAACATGGTTTTTAGAATTTTGGAGGAATATATATGAAGAGTGGCGTTTAGAATTTTGGTGGATGATATATAAATAGTGGCGGATTATCAAATAGTCTCAAATCTCTCGGCAATCAAATCAGGTATGAAAAATTAACATATTTATCAAAAAGTTGACTCACGTACAGGAGAAATTAAATACCGGTACCAAGATAAAACATAATTACATGTATATAAGCATACCAATTGCCAGTGCCTTTAATCTGATTAAACATTTATAAATGAAATTATTATTAAAATCTCATTTTGATATCATTTATATCTGTCAAATCTGTTTCGTATTGTACACATATATGCGTATTTAATTGATAAAGTATACAAATACTATATGATAATGTTTAGGTAAGTATGTTTAAATCTAATTTATTTCCTTTTTTTAATCTAAAACATTTATGTTCAATCTTGATCAAACTGAAAGAGCAAAAAATGAGCTACATAATGAATTTTTTTAAAGAAAAAAGATAAAAAAAAATATGATGTTAAGGTTAACACAAAATAGCAGTGTGCTTTTTCCTCAATTTAACTCATGAAACAACATGTGGCATACATCCCCAAAATGGGAAGACTTTAGGTTTGCTTTATAATGAGTATGACTGTAAAATATACCCGGAGGAATATTATTGTCTTTTACGAGAAGATAATAGAATGGGTACGTTGAAAGAGTGCGATTTTGTAACTTTACTTCAATATCTGTAACTCTTAAGAATTTATTCAGAATTGTAAATTTCTATAGGATTGAATTGTATCAACATTCTTAACCTCAATAATTAAATATATCTGAAATTGTAAAGATCATTCATATATGGAACACGCATATAATTTTGACAAATGTTCAAAATTAACATTTATTTACAGATACATCTTAAAAATTATATCATTACGTGTAAAAGTTATATTTATTAGTATAAATTGTTTAGTATAATTTCTAAAATTATTCATATTAAATAATGGAAATACATTATAAATTTGATATTTAACTAAATTTAAACAAATCGTATATAATTTTTAAGAACATTAATGAATTGTATAATACCGAGTATCATTAGGCACGGTGTACTAAAAGATATTCAATAGTCATGCATGTTTTGCCGGTGTATTTTAAGAAAAAGTCTCCGGACTGTCGTATTAATATTTGTTTTTAAATACAATATGTTAAGCAGATATGTGATTTGAAACAATGTTTTTCATGAACTTTAAAATTATACATATATGTATGTATTCGAAGGACGATTTCTGCGCAGATGAGGCTTCTTCTAAGGGATGTAACTCGTTTTAACACAATATTTGTCTAATTTTAAGAGAAAACAATGTATTTATCGCCTCTAAGACGACTATAACAGCTGGAAACACTTAAACCGCGAATACCCATGACACTACATGTAGTATCAAATTAATTAAGTGGGGGTATGTAAAGCCTGTGTATAAATTGCATTCATTTATATTCAATATTTCCTTAATAAACTTTCGGTACCATTTTGATCGGCTTAAGCAAGCTTCCTGCTATAAATGAAAACGAAAACAGTTATGCAGGAATAGGTTTGGCAAAATTTAAGGCGGTTATTGCCATGTAACACGTTTGTGTAAATTGTTATGCCCGTGTAAAGAAATACGTAAAGTTACATTCCATTAACTGAATATCTTTTAGAAATCATTTGTTCAAAACGTTCAGTTATCTAAACGTTAAGCATACCTGATACGTAATTCTCAAAAGGATTTACGATAACATATCATGTATGCATAGTTATTATATACACCAAGTTTTTATTTAGATATAGATTTATTGATATGGAAAAAAACTTAATCGAATAAAGATCAAATATACATGTACTGTAAATCGTATAAAGAACAAAAGGTTTCAACATCGACAGCTTCTATTCTATAACAAGAGCGTAATAATCTGACGAAGTATGATCAATATAAACCGTAAACTATAATATATATCTTTAAAACCTTTAAAATAAAAAAAAAAAAAGCAGGAAGAATAATTTTCGTCAACAATAACAATTGTTGTAAGCGGATCATTGTCTATTGATTCGAAAAAAAAAATCCAAATAGAAATATTTTCCTGTGTTCTCAGGCAGGTTTTATTTGGCTGAACACGTCTCCTTTTTTAATCTTCGTTTATCGTAAAATTTAGCTTTGCGGTAACCTACCAAATAATCCTCGTATTCATTTTCTTTTTCGAGAGAGGCAAGTCTTTTGAAATGAAAATAATTTCAGAATTAGATGTATGCCTGAATAAGAAAATAAATTACTGTAGGTCCCTGTGTGGGTTGCAGAGTACAGTGATTTATACGTGCCTGTGATTGGAAATTACGATGAAGAATAGTATTATCCTGCATGCTATTTTACTAACAATTTTAATGTCTGTAAACTCCTATCCACTTACAATGTAATATTTGCACACTTTGTTGGATACGCATGCCAGACTGTCAAACCTGTTATGCATATGTTTTTATAACTTAATACATAAAGTAAAATTGTAAATGGACACTTTCCGTTACAAAAAAAAAAAGAGAATTCCAAAGATCTTAGGCATCGGATGCAACTTCTGCGAAAACCAGAATTCATTTCGATGTAGGATTCATTTGTAATATCTATGTGTATGTTCTTAGTTTTGTAATTATACAAAATTTGTTTACGTTGTGAAATTTAGCTCGTTTAATCAATTTAGTTTGCGTTGTGTTGATAGATTGTGAAAAATGTATATTAAGGTACGTTTACATTACAAAAGACTAACTTTTTGGATTTAATTGGTTACATTAGAACAAGTGAAACATTTTGACTGAAAGAATCTATCTTGGTTAACAACGATTTTCATTTAAATGAGAAGTTATGAAATGCTATGACTTGCTGTTATCTATTCTTAACGATTCAGTAGCCAACCAATAGTACAATGTCCCACCGTCATTATTCAAATCATTTTAAGGACTTTGGAACGGCTGTCTCATAAAATCCCTAACACATTAACCATCCTTCGAAATTCCGTTTAAACAGAACACATTGTATATTGCAGATAGCGATAAAACTATTTCTACAGCTAAAGAGGCTATGTTGAAATATAATATTTTCAAAAATAACCCGGAACAACATGACATGTTCCGTAACATGACGTCTTCAGCCTAAGATGTGAGCGCATGCTCGAAGAGGGAATGTGATGGCAAATGAAAAGAGAAATTTTAAATATAGGTTTTATCATTCTAAATACATTCACGATAAACGACCGATCTAACAGTTCATGTGTAGAAATAATTATTTATGTTTGGTTCAATGTAATCTGTAGTATTTGAGTACAATGACATTTTTTTTTCTTTTGTGTACAGTATACCTTTACTTCAACATTTTGTAGCAGCTGCATGCAATTCTACAAGATAAAACAATATTAAACGCAACAATGATGTTATATTGTAAAGTACTTTTTCTGTGTATCTAGATATGTATTTATAAATTTATACACAGACGTGTAAATTACTTTGATTTTTATAGATTTAATATGTAAAAAAAAAAATGTATAAACATTTAATTACCCAGTAATTGATGAAATAAAAAGGGGACAGACCATTTTTATTTACTGAATGTGAAAAGCACTATTTCTCCAATAAAAATGGTCTGTCCCCTTTTTTAAGAAGAAGTGTGTAGGATTGACCTCCGGCCTAACGCTATATAATGACGGAAAAATTAAAATGTTGAAGTCTAAAATTTTAACAGCAAAAACATCAAAAAGAATACGGTACCTTGTTTTTTAACACAACTTCTAATCAAATGACGTTATATTATAGTTTATATAATGTCACTTATAACTCTTTATGTGATTACGTTTCGGATTGGTTTATTGTGAAAGGAATCCACATTAGTGCAAGTATTGTTATTTCATCAATTACTGGGTAATTAAATTTATTGTCTAGAACGTTGTATCTATTAAACAGTATAATGAATAGACTATTTCAGAGATGTGACGTTTTATTTTCTTATCTTTTTTATGTTTAAATGACTAAACACAATTATAGAAATAAACAAAATATTGTTTATTAGGTAAAAACCGCCAATCAAAGGAAACCTATTAACTGTTAATTAACCCTTATAGGACATTTACATGCAAGAGAAAATTGGCATCCTGTTTAAACATTAAAATTCAAATATAAGATACTCTTAAATCCCGGTCCTCTATACGAATTGCGTTTTGTTAGATAATTACATAGTTTTAATTATCTCAATTCGTGTTGTTTAAAATAACCCTGAAATTTAGAATTTCAAAACTTAGAGGAAATGGCGTTTCGAAGTCAAAGTAAACGCTGATGACATTTCACAGACAAATTGAAATGACAAAGTTAGATCTAGCATCATGACAAAGCTCTTGTGCGCCAGGTAACATTGCTTATCTTTCCATGGAAACATTTGTTAAGCGTTTTATAGTAAATGGCATACAAATCTTGTTACAAATTAAACCTATAAAAATCAAAGTAATTTACGCGAAAAAAAATCAAGCATACATTTATGAAAGTAAAAGAAATATTAAGACATTCTACGAACTTCGGGACGGGACATCCCTAATATGTTAAAGTCATATATTTGTTACATATCAAAATCATTTAATTATTTATCAATCAAAACAATCCAATTATTCTAAGCGATATTTTAGCAGAAACTGTCAATTCACGCCGGTATTAAAACATGCATGCATTTATTTAATATGCTGCTGCTATATTTGTCTATATCTATTTCATCTCCCGTTGTTTTATGTACACCATATACGCCGTACTGTCGTAAGAATCGTCTTAATTGCATGTTTATAATTCACATAGGTCCAATTTTATCACCTTTACTTTAATAATATAGCATATATTGGGTGCTATCCGACTCATTTCACATTGAGAGTGGCTACCAAATTTCTTTAAAAAGTCATTAAAAGGGAAAACAGTTGCTGACTAATAATAAGAACAAAATTGCCACTTCAGCTCTTATTTCATATGTTTATATACACAGAAAAGTGCATGAAATATGCTTACCCATTATCGAGGAATAATGATCTTATTACTAGTAGAATTATATCGAACTTTCCGATAAGAATGCTTTCAAGATATACAAGTATCACCTTCATAGATGGAATTATGGAAAATTGTAAATCCAATGCGTATATATTTGAAATACACACACACTCTTTGATAAGTATGCAATTACGTTAATGTTCTAAGATATGTATTCTGGTATGATTTTTGGTTGTTTTCTTTTTTATCTTCTTCACTGAATTATAACGTTAAATGTAATATGAAATTGACAACAGAAAGAAAAGTTAAGTGATATATAGTATATATATAGTATGTGTATAGTATGTGTATAGGTTTAATAATTAGACAGTCCATAATTAAAACAAGAATCTTATTTCATTCCACAGGTCCTAATTATCCAAAGTCAACGTTTTGCTTGATACTGTTCTTTTATAGAAAATGATATCTTTTTTATCCTAAATGCATTAGTTTCATCATTATTAAATATGATGAACATAGTTTACTTTTGATCTACACCCACATACAGTCAAAGCTATCGAAAATGTCTAATGGGAGCGTTTTACAAAGCAATACCTGGAAGCCATCATGAAATGCAATATTCTAATAGATGCACTGCGTTATTATCAAAAATAAAAGAGAGAAGGCAATTTAATCAAAATTTTATTTCAAATCAAATAAATATGACTCAACACGGGTGTTTAAATTTTTCAAATATTTTAAAATATTGTGCTATTATTGAAATTACAGAATAAAAAAAAATCAAAGTTTATGCAATCATCAGTTAAAATAACAGGTTCATATTGCGGTCACTTCAATTCCGAAAAATATAGAATTATGCATTTAATTTTATTGAAATCATTCGTGATGAGAGATAAGAGTTTTGTTTTATACTTATTCAGTCATTTGAAATGAATAAAACATACTTTATTTTATAATGTTCTATAACTTAAAAGGGGAGTAGGCGATGCGATTCCCTAATTTGATAAGATAATGCATGAGAATAACAATAACGATTCCATTAATAGCATTTACCCTTTTTCATACGCAGAGTCAGATTTATAATTTACTTTCTGATATTAGATAAAAGCCTATATGAAGAACCCAATAATTGGATAGGCTAGATTTAAACGCCCGTAGCATGCTACTATGAATGCCTCTTTCCGAAAAATTATATATTATTATGATACATTTTTCAACCGTCTTTGTTGTTGAATACTTCCCTTGACAAGTACCGAAATAGTAGGTTTCCTTATTGAACATATGATTTAAAGGGGATATGTTAAGTGTAAATAAGATAGAAGCTCATGCTTCCAGTCACTCATAAAGAGGCCCATGCATGCTTAGATTCAATTAACAGAGATATCGTTTGATCAACTTTGCGGAGTCTCAGTCTAGAACCGAACAGTAATCCCATAGGGTTTAGGGTGTCAATATTATCCCATTACCATCGGGACCGATGGAAAGTAGCTCTAGTTGTTTTTTCTTTCTTTCTTTTTTTTTTCTTTTTTTTTAAATCTGTCTGGCCGTATATTCCAAATCTATGATATTAAGCGTCAAGTACATTAATCTTTAAAGGATATAGTTCTGCTGCAAAGAGTATTATGGGAGCATAATTTATGTCTGTAAAATTCACACAAGTCTAGCAATAGTCATTGATTCACAATATCTTTACAGTTCATCTGGTGCAGTTATGACGGCGAATCCACGATGAGGATGCACTATTGAGCTAACAAAATTGTTCGATAAAAAAGTGTACGTCCAAGATAGGCTTAACGCAATATTACCAACAGCCAATAACTAAGTATTTGAATAACGTTAATGCAACTATAAGTCTCGTCTAGTTCACCTACCATTGATAACCACGAGACTTAAGCATGATTTGCTTTTGGCTTCACGTACCTGCAGCAATGATCAGGATAAAATAATTAAAAGGATATCGAGGTTTATATCATTCCCTACATTTAAAACGAGACATTGGCTTTATAAGTGTCAAAATTAGAATTAATTCTACTTACTGACTCAATATGAATGCAACTTAATGCATATTTTGGGGATTTGACGGGATGATAAGAGTGCTATGCATAGCATTTTGCCATTTGTCTGTGTAGCAAAAAGAAGAGAGATAGAAAAAAAGTATTTAAGGAAAGACAAAAGACAACTTTTTTTGTATGCGGAAAGCCGGCGGAGGAATATATACTGGTGTAAGATATCGTTACGGTAGTAAAAGTAATCGGAAACAATTTTGTTATTATGGGTAGTATAAGTACTTATAGTAATAAAAGTAGTAGAAGAAGCTTATTGCTTATAGGACTAAGATATGTAGATATGCCATTTTGTATATTCCATTTCGATTCGGAAACAAATATATAAAGAATTACCTTGCTTATATGAATTGGAAAATACGAAAGTAGGCGAATCAATCACCGGGTATTCTGTTATCGTTGATTGAAATCGATTTTGTCGCTGAACTATTGGTTGTACTTTTACTTGTCTCAAAACCTAAAACTTGCATTTGAAATGGACGTAACACGAAACGTTTAATTTCATAGTTACGGAGCTACTATTTTCCTGGAGCTATTTGTTTGTATTTGTTTTATTACTTTATCAAGTTTAGATGTTATATTAGAGTGCTAGTTCATTCACAATTAACAGAGTATATGCTCGTATAACACAATTATATGTCAATGTGTGAGCAAACTATTAGAATTGCGTGCAAAACGCTAGATATTGCTTTAAGAGAGCTTCTGAAGATGGGATATCTCATTGTTATGATCAAGCATTACACTATTGTGATGCACCATAAACAGCACTTCTCATTTTACATGTACAAATACTCATAGCATCAGAGGAAATTATTCTAATAAATATATAAAACGAACAATGAAACAGTAGTTTTAATGCTTTAAATTCTTATATGGGAATAAAGTGAGTTATGAAATATCACTTTTAAGTTTATGTTTAAAATGATTGTCATATGGAAACCAAATTGCATTGTGCTCATATAGAAAATCCGTATCAATATAACATGCATAGGGTTTGATGTATGTTATATAGTTAGTCGTATGCAATATTGATTTCAAACTATCATGAATTCGATAAGAGTATTTAAATTATTTCTTCTTTACACTATTAGGTGAACATTGCGTATTTTTCTATCTATAATGCTCTTAACCAGGTTTGTAGTGCGATTCACTATGCTAAAGATCTGAATTAGAATTACTTTTCTTTATCATCATACCAATATTTAAATTAAATCTTCTAAAAAAAAAAAAAAAAAAAAAAAAAAAAAAAAACATTAATGCGCATTTAAGTTACGCTTGTCATGATTTTTCGGCTAATAGTGGAAGTAAGGGAACACGTGTTTCACGAAAAAAGTATAGGTCTGGACTAAGCTTTTAAACACTTTATTTATCAGTATATTATTTTTGTTTCAGCGTAAAGGGCGAGTCGGTGATAAATTTCAGGATAAACAATATTAACAAAATCGCTTTGAACTGAAAATAAACTTAAATCATTTCATGTTTGGATTTGAACAACAAAACACGAAAGGATATACTTTATACGAAGAGTAAATATTAATACAGTCTATACGTTCTTAAATATGTCTGATTTTGCTTCTGATATGTAAATGATAAGAAAAACAAATATTTCACACACACACACACACACACACACACACACAGATTGGAATCAATTGTTTGGTAAGAATGAATATCTTACAATTTGAATATTGAACTCATGGTTTCCAGCAGCAGCTATTCGTGCTGAAGAGGATTGCGTATTTGTTATATATATATATATATATATATATATATATATATATATAGTTAGGATGAACAGAGAGGTCGGATCAACAACAAAGTAATATGAAACATAAAACTGAAATAAATTTACTTGCATGAAATTTCTGAGACTAAAATTATTGCAAAAGCGGTATGGATGATAGGAATTAAAGAAAACCGAAGTCTCCAGTATTGTATGTTTTATTATGTTTTAGATAACTACAAAAAGTTAATGACTAAAAGCATGCTATCTCAGGAGGGACAAAATTATATAGAAAAGGCATTTGTTTCATGACTTTTGATCGTAAATGGAACGAAAAGGAAAAATAATAAATGTCGAATTTCTCGATTAGCAACGGCTATACACTTAATGGTTATGTTGACCTTCATGGAAAACAGTACGCAAATAGTACGCCTTCTAATGATAATTACAGTAATTTAATAGAATAGGGGGGCGTTTAATTTCTGCACCATTTACGTCAAAGGAGCGACAACATTTTGAATGTATGGTTACATTGGCTAACATACAAAACAAAAGTCAGTTGCTCCACTTTGTTAAATGCATCAGCAGAATGTACCAAGTCATTTAAATATTATTCCTGTTAAGAGAAACTTTTACAAATATATGCTTATACTGTGCTAGGCTCTTATGTCATAATTTGAGAAGAGAAAAAATAGACTGACTGTCAGAAATTAAATAAAAATAAAATGCTATATCTGTAAGGGGATAATTATGTTCAATATGTTAACGTCATCAAAAAGGTTCATTTAGGGTTTGTTTTCATAAATGCACTTCGAAATTGAATGACCATTTCATCATCATATTTTCTTAGTTAAAAACAGACAAACATTATAGTCCTTATAGTCATTGAAATTGATATATTCCATTATAAATGTAATCAATGCCATTGGTACTTAAATACGTTTTAATGTGCAAGGGTCTAAGGAATCACGTTATATTTTGCATAAAAATACCCGCGTTTGATTCACTCTTTAAGATACGAACATACTCAATACAATGGATATATGCTTAACCAAACTTTTAATAGATAATGATTGCATGATTATTGAGTATATAACATGTGTATTTTTATAGATATTTATTGCATTTTTCTTTTCGATTATACTTCTTACCATATTGCTGCCATAATTCTGGACTGAGATAGCATGACATTTTTTAATCCAAAGGATAACCGGACACAATATAATGTACATTACATTCCATGTTACCTCTCAACAAAATAAATTGTTAGATGATGCATTACGGTAAAATCTAAAATTGATATTAACGAAAAACAATTTATTTCTAAAAGTTGCCGTAAACAAGCAAAGCTGATTGAGAGTATTTGTCTAAAAAGATTAACTACAAGACCGTTTTTACGGCCCAAAAAGCCTCACAAAGCACGTTAAATTTCAATTTATCATCGCCAACTAGAACACACACACACACACACACACATAAAGAAGTCAAGCCTTATCAAAAATCAGAACTTAGAGGCTTCAGGTGGGTACAATGGATCAATATTGATATATTTTGCATCAGAATTTATAAGCGAGCTACATAAGAACGGTACTGTTATTAAGATCTTTACATTTAGCAATTTCAATTAATGGCATACATGTACTAGGATAAGCTGTGAGTTAAACGAAATTTTATGCCATACTTTAAACAAACGAACTGCTTTTATGACAAGATAAAACTTGGAATGATTGATATTAATTTAATACTAGATTCAGTAAATTGAAAATTCGAATGCATTAATGAATTTCAAATCAATCCTTGCGATTTCCGGTAAAGGTCTGTGGCAAAGTTGCATTTTTGATGCTTTGGCTTATAATATATACGTACATTATTATTGAAACAGTGTGAATATGTGATCGCGCGTGTGCTTTAATAAATATTTAGAAAAACATTTCATTAATTTTTTTTTATATTTCATCAAAGCATTGCTTAGATTGTTTCTTTTAATTAATCTGATAAATTACCGAAATTGTTCAAACGTTGGTGCAATGTTTTCTCTTTAAGATTGAACATGTAAATTCAATACATTGTAAATTAAATGTCTGATCTAATACTAATCATCCATTTTGATAAATGTGTACGCCCACAAATATTGCTGTTGATTACAGAGAAGCATCCATAACGTTTGCTAGGGCGTATAAAATAATTCTTAACACCAGCTCAGATCTTAGCTATCATTTCTTTTCTGAGAATGGACTATTTGAATAAACCATTATCCCGTGATATTTTCCTCTATTGTATTATAGAATGACATGGCATAACACGGGAAGAATAAATGCGGTATCCATATATGGACCTAAAGAAAAAATGTAGGGCATGACACATGACAATGAGTTTTATTTTGTAACGGAGATATTTTTTCTGAAATATTGCACATAATTTAGACTTTGTCCTAAAAATATATGAATTAAAATGATGGGTGACCATACAAGTTTTTGAATTCTAGTTTATGGCAGAACAACACCGTTTGCCAAAATTTGCTGTAAAAAAACCTACGTTAAGAATATATTCAAATGGTGTACCCTTATCACAATATCACCTTATATTAACTGATAATGTAGAAGGTATAGGTGAAACAAAAAACATTGTAAGACAAGCATTTAAAATTTAAAACAATGAAAAATATTTCCATTGTTTTAGTACCAAAATGTATATAAAATATTCTTTCATAAGAAGTCCACTAAAATAAAGAAATTCTGATAATTCAGGAAATATTTTTTTTTTTTTTAAAAAAATTTTAATTTTCCTTATTTATTTTGTGATTTAGAAAACACATTATAGGAAACGTATTATATGATATACAATTATCAATATATATTCGGTCTATCAGTTAAAATAAGGATGTAGATATATTTGCATCTGATAATACATATGATATAAATATATTATTTATAAGAGTCAGTAGGTTGGCTCTCTGGCTATTGCTGTCTGGTGTCGAAAATCGAAATGTTAAAGTCGAAGGAAACAACAATATAAAGATATAAAATATTTTAAACTAATATTTGAAACACAATTACAAAGACTTATTTAGAACAACCCCTAGTTTAAAAATGTTTTTCTCAAAATGTCCAAACTTAAAGTAACTCCTTATGAGACAAGCGTCTGATTGGAACATTGACAAATATGTTTATATAAATGCAAGGAATTTCATTTCGTTTGTTAATTATATCTACTACTTACAACGCTGTGTCTATTAAATAAATATAATGTACAAACCAGTTTGGAGACATAACAATTTCTTTTCTTATCTGTTCGATGGTAAATACACTGAACACGAATATTGAAATAATTTAAATATTGCATATTAGCTTAAAACTGCTATTCAAAAGAGAGAACATTGTTTGATGTTTATTTGCATTTGCATGACACTTTCATGTACATGCAGAAGAAAAACGGGCATCGTTAATAAAACATTAAAATTTAAATATACGGTAATTAAAATATACGGTAATTTCAAATCCCAGTCCACTGTGAAAAAATGCGATTTATCAGAGAATTGCATAGTTTTCATTTATCAATCGGTTTTGTCAAAATTAACATGATTAGTAAAAGCTCTAATATTGTAGCATTAGAAAAAAAATCATTAGAATTCATTCATTATTACATGTATCAACTGGCTTGTAAAATGTCTGTGTCCATGCATAGTTGAGTCTTAGCAACGCTATTATATTAGAATAAGTGCGTGAATTAAGAGCTTTTGTATTACACAATTATGTACAAGTTAAGAGAATGCGTAAAAGCAATGTATAATAGTAACACGGCATGATTGAATTCAAGAAATGAAAAAAAATTTTTAAATTTTAATCAAAATTTCGAATTTCTACTAGTTTGCTAGGAAGATTTTATACATAAAGGAACTATTATCTTAATTTCTGTATGCATTTTGAAGTTATTTTACCAGATTAAAAATGAATTAGTCATATAAGCAATACATACTTACTGTAAAATTATTTATATATCGGAGAAATCGCATTGTTCTAGGCATTATTAAGTACAAAATTCTACACCCAAGTAAAAATAAAATACACGTTTATTACGTTGTTGCAATGTTAGTGTATATATAGAGAACGTGACATTTTACATAATCACATTATATAGAACATACATCGCATGGTCGCAAGAATTGTCTTTATGTCAGGCTAATCATAAAGAAGTCTACATTGAGCACATTTACTTACATAAAAAAGCATATATTTAATGCTATCAAAGTTTTTATAGAGACATAGGTAACGCAAATTCATATAAAGCGGGGCATTCACATTCTTTTAAAAGTCATGAAGGGAAAACAATCGCTGGAAAATGCTAATAGAATTACCACTTAAGCTTTTGTTTAATATAATGATCTACGCGGAATAGTGCAACATGTAATACTTGTATCCATTAACGACGGGTAATGATCTGATTATCGAACTTACCGATAAGAATACTTTAAAATATACAAAAATATCACCTTCATGGATAATATTATGGAAAAGTGTAAGCGTATATACGAGTATATTTGAATTTTACTTATTGAAATACACGCGCAATCCTTGATAAATAAGCAACTAGTTTGTGTTGCTAGGATACGTATCCTGGTGTATTATTATGTTTGTCTTCTTTAGAATATAACATTAAAAGCCATATGAAATGACGATGACATTTGGAAAAGTTAAGGTTTAGATATTATGTGTTTTGTAACTGTATATAATCGTAAATTCTATAAGTGAAACAAAAAACAAAAAATATTTTACCTCAAAGGGTCCAACGCCTCTTTATCTTGAACTGACAAAGCTTTACTTGATAATGTTCTCTTTTTGCTTTTTTTTTTTTTTTTACTAAAGATGATGTACAAAGTTATTAAACTCATAATGTGCATCTACTTTCAATTAAATCTATTGAACTTTTTCTAATGGAATATTGCTACAAAGCAATACCTGAAACCATTATTACCATTATGAAATTAAATGAACTAAAATTTGTCATTATCAAGCACAAAATAAGAAGAGCAATTTAATCAATGTTTAATGTAAATGTTTGTGTTTCAACAAGGGGAACATTAAAATAAAATTATGTTGTTATTGAGATCACACGACCAATAACTAATATTTTGTTATCATAAGTAATAAATATGTTGTTATTTCCGTTACTTAAATTGTGAAAATTGTTTATGACTGATGTTCTTTCACTGAATTCTAGAAACATCTAACGATTGGCCAAACAGTCTTATATTCAGTATTTACAAAGGAATGATGAAGAATATTATTTATTAACAATAACTCATTATTTTAAAGAAGTTGTTTGGTGAATACAATCCTTGACACGCACCTATGAAGTATTTTAACCATCGTCTAAAATTATGATTTTCCTGAGACAGGTCAAGAGTTAACACAATAGAAAACGTTCTCTTCCAGCCAAAAATACTGTAGATTTTCCGTTTGGTCAACTATGCTAAGTCTTAATCTGAAATCAAACAGAGATCTCACAGATCTAAGAGTGTCATTATTATCACGTTTCCATCCGGAGTGGTGTAATTGGCTCATGTTGTCTTTCAAATTTGTCTGGCCGAATAATTTCCCTCTATAATATTAAGCGCTGAGTATAATTAATCGATAAAGGATATATTTCAGCTGTAAAAAAATATTATACTACATTGAAAGAGGGCAGTAATTTAAATCCATGCCAGTAAAATTCACACAAATTTAGAAATTGCTATTAATTAAAAGTATCATTGCAGTTTATCCGGGGCAGTAATGACGATACATCCTTATTTAGGATGTATAACTGTCAGAGCTAATAAGATTGCTCGATGGAAGACGTACGTCAACATATGCTTAACGTAATTTGACCAGCAGCCGACTAATACGTTAATGAAATTATAAGTCTCGTCTCGTCCACCTACCATTGATAAGGCCGAGACTAGAGCATGTTTTGATTCTCCTTCGAATACATACATGTATGAAAATGATAAGGTAGACTGGTATACTGTAGAATAAATGGAGGTTAATATCATTTCCCTACATTCAAAAGCCAAGGGTGCATTAAGTTTTTATAAACGTCATAATGACAATCACTTCTGACTTATATTTCTATATAAATGCAACTGAATTGAAGTGTTTTGGATTATAGAGGAAATCGGTAATAGTATGGTATGTCATTTGCCACGTGTCTATGTTTGAAAAAAAAACCGAGTGAGAAATGCAAATTTATAGAATATCCTGCACGCAAAGAGCCGGTGGAGTAAAATGTAGTATACTACTGTTACTGCAGTAGTAATAATAAGGCTGTTTTGGGTTAGTAGTAGTAATTAGTAGTAATATTTGAAGTAGGTTGCTTATGGGCATAATCATGAAGATATGCTGTTGTTGAAAGAAGAAAGACCTTGTGATATAAATTAGAAGATATGAAAAAGCCAGTCATGCACCGAGGACTCTGTTATCGTTGACTGTCATCATTTCTGTCGCTATTTTACTGATTTTACGTTTGCTTGTCTCAAAACCTCCTTAACATTTGTGAGGAATGTAAGACAAAGCGTTGGATTATATAGTTACTTAATTATTTTTTATGCAGCTATTTGTTTTATCAAGTTTAGAAGTTTTACAAAGGAACTTTATAGTCCATTTTTTCTATTAGATTGTAATCATTTTCATATCAGAAATGCTACGCAATTTAACGAAAAAAAAAATTTTTTAATGTTTAGTTATTGTAATTCATATGCGCCTTTGACAGATATATTCGTCGTAAAAGCTCACCAATTGCAAAATAAAAACGAAGGAAGGATTTAAATATCAAAGTACACAAAGGTTTTGCATTTTTAAGCAATGCAAAGTTAGAGAAGATCGGATATATTGGTATTAAGTGCTATTTAGATAACTTTTCAATCTAGTAAATTTGTGAAGCATTTCTGGTGTTAAAAGATAATTATATTATCTCTGAGAAATTATTAGCCTTTAACAGAGTACCTACATGTTTAACTCAGTTCTACATCAATGTGTGAACAAACTGTACAAAAATGTATTGCACAGTACTCGTATTCTTGCGAAACACTAGATACATATAAAAGGCATATATCATTTTCATATAATAGTCGGAAAATCAATTGTTGAACTACAAACCTGTATTTCTCATTTTCAAGTATAAAACATGAAAAGTATAATAGTAAATTTGATAAAGGTTTTAAATCGTATGAATAGATAAAATGAGAACTGTTAAAACTTAAAATTCTAATAAATGAATAATGTTAGTAGCAAAACATTAGTTTTAACGTTAATATTTCAAACGATTGTAAGAAGAATGCCGAATTGCATCGTGCTAATTAGAAAACTGTATCAATATTAATACCATTGTTTGTTACACCGTGAGAAATATTCCATAGAGATTTTAAACATATGAACATGACCTGCATTAGTATGTCTAAAGACACACTCAAGTAAACAATATACCGAACTGATTTATAATACTCTTTAATGAAACCAGGTTTGTGGTGCAATTCACTGTAATTGGGAAATGCATTAGGTTTACGGTTGTATCGACGAAGGTTTATTCTTCAATTCCTGCTTCATCAATCCACACTCAGAATTAAATCTAGAAGAAAAACTATATTTGTCATGCGATTTCGTTTCTGATAAAGAAATTAAAGGACCAAGTGTTTCACGAAGAAAGAGTCGGTATGCATTAAACACTTTATTTTTCAGTGAACAATATTTGTGACAGTATAATGGAAACTTGGTGAGAATGTTAAGGATAAACTACACTAACAAAAATGCTTAAAACTGAGAAATATATGCCATGACCATTTTGTTGTTGGATCAGAACAACTAAATATGAAAACGTATACAAATATAGGAATCAAAATCGATACAGTTAACATGTAAGTGTTTAAATACTTTTTTTTATCCGCCCGTTTCATAAAATATAATCCTACATTAGCGTTAACGGCGACCATGACAACCGCGTTTCAGGCCATCATGAACAAAACAGAATAGACATAAAAGAACTTATGGGTCTGAAATGGCAAAATCTCTTGGCCATTTTTTATTTTTTTTTTCAAATTTTTTTTTAAAAAAAATGCCACGACAGTCACGGTGTGGAAGATAAACCTAGTTGACTGTAATAAGTACAATTCTGCTCTTTCTGCATCGTATAGCATTGGAGATAGGAAATATAACAGCTCATTGGAATACGATTGCATTACGGCACTGAAGTCGACACTGAATTGAAATTCATATATAAAATGATGCTAGAGATAACATATTCAATAAAATGTCAAAAGGTAAATGCATAAGTTAGACAATCACAAATCATTCGGAGATATTTGATCCAATGACAACTGTTATTTCATAACTTGTCATTACTACCTATAAATATACACATGCGTGTCAGTATTAACTTATGCAAAAATGATGAATCGCTTCAGCATAAGGTCCCTGGCTCGAATCTAGCGAACGAACTTTGTTTTACTTTTCTAATTTGTGATATAGTATCTTATTTCAATTTTACCATAGAAGATAAATGAATATATAAAACTTAATCAATAAAGATTGAAAGAAAATGATAAATTTTGTTTTTGTTTTTCCATTGTACCATTAAATAATCAAGTATAACATTTATATTTTCTGGATTTAATTTTAAGAAAACATGTACTGGATTTTATATACATTGATATATTTTTTCATGTGCATTTATTGTATTGCATTTGATTTCTTTTTATTTAAATCTTATTATTGAAAAAGGGGAGAAAAGGGACAATTTAGTTTATACGATGCTTTGCTTGCCACATTATAGCTTATTGATGATTATCACGTTCATTTAAAAAAGAAACCGTATTCAGGCATGGATAGTTATATCTGCCATAATTCTGAACTTATTTGGCATGATGACTAACATGGGTTGAATAAAGATGTTTAATCCAAAATAGAACCATACATATGATTATGATAATATACGGCTACAGTCCATGGAATATCTCGACAAAATAGATAGTAAGATGATGTTATTATATAAAAAAATCACACTGATATTCACGTTCAACAACCTATTTCCAAGTTATCGTAAACAAGCATAACTGTTAAGAGTATTTGTTTACAATGATTAACTACATAGACATTCTATGACCCGAAAACAAGACAAAGCACTGAAAATTCACTAAATCATCGTCACCTAAAAAGAAAACAAGATCTGTTAAAAAATAAAATAAAAGGCTTTCAGACAGGTACATTGAATAAGCACTGACACATTTGCATCGAGATTTATTTGTCTTAAGTTCATTTAATCGTAAGTGCTATTTCTTCGCGACATTGAATTATGACCTTTAAAGACAAGCTATCCGAAGAAACTTCTGTATTTGCTGTTTTATGGTTTTTGGAGTGTAAAATTTAGCAATTTCTATCAATGGCAAACTTGGTTAAGTTGTGAATTAATCCGGTTTTATATTATACTTTCAGACAATTTAGAGTAGCTCTTTTGTGAAAACTTAACTGTAATGAATTTGATTTGATTTTGAAACGAAACTCTGTAAAATTGAAATTAAATTGTTTTTTTAATACTAATGTATTTATTCATTTTATAATTTTGTTTGATTTCATTAAAGCATCAATGAATAATTAATATATTTACTTAAATCATGCAAGACTTTGCGTAATGTTTTCCATATATGTTAATCCATTTTTATAAAAGTGTAAGCTTACAGTTATTTCTGTTGATTACCAAGAGTACCCTTTTCGGGGACAATAGATGAAGTTTCAATGCAAAGACCTATATAAAAGATGCTTATATGAATTTGTTTGCCTTTAATTTAAGATACTCGTATTTATTCAAATCGAGGGGATGGGGGTGTCATGGTCGGTTAAGGTCTCTAGCTTATAGAAGAACAACACCATCTTTCACAATTTACTGTACGAAAAAAACAACATGAGCAATCATAAAGACTTCATTTCTAACTACTTTGAGAGCATGTTTAAATGAGATTTAAACCACAGTTTGAACACGATAATGCATAAGGTCGAAGTACTGTTTGATGTATGGGGAATATAATACTGACATAACATTTCGTTGTGCTAAGAGCAAACTGTATACAAGAAATACTCCATAGCTATACACATTATGATGTATATATGTCTTCATAAGATATTTACAAAGATAGTTCCTTTCCTGTTTCAGACGAAATCAACCATAATAGTAAATATCACCATATATTTTGTGGGGTGGGTGTTGGGATTGTTGTCTTTTTTACCCCTGCATATTTATATTATTTCATTGAACAAGTTTATAATGAAACAGCTAGTCCATAAATATTTTGAACGCTTCATAATTCAGTGACTCTTTTGAGTTACAGGTGGTTTTGCCTAGTCAAATCAATTTTCCCCAGACAAAACTACTTATTTTTCTTCTTTTTTTTTCTCTCAAAAATAACAATTCAATAATTATTAATAATTTAATTAATTTTAATGAAATTTGTATTATTCATATAATTTTAGTGTTGATTTGAAATTTTAATATTAATATTTAGGTTGTCCTTTTCGACAACAAAAAATCAACAACAAAAAAATCAATAAACATGAGTAAATATGAAATCAGTAGAAACCCCAGTGCTATGTCTTTAACTTTAAAGTTGTCCTTTTGATCCAGTTATTTCGCTTATTAAAACGTTTGACCGAGTAGTACTTCAAAATGTTATCGCAGCTTGTCTGAGATAATATTGGTAGTAAGCCAATACATACTTAACATAACTGAACTAAACTTAACATCTAAAGGCAGAGTTTTTTAGATCTCGTTAGTAGGGTGTTCACCTAATATCTATAATAAAACAAGATTAGTCAATCTTCTTCTAAATTTTGTTAATCAAGATATATCTTCGTGATGCATTTATTGTATATTTACAGAGAAATTATTCACTCAGGTACATATGCACAGATTGTTTATACGCAGTAAAAGTATTTATGTCCTGAAATGACTACACTACTTATGAATTACAATGTCGCCTGTCTGGGAAAAAAACTCAGCTTAAATATTTTACGGTACACCTGCCTTTTTGGGAAATACGACACAAACCTAAATGTGTGTGAAAGGGTGTGTTTATCGGACATAATGACAAAATGTTCACGGTAATCTCCAAATGCACAATTTCATTGCTTATAGATGCATAAAAAAACTTCAGACAGAGTATCTAGTAACTACACTAGGAAGACAACGGTTGACTTCATTTATACAAAAGCACATAATAGATTTGTTTGTTATATTGTTTATGTATAGCTGATTTAATCATGAATGGTTAAGGCGGGGCTTAAATAGTCACTTCAAAAACTGGAAAAGGTACATTGATTTGTCATTTTTGCGTAATGCTGACTGGAAGAATAATTGATCAGAATGAAATACACGTACGTCTTACTCTAAAATTTATCATTGCAATAAATGAAGATCGACTTACGGATAATTTATCGATTTAAAACAGTATAGTTGCAGTATAGACTCCTTAAATTCGTTTTGGAGTAACGAGGTTTACCTCTTGGTGGAATTTGATTTTAATAAATGCTATCATTATCTCTAAAAGCTGTCGAAATTGACGAGGAAATAGATTTTAAGTAAATTATTTCATGTAATATAAATAATTTATGGATGCAGAAATATTTTGTTCCATTAGGAGTAACGACTTAATTACATTGCATTACATTACGAAACCGATAGATTCAAATCTTGGGACCCTAATGTATGATGGTAAGAATAAAAACATATATCAAACCGAAAGAACAATATATTAGACCAAAAAATATATATAATAACAATGGAAATGTTTTAATGACTTTTACCATATGTAAAACTTTGGTAATAGTTTTAATTTACCGAACCACTTTGCCCAGCTTGGCGCCAAAAACAAAATAAACTAGAATCGATATCGCGATATAATCGGTTTTCGCGAAAGCAATGTCATTCTGTTCACGAGTCTCATGATTCAAAAAACATATTTATTTGTTCAATGGTTTTTTGAATACTGTTAACAAACATTTCAAACATTTTGTCGCAATGTTTAAGCAGACCTTTTACCCAAAAGAATATTTTTTAATATTACCTGTCAGTAATGTAGTCCCAAACTTGAAAACTTTTTTACGGAATTCGGTTAGTGCCACGTTAGATGTGTGTGTTACTTTATGATGGTGACAAACGACAATTGTAATTGATAAACAACAATTGCAAATGACACACAATAGTATAAAATGACACACGACAATGCGACATGACACTCAATATTATTACAAACTAATGTTGCATTGAATAACTATCATTTTCATGAAATATCGCATTAATTTTGGAGTGTCGTTTCAAATAGATGTAACCATGGAACAGAATGCAAAATATCGCATAAAGGATCAAACCTTGGACTGCCGTAAAATGACCAAATCAAGTCTGATCTTCAAAACCTGAACATCACTGGAAAGAGGTTTTCAAGAACTAAAACTTTTGTTCATATGCTCTCAATGAAATATTTTTAGTTTTGGAGCAATTTGTGGCCGAATAAAAACACAAAAATTGTAATATGACCTTGACCTTTTCAATTTTTTAACTTTTTAATTGTGAGGCCCTTTCAAACATAACAATACATATCGTGTAAAAATTTCATGGAGAATGAACAGAAAATAAAGTCAGGAACGACAAAAACATGTTTTTGACATTTTAATTTTCCTTAAATTTAGTGAAGTTTGACCGTTTCTAGAGGACAAAGCACGCATTTCCTAAATACGCCACCCCATATATTTTATGCGTATATGTCTTGCAAATCTTATGCAGCAAACATAGTTCCTCTATCTGATCTCTAACAAAAGTGGGTAGGTTTTTCGTAGACCTAACTTCATTATTCCATATTTTTCCAAGGTTCGAATATTCAACCTCTCCTAGAACAATTTTTTTCCAGTACCCGATGATGATATTTCCATCATATTTGATTGGGCTGTCAACAAGAAACATTATGTAAAAAACCGCATCTAAATCAGGTTTCAAATTTTTGAGTTATTAGTAAAACAGTGATTACATGCATTGCGCCCCCTAGTGGCTAAATCAGAAATAAAAGTGAAAATTTGACATTTAGGCACATGTTCAGATAAGGATGACTGCGTGCCCAAAATTTCATAGCTGTAGCTTTTCTCATCTGGCCGCTAGGCCGGCTACAAAAATTGGTGGGATTAAAAATAATAATAATAATAATAAAAAAAATCAACAGAAGAAGAACAATATGTTTTCGCCCTGCAGAGGCGAAAACCTAATAAAAAAGATAAAAAAACAAACATCCTTAATTTCATTATGAAATACGATAATTAGTTTAAAAACAAAGCTATATATTACATTGTAATCTAACAGAATAAGACACATTTGTTATGCGTTCATTTTGTTTATAATTTTTACATAATCCTAGCTCAAAATTGTTCATGTGTGTGTTTGTTTCAAAATAAAATATCAAACTAAACCTTATGCGATTGATACAGAAATAGTGTTCAAAAAAATAGAAAAAGGAATGATGACATTACATGGATTTGAACTACAATCCTGCCTGCAGATTCAAATCGTTTGAGATTAATGTTAGCCTGTTGATTGATTCTCTTAAATTAAAATCCCTTACGAAAATGGTTTAAAAAACGCCCCCTTCCTGCATATACAAAACATTGAACTCAAAAAAAGAGATGGGATGTGGAAAAACCTTTTATTTATTTATTTCTTTATTTATTTATTGTTCTTCTCCTGGGAATCACACTTATTTAGTACAGTAGGGATCATGTGTATAAATTACCTTTGATGTAAAAAAACAACAACGAATATATGACAGTTATTCATGTAACTGAACAGCTTCAACTTTATATAAAAATAATTACACAATTTATTATTTGTTTTCTAGTTTTCCAGAGTAAATGTCATTATCAGGCCCTTAATGGCGCAGAATGCCTTTCTATGTTCAATCCTTTATTAGGTATACTTTATGGGAAATGTTCAAAATAAAGGAAATGACTTTTCCAATGTCTTTTTTTTTAATTTAATCAGTCTTATTGTAGTACGTCAAATATATATATATATATATATATATATATATATATATAAATATAAATATATATAGTTATAAACTTAGTTTAGATACCGTCTAAAAAATTCCTCTAAACTGACAAGAAAGTTTATAATCAAGTATTCGGCCTTCAGTATGATAGGACTCGCAAGGTTTACAGATTAAACGGAAAAATATGATAATAATGTTCGTGATGCTGTGCCGTTTACGTCAAAAATATCATTTATAGGTTTTCAGTAATTCACTGTTGTGATTTTAAGCGACTTCAGACGACATTTCTGTCATATAATCGGATGATCGTGACAGTTAAATTGTTCCGTTGTCGACAAAATTTTACAATTTCACATTCTTTGATTTAAATCCAATTTGTCACATGCTTCTAGATATTAAAGATATCGCATCATATGTTCTTCTTCAGTATGTTGTTTTGATATTAAGAGAGCATTTCGTTTTACAAACTATATAAATATTTTGAAGATATCAGCATAAATTTTTAACCACTGTATGTCAATAAGCTACCATTAATTTCACAAAGATTGCTGTATGACATAATTTCCCGTTAGCGCTAAAATATAAGAAACTTCTTCATAATAATTTGAACGCATATGATATATCATACATAAGCTAATATTAAATTGATAAAGGTACAATTAAGCAATTTATGACCAGGTGTCATAACAAAAGATAATGTATACCATAATTTCGAATTGCACTTAATCAGATTATACTGAATGGAGATGATAAATATTGTTTCAATGTACACGTCGTACTTTTATAATTTGGAATTAGTTCACATCATTTCCTTTTATAATAAAACATCAAACATTAAATTGTTATCATGGCCCATTAAGTGATCGTAGAAATTATTCCATAAATGCAAGCCTTAAAGACCTTGAGAGAAAGAGACTAGAACTCCAAGTCAACTGATGCTTGAAGTCTTTTACAAAATGTGAAAGACAATGCTTTTTATTAATGAAAAAAATGATAACATTAAAGAATGTTATAAATATTATGTAATACTGGACGAATACTTCGAGACCGTTCTTGAACTACAGCATCGATAAAGCCATGATAAAATGGCACATACACCTTTGATTGACTTGACTATCTGAGTTTACCGTCGCTTATTTCAGTCATTTAGCGACGTCCAGATAATTACAGGTGGAGGAAAAATCAGAATGCAGGGAGGCATCTGAGTAGAACCAACGACCTACCGTAAGCCAGCTGGAAGGCTTCCTCACATAAAAATCCGAATGACTCTGCCGGGATTCAAACCCACTCGCCGAAGGCTGAGTGAGTGTCAAAGTCAGCGACTGCACCCCCTTGGCCACGAAAGCCCCCATACATGATTGTATACCTTTTTAATCTGATATCTTTTAACGGGGACTGTTGCTGCATATATGATTGTGTATACTCTGTGTATACTCTAAGCATATCTTAAGTTAGTGACTGTTTTGACATAATCTTGATAAAACATATTTATTTCATATCACCGTTAATCAGCTATCAAAATATTACGATCAGATCCTCGCGAATATCTTATAAAGTTGATATTAACATCATAAATCAAAAGGTACATTTCAGTATGAAGGGTTTCCAATTAAAAAAATGAGCATTTGTATAGTTGAATGAAATAAACATTAAACATATCTGCTAATTGTTTGCTGATTGACACATCGGCATCATTGTCTTTCAATCAAATTGTAGTTACTACTTTCAAACATGTATGCCTCTTCAAGAACGAATAATCCTACCTATAGGTCAATGAATAAATATAATGTGAATCTAACCGTTAATAGTTACAAGCAAGAAAATTTGACTGTAAAAAGAAACCTTTTCCCGAAATGCGTGAAAAAAAGACGGAAATCCACTAAATCGACAAATCTAAATAGAAAAAAAGTAGACTCTTTCATCGAAAGTATACCAAAAGGAAACTTTTTTATCGAAATACTCTGCACTTTCTCATTCCTAAAATTTACATTCACCAAATATGTTTGTCATAGTTGAATTATAATATTGATTTCAAATAAAACGAATTTAAAAATATGAGTAAATATTTATACTACAAATACATGTCTTCTTTGTTTTAAGATAAGGATTATATGGTATTTATACGGGTTAATCTCTGTTTTGGACTCGAGCAGGTGATTTTATGTTTATATGTGTTAGATTAGTGAATTGCATGAAACATTCAAATTGCGTTAGGTAAGTATGGAATCCGCGGGATCATCTGCCTCTTGTGGTCAGCAAAACAATTTTGGTTTTCATTTACTTACTCTGTGTTTTGAATAGACTAGACTCTACAAGACGCAAAGTACTGGCCCCACAAGGAAAATATTTGTGATTTTTCCGCAAAATTTGTCCTTCATTTAAAATGAACGAGGACAAAGTAACCCAGAATTTCATAAAAGAAATCATAAAATATCAATATACACATACCTCCCTGAATAATTAGATGATTTCCTAATATTTATTTTACAAATAAATTGGAAAAAATAAAATGCAAGTTATATAAACAGTAAAGAATTTTACCTATAACATTATATTAATGAATTTAAACCTACAACATCTGCTAGGTGATATGGGTCTGCACATTTTACAAAATCGTAAAAACGCGTAAAATAACATAATTATTGACAACGAAATATATTCCATAGCATATGCAAGATTGCTATTATTGATGTTTTAGTATTTGACACATGCGCAACGGTTGTTTATACAATTATCTAAATTTATAAATATTTACATTTCAGCTGCATTCCTTCACGATTTTAGAATTGTCTCATAACAAACTTTCATTCGGCGTAATAAAACATTACGGTTTTTTTTCCGTTTTTTTACTACGAGCACTTTTTAAGTAAAAATGAATTATAGTAAGACTTTTAAATGACTTTATGTGGACAAAGATTATGGTAAGTTTAATGCTTATCTAGAAGAAGAATGTAAAGGGCTAATTTTCTGTGTACATGTACGTGTTGGACATTTACACAAATATCATCTAGATCGCATCTTTATTGATTCTTTTCAAATTTAAAAGTGGTCGATGAATTGTTTCAACACTTCAAAACTAGGTTATACACCAGATGAACCATCAAACTATGCAATTTTCATCGTAATCAAATTTCATTTTTTTTAATTAGACTTTAAAGTTCTGAAATGTTTTGGATGTCAGTGTTTGGATGATTATTTTGATTAATTTACAGTAATTTTAGTATATCCAACAAAATGTTTAGCATTTAGTGAATATAAAAGATGAAAAATTGGGATTAGCAATTACGAAATAATTATGTTTCTAATTATTAATGATTGATTTTAACTCTAAAGAATACATTTGATGATAAAGCTATTTAATCGTATGTCCCCAATATACCTAATTAGAATTACTTAGATGTTATCGAAAGCTTCGTGAACTAAATGAGAAAAGGTCTGAGGAGTTGGAAGTTGGAACCTATCTCCCAATAGGTCAAATTTGTCTGAAGCAGAATCAAGGAAAGCAAGATGTATGTGTTTGAGTCAATTTGCTGAGAATGAGCTAGATTTCAAAATAAAATGGACTATAATTGGCATGTTTCAAGCAATATTACATTGTACAACTATAATGAACTGATTATTTGTTCTTGATCTTCCACTTAAATTTTGTTAATGCTATGCATAAGATGCTGAGAGTCATCTGTATTATGAATTAGGTTTCGGCATGTTATCATTATCGCCGTAACAGAGAGGTCCGGGAAAATTACTGCCTTCCTACAAAATAATAATAAAAAAACAATCAATCTGTCGTCATACCAATTGTGTCAACCATTTTTGATAAATAACACTCCATAAAAGAACTAGATTTAATATCATGTACATAAATGTACTAGAGCTGTCAAAATATCTATATTTGAATCTCTTTTCAAATATTGCGTGACTTTAAATTATCTCCAGTAATCATTTTCGGACACATATTGTAGCTTTGACATACAAAAAATAATAGCTCATAATTCAAAACAGATGTTGTTCTTACGAAATGGGGATTATTTTCAAAGTAAAGGCTGAAACCTTAAATGTAATTTAATGGCTTTTTAAGTCTAGCATGTTGAGAATAGTAATTATGTGTCATCTAGAGTTAGTTTATTGCCAGTGTGATCAGTTAAACTTTCCTGTAAAGTATGTAAAATGTATTAAACGAATTAATGAAACTGGGATATTCTATGTAAATCTTTAATCACGAGGTCATGTCTGAATTGACATTTGCGATATTTTAAGCCAGTATTATAAGGTTTCACTTACTTGCGTTCATTATATTCGATTAGTTGCGTACATTGAAGCTTATCTTTATTTATACAAAGTCATGATGTTTTAATCTATATCTTTTAATATTGATCGATGGTTACTCGAGTGTACAATCAATAAGACGAAAGCATATGTAAGTAATATCATTTTTCAAAGAATTCTTTTATACACATGGCCTACTTCTGAGTTAACGCAATTCTGAGAGATAAAATCAGGATTGAAATGTAAAATATACATTTTATCATTCTGAGTGGTTTCAGATTGTTTGGTGACATCAAAATTAACATAAACAATGTTGGACTCACTGATGATTCTTAATTTATTCAGTATTCAGTAATACAAGGCTCTTATATGACAACACTTAAAACGTACGAACAGTCGTGATAGGGTAGTTAATCAATTATTTTTTGTCGCCGACTGGTTCAATCTCTGGCATACTTTTACTCACTATATTGATATGGGCTTGACGCTTGAGTCCCGGTCTGATTGCTAAAATTTTCAATGTGAAGTTGTGCTGTTCCGCTGTGACATAATGCCATAGGTATGTAGCATAATGTGAAACAAGGTCATTATTCCCTTTTGTTAAAATGTATTTATTACGATTAAAAATGTGTGTGTGTGTTTTCTGATAAATATTCTAATCAAAAGTTCCTTAACGATTTAAACAAATGTTTAATAATAAGGCAATGATAATGAATGCCAGGCGTTGTTTAAACGTATTGAAAGGGTGAATATTAAGACAGTGTTCTGTTTTAAATTATGTGCAAAAAAAATTATGATTATTCATCAGAGTAAAAGCATGCCGTTTAGATTTAAAACGACCTAAAATAATGTGTATGCATACACTTCTTGTGATTTTGGCTGTAAACATCCTAATTAAAGCATCACCTCCGGTATTAAAATTGTTATTCAAATTCTTCATTTTGGTCTAATTTGGAGTACTGAGAAAGGAACTGCCACTGTTTAAGGGAGAAGAACACTAGTAATTCGATGTTCGATGCGTTTTAGACATGAATCGGCAATATTTTTACCCACGGATGTTTTGTTTGCAAGCATCACTAATTCAATATGATTACTAAAACAGTAGACGGAAACAATTCAATAGTCCAGTTAGATGGAGAATTTAGAAAAAAAAATTGTTGCTGTTGTTATAAGCTGTTGACGCTCAAGGCTGTTTCGAATATTTTTAAAACACAAAATGCTGGGTGTGAATGGTTGTTTTTTTACCTCTTGCTGCATTGTTACGAAACTAAGTGTTAATTCCGTTGGACTAACATTTCAAATCATCTTTTCCAGATAAAAGAGCACAATATAAAACAGTTCACTTCGCTAATCTAAGCGTATTAAAAAAATGATAACAATTTTATAAAATGTTTGATGAAGCACTCATTATAATTTGTTTTGTGATTGTACTAGATTAACGAAATGCGCATTATATATCGCATATGACATTATATATTACATCTGACATTATATATTACATCTGATTATCTTTTCTTGTACACGTTGGAGGCATTATTGACGATTTTTCAATAATAGATTCAAGAAGTCTGCTTTTACCGTAGGCGTGTCTTATACTTCCAGACAAAAGCTTTATTAGTTATCCTTCTTTACAGAAAAAATAGGAATATCTGTTATTAGATATGAGAAAATCTTGCCAGCAGTGAACTATTTTTATATCATATTTAATTTTGTTTCACACTTTAAAGTTCTTTATTCAATTATATACTCATTTCTGAACATTGCATTTATTAATTATTAAGATGATGACTCAACTTCAATCTTCACGGCTCCAAGTAAAAATGGCGCTTTCTAGACAATTACCCGGAAGTGGTACTTTTGACTTGAAATGTTGCCTTATGATTAATATCTGTTAAAAACAGCTAGAAATGTCAACTTAACCTTTCTCGTTCGTCATAAAAGCGATTATAAAGAGCAAACACAACATATTGAAATAGAATGTTATTTCATTTGCAGTTATTGTCATATTAAGTACAGTACCTTCTTTGCCGAATTTCTCTGTCTGTCAGAGAATTTCTATCTCTTGTGGGATCACTCATTTCAGCTAAAGATCCAGTTGTATTAGGTCGCCTTCATATGCACCCCTTCAGTTCATCCTACTTTCACAAAGGTGCCCCAAGTCCGACCCTTTGTCCCAGAGGCTTCAAGTTTCAGACACGCTGAAACATCACCTTCGGTGGTGGTCTCAACCTCACAGGTTGTCAGAGGGAGTACCAATATCATATCCGGAACCGGATCTTTTTCTGTTCACGGATGTCAAATCTTGAATCTTCACAGTTCCGTAAATTTCTGTGAAAAAATAATATATCTGGTAGGATGTCATTTGAAAATACTGTCAAGATATAAATACAGGTGATATATACATTTATGCATTCTCATTTTATATTTACATGTATTTCACATTTTATTTCAAAAGAAATGGTAATTTTGTTTGAACATTATACACAGATCAAATTTAGGTTAAAATTTGAACGTAAATGTAATTGTTCAAAGAAGGAATACGTTTCATTATTTATCTATTGAAATGCATATGAATATATTTGGTATTTTTCTTATTGTTTTTATTTTGATTAACATTTGATATAACAGAAATCCGCAAAATATACTTAGTCATTTCTTTTAAATGTGGTCATTGAAAGTTTTTAATCAATGTGTGTTTACATTATTAATTAAGATAAAATAAAAACGTATACAATCAATACGGATTACAAGTACGTGACCTTTGTTAAAAATAACCTGGTGTATAAATCCCAATAGCCCATTGTAATAATGTAGTATTAGCACCATTATCATTGTAGAAAATCGTTCAATAGCCAAAAGAATAAACAAATGTACATCTATAACATGTTTCTCAAATGAAACCAATCGGTCACTTTAAATAAGAAATATCTTTAAAAAAAATACTCGGCAGCGGTGACCGGCTTGATGATTAGTGTCTGAATGGTTAAACATGT
>CM037793.1:27358296-27408296 GCA_021229015.1 Solen grandis | reverse complement strand
AATAGATTTTGTTGTTGGTTTAATAGTTGTGTAATTTCTGTGTCAGTGCAGCTCTTTGAAATACCACGGATCCAAATAATTTGTACAATCTTGGTAGACATTTCCAGCCTTAAAACATCTGCGCATTAGACTTCGTTTTGCGGGGTACAAAACGAAACCTGATGTAACGTTTTTGTTGAATATAAGATCCTTCAGGGTCGAACAATCAATTCCGAATCTATGTGTTTCCTATTTTTGTAACGTTCTACTCTTTTCTTTTGACTAATTTTACAATGGCCAATGGGAATTTAGCAAAGTATATAAAAAACATTGAAAAGCCTAATTTTATTCCGCTTCAATACTGTGTGTTTCACAAGAAGTCAGGGTGAAAATAAAACAGATCCTAATTTGCGCTCCTCTACTATCTGCGATTAGGGTCTGACAACATCGCATTTGGGGTCACGTAAGATTTACCTTTTAAGTAATTTATATGCATAAACAAGTGCTCGATATTAAACCAATTAAATAGCGCCTTTCTCACTGACTTCGGTAAAACATTTGTCACAGGATGAAAAAGAAATGTGCAGTTTGACCGGCACTCGAACCCGGGCACTTTTGCTTACAGGGCAAATGCTCTACCGCTCTACTGAACGAGTACCCGACCGCTTAGACATCTTTCTACTCTACCAGTTCTTGAAATTATGTACTATAATGTTAAAATTGATTTATTTATAAATGCAGTATCAATGCCGTTTCTTTAAAGTTTAACACTTTCACATGCACTAAACAATAAAGCGGATACTCTTTACAGGTAGAAAATGCTTTCTTAAAATTGGAATAAGAGACATACGTTGATAAAGCTTTAATCAGAAAAAAAAAAAAAAAAACAAAAAAACAAAAAACATTAATACTGTCTTGCTTAAGTTTAATGTATGGATCATAGTCAGGTAAAGTGTAAAAATACTGCAAAATTACATTTAAATAATTAATAGAATTCATTAATGAAATTGTCCTCAACCCAATTAACTAGTGTGATAGTGTTGACGTCAAAATAAATCACGACTTTAAAAATCATATAATTGAGGTGTTTAATCAGTCTGTTTTGCATTTAACAGGCCTTACATTTTTCCTTATTCAATTTACCAAATTTAGTATCATTTATTAGATATCTCGTTTGGGCACGGACACTGAAATCTCATGTTTGATTATCAATTTCAAGATACAAATTTGAAATTAAAGATACAATTACAGACAATACCCTTGGACATGTCAAATTAATCAGTGTGCTTGTTCACACGGTTGGTTCACGATGCAGTGTGCATTATTATAGAAAATGCAAGTGTTGTAAAAAGGATTGCACACTTTCAAAATGTGTAATCAAAACTAACAATGTGTGAAGAATTTGCCAAGGTTACAAAAAGTCTGAAATTTAAGAATGGTAGTAACATCGATATTGTATATACATTTATATGGTAAGAGTATTAATATGTGCAATGCCAGCATTTCAAACACTGAAAGCAAACTATCTCAGATTTCTGTAGAATTATAATAAGCTATTCAGATGTTTTGAAATAAAGCCACTAATGATGCTAAAAATGATAGAACTTAGTATATCAGAAAAAGATAAAGTGTGATTTTTTTTTCACATTATTTTACATTTTACCATTTGTACCGAAAGCGATATGCCTTTTTTTTCCATCAGTACAGTGCATGCTACTGGTGGGGTGTATACTTTCATGACGTACTTATGATTTTGTATTAGATGCTGGTGTTATTTATGTCTTACGAAAATCAATTAAGTAACTATAGTATTCCTTTACTACAGTATGTGTTGATTCGTGTACTTTGTAGTACATGACAGAGATGCGAAGTATGAATGGATAATAAGATAGAATCTATCACATACCAACGTTTATATTACGTAACACATTTCCTGTTCCACGTAAGTTTAGCTTCTGGGGTACCTTGGTATTACGTGCATGAAAGACAATTGCTATTTTCTCATACTAAGTTCAGGTTGAATGGGAAATAATATTTTACAACTGTTTACTTACCGCCCTAAATGGTTCATTGACTTAAGCAGTACTTGACCCATAAATAAGCTCCGTTAATCCTTACCCTCAGTTTGGTTAGAGATGCGTAGTTATTGACTTTACCACTGAACCTATAACAGTGGTTTTAGACTGCAATATCAGCAAAATATACAAGCTGTAAGATAAATCATCACTGTTCCCTTACTGCTTAATATTTCATTAGATTAATTCTCATTTAAGAATATAATATGTGTTGCCAATCACTCCAAATAAATACTTATTGCACGAATTGATTTGTATCCAAAAGGTACGTCGCTTTCTAGACAATTTCCGGAGAGAGAAAAAATGTAAGCATTTTTGTTTAATTTCACTACATTTTATTATATTAAATTCTCATTTAAGAACGTTATATGCATTTTCAACCTCTCTAAATGAATAAGTTTGTCTATTTTTACTTTTTGCACAAATTGATTTGTATCTAAAATACCTACAGCGCTTTCTACTGGAGAGAGGAAAATTGTAAGCTTAATTTGTTTAATTACATTGAAAAACTGATGAAATGGAATGAATCTCAGCAAAAACTTGCCTTTATTCTTTTGTTCACATTGTTCTTTACGGGAGGAAAATCAAATCCATTTGGACGGTTAAATTATAGAAAATGTCATATGTCAAGAGCAAGATCTATCTTATGCAAATGAAAGTTTTCATTTTGATTTTGCCTTTATTGACTTAAGATGACAGCTGCAAGTGACTTTGCCCGTTATAGATCTTCAGGCATAACTGTTTGAGAATGTGTATTTTCAAGGCCAAATAAATAAAATGACTCTTTTAACTAGTTTATGTTAGGGTCATTTACTTATATTTTGACATTCTGACTTGCTATTTTTGTTTCATTTTGTAATGTGAAGTGTAAAATGAAAAGAAATTGATTAGAAGTTGCGTATACGTATATTTATTTATTTATATATTATTAATGAACTTGCCACATGCATCCAGAGCATTGATAGTGTAAAAGACAAATTCGTAAGACCTTGTGCCTAAATACATATTAGTGAGGCATGATGCAGATGTCATGTCAAGAGGTCATTAAAAACTATGAAACTGATACAATCGCCATTGGTTACTTCAAGACAAACGTATTTGCGTATTTTGAAGAAAACTAAAATATAACTTTATATATGTATCAGATATAAGAGTGTCGTTTTTGATAATCAAATGTATTAAAAAGAAATTGTTGCATATCCATAAATAAATGGCTTTTACAAGAAAAAAAACAATTATCAAGGAAAGATATTATGCTGAGATGAATTTGCTGTCAAAATGATACCATCATTATCCACGCAAAACTACTTCCGTAATGTTAATGTTAAATATGCTTAATCTAGTTCTATGCTTTATTCTAATAAAATCAAATGACACATACAGCTAAATTCCATGCTTTAAAAGTAAAATCACCAAAGCTTCTGGGGGCAATACATTGATTTACCTCTGAGCACAGAAATAAAATATTTTTCGAGCAATAGCATTGAAAATTACAAATAAGAGCAATTATTATCATTGGAAATTAGATATTGGTTATTTAGTTAAAAGTAATTAAATAAGTATATCCTCAATGATAAGACCAAGTTTGGGAGTAAGACATTTTGTTTCAATTGTGAGTTATTCTCTTTTATCGAGTTTTGCTATACATGTCAGAAACTCTACCTATTATAAATTATAACTGTGATATAATAATTTCAAATAAAATGATATGTAGTTTGTCAATATAAAAATACCGAGTTACTGTATAGAAGATAGGTACATAAACAGAATCACGGTTTATTTATTTTTTATTGTAATAGCCAATACGAATTAACGTTTTTTTATTGTTTTATTTCTTTTGACTTTATTTATTTACATCAATAATGAAACAACTTATCAGAACTTATATCAATCACTCTCTATGGCTCTGATTACGGCGTATATGGACATTTTTGTGAAAGGAGACGGGAGGACCCGCAGAAATTACACTTGCCTGTACGTGCGACCACTCTACCTTTTTCACGTACGTGACCAAAAATCATACCGGGACGCATTGGTGAGAACCAATGCGATTTGCCACAACGCTATCCAGGAGCCCGTTAATTAATGTTTGATATTGTATGGGGTGGTTATGATGATGATGTGGATATGGAATAAAAAAATTAGGTCGTGTCTAAATTAAGGGCGTATGTGACAGTTTGCTACATTTTCTATACATACAAATAAGGAAAAATGCTAAAAGATAACATTCAGGGGCAGATAACTCCAAAAGTAGGACGGTAACGCCCATTTTTCATAAAAAAATGTTTCTCTTATTATTCTCTATGATCATGCAAAGTTTCAAAAAGATCTAATGAACATTTAAAATTTTCCCTGTTTGTTTGTATAGAAAATGAAGCAAACTGTCACATACGCTCTTAATCCGTTCTGCTTATATATAGACTATATTTCAAGAGACCATTGGAAATCAAGAAACCTGACAAGTTGATCTATACATGTATTATCCATCCTTTAACATAAATTGTAACGTAATGGTAAATCTAATTCAACCGTTTTTTTTTGTTGTTGTTGTTTTTTTTTGTTTTGTTTTTGTTGTTGGTTTAATAGTTGTGTAATTTCTGTGTCAGTGCAGCTCTTTGAAATACCACGGATCCAAATAATTTGTACAATCTTGGTAGACATTTTCAGCCTTAAAACATCTGCGCATTAGACTTCGTTTTGCGGGCTACAAAATGAAACCGGATGTAACGTTTTTGTTGAATATAGGATCCGTCAGGGTCGAACAATCAATTCCGAAATCTATGTGTTTCCTATTTTTGTAACGTTCTACTCTTTTAGTTTACCTTTAAAAGGTGCAGTGTCTTACTTTTCGGGACAAATTGTTCGCAGGGGAGGAAAACTTCATCTTTTAAAACAAGCAGAGATCTAAAGAACTTGTTTCCGCAAATCCTTTCTTTTCTTTTGACTAATTTTACAATGGCCAATGGGAATTTAGCAAAGTATATAAAAAACATTGAAAAGCCTAATTTTATTCCGCTTCAATACTGTGTGTTTCACAAGAAGTCAGGGTGAAAATAAAACAGATCCTAATTTGCGCTCCTCTATTATCCGCGATTAGGGTCTGACAACATCGCATTTGGGGTCACGTAAGATTTACCTTTTAAGTAATTTATATGCATAAACAAGTGTTCGGTATTAAACCAATTAAATAGCGCCTTTCTCACTGACATCGGTAAAACATTTGTCACAGGATGAAAAAGAAATGTGCAGTTTGACCGGCACTCGAACCCGGGCACTTTTGCTAATAGGGCAAATGCTCTACCGCTCTACTGAACGAGTACCCGACCGCTTAGACATCTTTCTACTCTACCAGTTCATTAAAGATAACTCCAAAAGTAGGACGGTAACGCCCTATTTCATAAAAAAAATGTTTCTCTTATTATTCTCTATGATCATGCAAAGTTTCAAAAAGATCTAATGAACATTTAAAATTTTCCCTGTTTGTCTGTATAGAAAATGAAGCAAACTGTCACATACGCTCTTAATCCGTTCTTTATATTTTAAACCATTGGAAATCAAAAACCTGACAAGTTATCTATACATGTATTATCCATCCTTTAACATAAATTGTAACGTAATGGTAAATCTAATTCAACCGTTTTTTTTTTGTTGTTTTTTTTTTTTGTTGTTGTTGTTGTTTTTTTCATTGCATAAAATGTTTTTGTTGTAAGGAAAACGTCTATGTTACTTGTCCTGTCTTTAATTTAACAGCATGTTTAACGAATCGAAAGGCCAATGCCTATATATCTATTCTGTGTATTAAAGATAGTGTTTTAAGGAACCAAATCAAATTAATTGGCTTTCTAGTTATAATAAATATAAAACGTCAGTGCTTATCTCCATTTTCCAGAAAGCAACTTATGGGAATTCTTTTTGCAAGATGTACAGATCGTGATGCCAAGTTTTAAATATTTTGGTACAAGAAATGTCTGCATTGCAAAACAAATACATATCATGTTGTAAAATGTATGATTATTTACTGTATTGTATGTATTATAACTGGAAATAGATTATGCAATAAAAAGTGTTCTCTTATCATTTAAGGTTGCATATTATATATAGCCTTGACTTAGTGACATTACATTATTTAAATATAGATTTGACAATCAATGCTGTCCTAAAATCCTTGTTGCAAATTTGTTATAAAGTCAAACTGATCTTAAAACTTATATGATGATAGAACATGAATGATAGACAGATTTCTACCACAAAAGTTTAATAGCAAGTAAAGAATTACATGCATCAAATGGAATTTCTACATTGTAAATAATTAAGGTATTGATGGTTATCGTTCTTGTGTAAACACAGACGTATTCAATGATATAAATAATGCCGATAGCATTCTGTATATATCTGGCTGATAATTTAACGTAGTCAGAATCCTGAATAGTGCTGAACAATAAACATCGCAAAATGCTGTATGACCAAATCCTTTACAAATGATAGCACATTCAACATCAACAAAACTGAAACCCTCCCTTAATTCTCTCATTTCGGAATTTAATAAATCTTTTAAGGTTCAAATGATATTATAATTCCAAATCAATACTGCACAACATCATATGGAATTAAGTATAAGGTATATAATAAATTCAATTGATTGACCCTATTGTTAGCATCCACACCTATCTTGTTGCGCCAGAGGTCTAAAATACTGATTAGACTTTAACTTCTATCTGTCTGCTTATTTGACACAATATTGGCTATGGGTAAACATAATGTTTGTATGTATAAATGTAGATATAGCATATCCTGATGTTTGCATGACTGAATGACTTTTGAATTCTAGATTAACATTTATAGGATAGTTCAAATGTTTCTCACGAAGATAAAAAATTTAACCCAAAACTCGTATTCGACTGAACATAATTACATAACTGAGTTTGTTTTAGGATATGTTATTAAAATTACTTCAACGATAGCATTAGTGAAACTGTAAATGTAATATAATCCGAATATAGTAAACCAGCTTATTTCTTAAAGTAAATGAGTTCTTTTCAAGCGATATTTTCTGCTAACAGAAAAGGGGATATAGGTTTAACAATATTTTTTTTGAGAAGAAGTGTAATTTTAGATTTTCATTTCGAAAAAACCCATAAACAAATGACACAAATAATATTAATCCAAATATAGGCTTTAATTACATTTTAAAGTCATTTTTTTTACATATTTGGATACATGTAAATATGTTAAATATCAACAGTCATTTGCTGATATATTTATAAATATCCTTTGAAATCATGCACGAAACATAAAAAGGTGAACAAAATGTGAGAATGAGTAGGACCTTGTTGTCCTTCCTCTTTTTCTTTCCTCAAAAAGGCTGAAGAATATAACATATGATTATACATTCAACTTACAATTAAATACAGTTATATCTATTACAATTAAGCATGTTTGAATTAATCCATTATTGCAACTAATTACCTCGGCTGTTGATTTAACATAATAGATAGAAAAGCCAAACAACTGCTGTATCAGAGAGGCCCCTAATCATATATTATGTAAGCAATTGATGCAATCTTACATTTCTGTACATATGTTGATTAAAATGAAAAATGAGAAAATAAATTTAATCATCCGTTTTGCATATTACAGTTTAATTTAATTATAACAGTGCTAAGCTGATATTTATCTTTACCTTTTAATGTTACTGGATGGTAATCCCGAAATAAATCATGAAGACGATACGAAATTAAGTAATTAAGATATTGGAGAGATAATTTACCAATCCCTAAAACCCTATTTCTGGTTTAATTCGAATATCCATACTTAACACGGGATCATTATGGAAAGAATAATCGAATCATTCATACTTGTTTCAATAGAAATGAAAGGGAACTATAATTGCCCACATTGAAGTCTTTAATGGTAATACTTGTTTTCTTCAGTAATACACCATGTTGATCCGTGATCATTTTGGACTACATTCCAAAGTATCGATAAGTACGAGTCGCTGGTATTTTGGACAAGATTAAAATTTTATTACTAATCACTCAGCGCTAAACCACCATGTATTCGATTTTTTGTCTTTTAACTTGGAATTTTCATATGAAAATGTTTGTATTTTAGTCATAAGGGAACAACTTTTGTTTTGCCTACTTGAGAAAGATGGAGCTGCGATATGATATTGAAGACATGTGGGGATTAGGACACAATTATGTCATAATTATCCTGACACCTGACCAACCAGTTAAGTTAGTGCCCTGAATGATGAGCGATGGCTTCCAACATACGGGCGTGGGGCTGGTGGTCATATTAAGTACTAAATCAACGAGTTTGCTAAGTTTCAGCTGGGGACAGAGCCCACGACAATCTGTTCACTGCAGGCGCTTAACATTAAACTAATCGGCCATGTCGCAAGGACGGTATACACCAATTAATTAATTGATTAACACAAAATCATTGATAAATTTTTAACCACATGTATTACATATCCCTGTGTTTCATGAATTGCATGGCGCTAAATAAAATGATTTGGTGATTACTTAATTTTAATTCATTTCCGTCAATTGTTTAAACGTGACTGGTTTCGGAATAATACGGCAATTGTTGCAAATAACCTGCACAATTAACACACATTGGAATAGAAAATTACATAAAACTGGTGTTTTGTTTTAATTTATATGCAATCAATGACTTCCTTTCTCTTAATAAAAGGCGTTTGACCTCCGGCAACTAAACCGTTCACTCTATAATTTGTTTTGTTTTTTATTATCTCTCAAAAGTTTGGTCAGTAGCGGGTTATTCGAATGAAACTCAATTTTTAATGCGGCTTAGTCTCAATCATGAATCGCCAGTATGTTTTAAGAAGGATGTTTTCTTTTAAACACGGTTTTGTTTACTAGTATTAATAATTAGAAATGTGTACTAAAACATTAGACGGAAATATTCAATAGTCCATGCCTATCTGGGAACTATTGTCAATGCGTTATGATACCATTACGAATATTTGAGAGATAAAATGTAGGATGTAGACAGCAGTGTGTGTGTGTGTGTGTGTGTGTGATTCTCTCCTGCTGTTGAAGATGTACGTTGCTACGAAACCTATAGAGAATCCTATTGGACTAGTATTTAAAATCTTCATTACCATGTATCAGAACACACTATAAAGAAAATTTAATGTGCTTATTTAAAACGGGTGACAAATTTATAAAGTGTTTGACGTAAGGCGCTAGTTAAAATGTTTCGTTACTTAATTCTTATTACTGTTAAACGGAATACTACATTATATATAATTCATTGTTATCTGATTATGACTTATCGTACAAGACAGAAACATCAAAAACTTTCAACAATGTGTCCAAGTATATGCTTTTTTTCAAAAACAATTTTCACGGTATATTTCGAAACATCAGCCAAACATGTCAATAGTTGATTGTATTTTAAATATATTAATAGTGTTTCACATTTCTCAAAATTTTAATTTAGTTATAAACTCATGTTTAAATATTGAGTTTTTTAAATTGCTTTTCCCAATTCTAATAGAACTTAGCATATGTATGACACTTCTCTAAATTGTATGGCTGCAAGCAAAGATGGCGTTTTCTAGACAATTAACTGTGTTACATTTGAAATGTTGGTGCATATGTTATGCCTGTTGAAAGATACAATTTCAAATCTAATCAATTGTTTGCCATATTACTTATTTCATATGTTTCAAGGCAAGGACATATTAAATTCAATTAGCATTTTGTTTGTAGTTATTGTCATATGTCAAGGATACATTAGATATTTTAACGTTACATAGCTGTTTCAAATTTGTTTAACATACGAATTTTCTAGATTAATTAGTCAAAATTTTACAATAATTGTACTTTTTTTTTTCACAGGATATTGATCAGGAAGCATATAATGACAAGATCAGAAATTTACAAACTTTGTTCTGTGCAGCAACATCGGCTAGCAATAAGAGTTTGGCAGCAATACATGCGGTTAGAAACACCCTTACAGCCTGATTTCTGTCTTCATCTGTGAGATGCTGCATGACTATCAATCAATATATATTTTTCATTTTTATGCAATGTACCGCATTAATCTGATAGATACGTGCAAAATATGACCAATAAACTAGCTACACGTAGTAGCTAGTAGTGTTCCGAGTCTATAATAATTTCATTACTGTACTTGTTCATGGGTTTAATATATAGAAAGCGTTTCATGTATGTATATGCTACATGCCGCCTGAACAAGGGTAGCAACAAGAAGAATTTAGCAGCAAACTTTTAAGAAAAACAACAAAATACTGATTTTGAATGTAACTATAAAATAGTTTAAATGTTCAGCACATTACTTATCCTGATCCACTGCAATTTCAAAACATGTCCTAAAATGTCCAATTGTCAAAGTTCTTATCAAAACATTTTAGGCTTGCCATCATTCTAAAGAATCGAAAACATTCCAAAAAAGCTAGAAATAACTATAGAAAAATGTTAAATGTCCTAGAATCATCTAGTATGACGTTATTGATTTGCCAAGCTCATATATTTATATGACAATTACAATACGAGCAAAAAAAAAGTATATACATATGTTCAACATGTTTCTTACGTCGTAAACCCAATTGGTCATTTTAACCAAAACCATAGATTATAAGACAAATTTGCTGAATAACTTCACTTTACTTTCAAGTCCTATTATCTGCAGCTCAAATTTTAGATAAAACTATATGACTCTATTCAAACCAGTGGAATATTTGATGTCATTATACGTGTCTGTGCTGCCAATGATGCAATCTCAAACCTGATTGATATGTGTTGTTGATGTATCTGCAGAATTTTATCACAGATACCTTTTAATAGATACATACAATAAAACAATAAAGTTCAGGTCTATTAAATGTTGTTTCAGAACCTGAGAACTGTACAGCCGTCTTTAAGAATCTTAATCTGATGTTAGATAGAAAAATAATAGACCATTCAACAGACGGAAAATGGTACCTTATGTGTCTCAACTGCCAGCGCCCGTTCGAACTCCCCCCCCCCCCCCCCCAATTATTGTGAACTATTTATTTTGTTGTTTTCAATACGTCTGGACCTCATTTTTAAATTTAATTATGTCTTAGTAATACTTTGCTGTTAACCTACATATTACATTTTAGACACTTTTCTGAGAATGCAAATATATGAGGGCTGATAAAGACATAGACCTTTACGTTTTAAATTCAATTGATGTATCAAAGACATGTGTATGACCATGATAAATCATAACCGATGACATGTATCTCTATTCGGATTCAATTGCAAGCATATATTAATCTGTTCCGTTAAACTTTTCAAATGTAGTTGAACTTGATATTAAAGAAGATAGATGGACTTTCATTAAATGCCTTTGTCAAAAATAACTTGAATAGCCACTAATTCTGAAGGAATGTATCGATTATAGCTTAAAATGGTTTATAGCTTAAAATGGTTTATAGTCATTTAATTTATGAATGCAATAACTTCACTGTCTTTGTTTACCCAATTACATACATAACGAAATGCGCATGCGCTAAACAATAGATTGGAAACCGTAGTTGATTCGACATCAACAAATATTAACACTATAATCTTGAAACTTGAGAAACCGAAACACATTTTGATATATCATTTTTATTCGGAGGAATGATAATATATGCATAGACTATTAGGTAAAACTAGGTTTTACCTCAACACAAAGTATATAGCTCAGCGGTGTCCGAATAAAGAAACCAAGAAATAATCGAATGCAAGTAATCACAGTACAAGAATTCCTCATGCCGATAGCAATTTCTGTAACAAAGATTATCTAAAATAAGTTAAGACAGAATTATTCTATTCCTAAATGTACCAGATGCTAAATCACTTTTTTCCGGGTATTTGAAAGTACTTGACAGAGAAGTTAACGAAGAATGGTGATTAACGAAAAATATAAATCAAAACATATTCCTCAAAACCGTAGTTTTCTTTTATATAATTCAAGATTGCTTTGCTGTTTTGAAATTTCGTGCATACAGGATAATTATTATGTTTTATTTAATTTAATTCGAATGGAAAAAGTTTCAACTTATGAATCCTCTATGCTGTAAATGGGTTTGGCGCCCGAATATGTCACTCAAACTTGAGATGCAGAGTGAGGTATTTTACTGTACTTTCTAGAAAATAAGCTTAGGATATATGATAAATGCATAAATAAATGACAAATTCATTGAATTTCAAAGTATGATTATATGATATGAACTCGAAAAAAATCAAACAACGCTCGGACAGACGTTCCCTTTATAGCACACACAATTTCGACTTTTTAATCCATTTTATTTAATTATCGAATATCTTGACAATTTGAACTGTCCAAAATGACAGTCATGCGTATCTAACACTACAAAACTGTCATTCCGTCCTGCTTCAGTAATTACATACTTTCGCCGTATAGATTAACAACGACAAACCTACAATTTAACAAAAAAAGGTAGAAACTTGATCATATCGTTTTTAGTTACCATACTTTCGCTTTAATTATCATGTGCATCATACGCATTTAAGAAGATTTGACGTCTTTTAAAATATTGTTGAATTCAGTTAAAACACACAAACAAAAAATATAGATACATATTTATCACTGCAATGAGTTGAGGCTTGCTGGTGATTAGAAATGCAATGAAATATATAAACATATGTCTGAAAGGTTTGAACGATGAGAACTGCTCGAGTGTACTATTATTTTATTTATTAATGCATTAGTATTTCAGAATCTTTGGTATCATTATAATGGTATTTTTTTCTAAGTATTATGATAGTTTTATAGTTTATAAACGGATTGTACATAATTATTGTTTTATTATTAAATTCTAGAAATACATGTAACTAGTCCAAGGTACAAATATACTTTTGCACAGTATCACCCGTTTCTGCTACGTTGTCGTTAATGTTTTTGAACTTCTCTGAGATATAATGGATAACAATTGCATAGAAATGAAACCATTTAAATTCAATTGAAATTTTAGGTCGTTTGTTTTCTTCAGGCATAAGCTGGGTAATTTTGTGTTACTTTGTATTCAGGAATATCAGTGTGATTTACTAAAAACATTAGCACAATACGCCAGCAGCAAGATACATTCAGAAGATGTTTCGTACTTTCTTGATCTTTATTAGATTACACACAAATTATATAACATTGCATTTAATACCAATACTTCCAAATTGAAATAATTATGTCTAATTATACTTTTTTCGCCGGTCGATGTGCATCCAAACATGGACGGCGCTTTCTGAACAATTACCAGAAGGAAAAAAAAAGATAATCCTCATTGGTCCTGGCGTAATTGTATTTAGAATCTTATTGCAAACTAATTGTTGTTGAAAATAAATGCGAATGTTGCCCATTCACATTTTAATTTAAACCAAACCTGAAATATAGGAGTCTATTAAATCTCTGAGTCTATGTTATTTTTTTAAAGTCCTAACCCTTTGAAGGGGTTTAATTTAACTTAATGTTCTTTCTATGTCATTGGTAATCTAAATTTTCCGGAAAAAATAAAAGCGGCGAGGAAATCTATTGATTCTGGTTTTAAAGGTCTGTTAAAATGGTATTCTTATAAATAGGTAAATGTAAAAATTGATAGTAAACCGGGAAATTTAAACAATTTAGAAAACATTTTATGTCTACACTTGAAAAGTTTTATGCAATATTCAAAATATAGTTGACACTCGTCAAAGCAGCTCGCTCGTTCACAGATTATCATTGACTTAGGCAGAGCAAATCCCGTGATTTTAAAAAGAATGTGTGTTTCGTTTTCACAGGCAATTACGTCATGGGCGGTATGGATGTTATTTTTAGAATCATAAAAAAAACATTTTTATTTTTTATTTTTTGTGCCGTAAAATGATAGATCACATCAACTTTTCTCGCTTGTCCTCACTCTCACAGATTTAACTTACAAATTGGCTACCCGGAACTGGTGAAGACGCAGTGTTGCAGTTTGTGTTACGTTGTACCATAAGCTCATGTTTTGGGGATATTGTTATATATGTTCAATATTTAACCGATCTTCCCTAAATGGGCGTTTACGAAAATACAATTTCCCGTACAATTTGACATAAATTTGCTAAGTTTATAATTGTGTATAGAAATAAAACTGTTCTGAAAAGAAAAATGAAAAGTAATGTAAATGTTGTCTTCATAAGAGAAGAAAAATCGTCTGACTCACTTTTTCATTAGATCAGCGGTTGCCAAAGACAGAAGTGTGTGATGCTATATTATTAATAGGATTTTACCTGTACTTTTATTTTGCTTTTACTAATCAATATTATGTCTTTCAAAAACAGCTTAGACACTAAAAAGAAGAACATTATATTTTCGCCAAAACTAGTTATTAAGAATTGGGGAAAAAGGTGAAGGCCAATTTCAGTGGGAAGGTATGTTAGCAAGAAACAAATATAAAACACATTTCTATCTTACAGGCGTCCTTACAGTCAGAACCTAGAATAAAATGAACTTAATTTCAAACACTCATCTTCTTACTAATCTATCTTATGATTTTTATCAATATCAATATCTAACCTTAAAATCACTTAGTCTCTTACTGCCATTGGTTCGAGTCCCGGCAAGAATATTTTCTTTTCTTTTTCAGCCGAATGCTGCCTTGCGATGGGTTTTTGTTTCTATACGGGTATATTGTTTCCTTCAAATAAAAGCATTTGCTATTGTTGGGTCCCTCAAAATAATAAAAAGACAATCGTTTTTCTCTTAGCTATTTGTGGCGTTTCAAAGCCTTGTGTTTATTAAAAATATGCCGGACGTTTAAAGTTCTTTATTTGGAATTACAATTTAAATATTCTAGTTATAAATCGTCGATATACTTCTAACCAACACTTGACAAATCTGTTATAGAGACTGTCAGTGAGTGGATATATTTACGACGAGTTATATTCCTTATATTTTCTTCTTTAATGAAAGTTGCATAATTTTAAAATATAATGGGCCTTTAATAAGCAAACGAAACGATTACGAAACAGGTTATTTCAGATATATAAAACACTCTCGATGACTATATTGCTGGTGTACATGGCAATTATTGTGGGAGGAAACCGGAGAACTAGGGGGAAATTCACGTGCCTGAATGGGCGGGCTGCCACTGTTTCCTCTGATGTACGTTACCAGGAATCGAACACGGGTCGCATTTGTGAGAAACAAGGCGTGTTACCACTACACTATCAAGGCGCTTTAAATGCATCTCGAGTAAAGGCTGTGAGAGTACATATTATATCACAGAAACTGCGTATAATGGTGTTCCAGAACGTGGTGGTCTGGTTTCAGAATAATGTGACAAGGTAAGCCATGGTTTCATAATACTTATCTTCATCTTTATATTGCAATAAGGCAACTTATTATTCAGTTTGATGTTTGCAAAGTACCCATATGAGACAATTACTGCTAACAAATGATTTCAAATTCGACAAGATATAGTATTATTTTATTATAGTTATTTCATATTTTAAGGATCTTCCACCATTACTTATTTCTCACGGATCGATTAAATCATTTTTATTATCATTAACGTTTTTTTTTTGTTTTTTTTTTTCATTCAGAAATTGTCATCAGTCAGATTACTTATTTTGACAATAGTTTACCCATATAAGCCTTAATTGTGTTCAGGCACTTTGTACAGGGGGTTACCAAAGAACATTTGTGGAATATCATACCTTTTTCTCTTCTTAAAACAATATAGATATTTTTCCTTTGTATGTCGAGATCGCATAATCATACTTTATCACACACCAGCAGCCAGGACAAATTATATTTATTGGGATCAATGCGACACATGAGATTTTTTTTTCTGTAATAGTAATATTTTCCCTATAACCACAAGTTAGTTAGATACAGCCTAACTTCACAGCAGAATTCATCTGAGGTTTTGTTATTTTATATGTATTTTCCTTTAGTGACATCATTGGTCATTACCTTCCTAAAGTTGGTGATAATGTGTTAACATTTGAACAAAAAAATTGCAAACACATTATTGTATTTCTAGTCCTACTTAGCTGAACAAAATGTTAAACAATAAAACAAAAAAAATGGCACAATGATTCAATTAGAAGTACACAACTACCAATGCAGAAGGTCCATGTCTAAGTAAGGTATGTTTATGCTACGGATTTAGAATGTAAAATTGCTTTTGATGTAATCGTGAAATGTAAACAAATTTTCCATTTAAAAACATTAAATAACGCACTTCTTTGCTATTTTAATACATCAAATATATTTAAGTACTTTTGACTGATTCATTGTTCGTGTCCAATATGTACATAGTACAGTCAACCTAACAATTATTTTTTCATGCTTTTAGAAGTCCTGTCTAGATTAATTTCTCTGAAGAAGTAGCATGGATTTCCAATACCAAGTGATACTTGAAGAATGTCCTATTTTACGACAAAGGAAAAATGTTTAAAGAGAGACAATGGTCTTACAAATGTAAGAAGTACACTCTGCTATATTTCCCCGCACTTGGGGTAGTATTTATTGCAATGTAGAAGACAACCTTCCAAAATAGCGCCATCATGTCTTAATTTTCATGTGCATAGTCTCGCCCTATAGAGCTCACTTCGAAAATATATCCAGATAGCTATATTCGAAAACATAGACAGCATCTCGGTAGGTTCCTTTGCCAAATGTTGGCCAGATGTCTGTCTTTACATGCTAAAATATGAGGGGTTGCATCTGGACATATTGGGGTTCTATTTCATGCAGTCATTTATATGGGAATAAAAGTTATGTGGTTAAGAGGTGCATTGTTGGGCTATCATGATAATAGACAGGTATAAAAAGTCAATCCCTGCGATTTTGGGTTTTAGGTTATGTATCACTACCTTAGAAAGGTGAATAGATAGTTATAAAATCTGACTCATATTACACCAAAAATACTGAGCTCAAAGATATATATAAATTCGTACGAGCGAGTTTCTCTGATTAAAGTGTGAGGCTATTTCCTGTTGCATATATACTTATCTATAATTATCTGAAGCTAAGAACTCTCAGTCTGTCACAAATGGTAAATGCATTATATAAATATCGTTTTGACTTCCGCCGTTTAAGCCAGGCCATATATAAGAACATAACGCTTATTCATTCTTATCAGATATTTTGAAAAATGTGTATATGCGGTTGATAGAGTGATATATCGTTCAAGTCTCGCTTCAATTCTCTCCCTTGATCGTAGTTTCATTTTATACTTCTGTGATATTGCCATAAAGTTTCTATCATTTTTTTTAAATTTCAGCAATAGTGACCCATTTATTATCCCCGTAATTGGTGTGAGGGGGTCGAGGATCCAACCCCCATCACACCTCACAAACATATCAACACAAAGTAAATATTTAACTATAGTTGTATATAAATGTATCTGTAATAGAAAGGCAGAGTTAAATGATTTAAGATAATATAGATCTTAATTTTTGGAAAAAAAAGGAAAGAAAGAAAAAGGAGCCTTAATTTTCTTTTAGAAAAAACAAGACTAAAACATAAAAACAACTTCTCCTTTTAGACAGTATTAATACTGATTACTTACTTAATGTATTTCTTACATGTTTCTCCCTTTTCTTCTATCCTCTATATTCAGTATACATTTACATTTTTATAGATACAGTTTACAAAATGGTTAATTCTTTACTCATACCTCATTTTGATCTCATTTGAATCCTCACATAGTCACTTTACCCTTCTCAGTATCAATGAAAGCAGAATCAACCACAAAGTAATGACACCAGATTACAACCCAAATCAACCTTTAAACTCACGCGCAGGCTGATCTGGCTCAAAGTTACATGTGTAGGTCAAAATGAGGCAAGGGTTAAACTTTATAACAACAGTTTGCATATATATGTATCTTAGAAAAAACAAATTGTACAAAAGCCTACTATACATATATAAGAAACGCCATATAACTCAAGACTTAAATTATCTGTGTAATGAAAACTCTAGAGTTTAAAGAATTTTACATTGAATTATTTAACTTTCCTGTATTATCTTAAAATATTATTATTCAAGTATTGTTTACTTCTATCCTGACATTTTCTCTGTTCCAATATTTACCACTACATTTGAAAAGAAGTAATTTACACCAACACATATACATTAATGATGTTAAAAAATAAAGAAAAAAAAGAAAAGAAAGAAAGAAAGAACAAAGCGCAGAAGAAAAAAGTTTTCCTTCCAGATTTTTAATACTTAGGGATTACTCATTTTCTTATATGGGAATAGGCGTCTATGCTTGGCGGCTAGACACTCAGTTTCTATCATAGTTTAGGTCTTAAATGACCTGTTTGGACAGGATTAATGAGTGTCTTATCAAATTATTCTAATGGCGGTTTTAATATTGCTGATTATATTTAATGGAAAGATACTAGGTCTTACCCTCGCCTTTGGCGAAATTCTTTCAGATAGATTCTACGTATCTGAAGTCATTTTTAATTGAAAACTGTATTAAATACATATCCTGGATATAAACTATATTTGTTAAAACAATGGAAATTATATTATTTTTACTCATCTCTGCCACCCCAAAAAACCAAATTACAACCATGTTCGTGACTTTGGAGAAGTGTTGGTAAGATGAAGGGTCCATGGCGTGACATACCACATTATTATACAGACACAAAATTATGAAATTGTTAAATAGTTTCAATGTCTGAAGTTAATTTCAGAAATTATATGCTAGCATTTTCGTGTCGAGCCATATTTCAACATTATTCAACAACATTAATCATAATATTATATTTTTCATTCTTACATTTCTAAACAATTAGTTGCATTTATATAGATAGGAGAGTTAATGACGTCACAGGTATTTTATATACGTGCATGAAAATTAGTAATGTTTTATTGCACGTGTGATCTTCATGGAATCATTAATAAAATTTTGTTCCGTGTCAAGATAGTTCAGTCAATTAGCATTGGGTGAATAAAATGTAAATAATGTGTGAATTTGTTCCACGGATGTCTCCAATGCATTATAAGAAATATATACGGGCAGCTGAATGCTCTGGAAATGACACCTTCAGTTAGAATGCCGGCGAAACAAGCTGTCTGGCAGAGTTGATTGTCACGTTTATACGACTGATTTGGACAAACATGACTCTGTTTATGTCCCCGTAATGAATAAATTTGCTTTATCATAAATTATACGTACTGTTGTCATATGGACAGACCTTGTCTCAGCAAGCTTCCTTAGAAACGAACACAAGTTCGAAACAAAATAAAGTTGTAATTCCATACATGGCATTACAACAATGACTATAATATCAAATGCTTTATAGTCAGACGTCGATCGAAAAAGTGTATTCTCTACTACTTCTTCTTCCATGCACCGACTACATTTAAAATATTGAAAAGTATTGGTGCACATTGTAAAACTACTATATAAAATCAGTAATAAAAGGTTATTTTTGTGAGGCTGTCAGCTGATGATTTTAGTATCGATCATTTTATTTCAGTGCAAGCTTCAATAATGTAGTTGTGTCAATATAAAGATTAAAATAATTAATTAAATAATCACCACTTAATTACCGCATAGTTCAAAGGAAGACAATTTGGGGAAATGTGTGTAATGTTGCAAGTAACCCTGTTCAAGAACACAATTTAGGCAACAACAACTAGTTTATAATCAGCATGAAAAAACATATATGAATAAACATTTTTGAAAAATCCCAATACACGTGTTACAATTACGAAACGTAACTTAGGATGCAGTATGATTTCTTACTTAAATGTGTTTGAGTTTATACATATATGTATAAGTTTAGCATAATAGTTAAACATTATTCAAAAAAAATTTAAAAAGGGTTATCATTTGAATGTAAATGGAAAAACCTGCATTGATGACGTTTTCGGGATTTATATTTTTGTAACATTTTAACACAGATATTTCGTTGTTATATTTCTTTTCAGAATCAAACTTATTAGTAAATGAATTATGTTCACGGTGGATTAGGAATGAGAGATAAGTTCATTTGGAAATAATATTATTATGTGTTTTGGTTTTTTGTGAGCAAATTTTCATGCTGTTGTACAAGTATGCTTTTCTACGCGGCCAAAAATATGGTCATCTTTACTACATTTTTATGCTTATGTAAACCGGTTCTATCCTGACTAAAAATACTTGCAATAAATTATCTGTTGTTCAGAAGTATTATACCTACATACTTGTGCAAAATATCCTTATTATATAACATTTATGATGTACTGTTTTTAATCGTTAGAAATCTTGCACTGTGGTCAATAAAAAAAAAATTAAACAATTTTTTTTTTAAAAAGCTGATCTTAAAGTTAAACACGTCTTTGTAAAACGTTGTTTTGTTTATATAATAAATAAAATTTGCGACGACAAGAGCCTCTCTGACGGAGTGGGTATAACAGCCTTACTTTCAAGAGTATATCAAATGAGTCAGCGTTCGAACTTCATTATAATCCTTTGATTTTTTTTTCTTATCGCCAAAAATAATTATTTTGATCAACTAACTTAATCTAATTTAACGGATTTAGATACAATTCAAATAAATAAATAGGAATGCAAAAATAAATGAATAAATAAATATATTAAACTCTATAATTGAGTATTTTATACATGAGAAACTATTATCTCTGACCACTTCTGAAGAACGCTATTGACATTTTTTTGTTCAAAAAAGAGGAACATAACAATGTTGACAACCTAATTGTAGATGATGTGACATACCTTCATGATGAAGACCATACTGATGACAACCAATGTAGAAGATGTGAATACTTCATGATGAGACCATACTATGACAACCAATGTAAAGATGTGAATACAATACTGATGACAACCTAATTGTAGAAGATGTGACATACCTTCATGATGAAGACCATACTGATGACAAACTAATTGTAGAAGATGTGACATACCTTCATGATGCAGACCATACTGATGACAACCTAATTGTTAATGATGTGACATACCTTCATGATGAAGATCATACTGATGACAACCTCATTGTAGAAGATGTGACATACCTTCATGATGAAGACCATACTGATGACAACCTCATTGTAGAAGATGTGACATACCTTCATGAGGAAGATCATACTGATGACAACCTAATTGTAGAAGATGTAACATACCTTCATGATGAAGATCATACTGATGACAACCTAATTGTAGAAGATGTGACAAACCTTCATGATGAAGACCATACTGATGACAACCTAATTGTAGAAGATGTGACATACCTTCATGATGAAGATCATACTGATGACAACCTAATTGTAGAAGATGTGACATACCTTCATGATGAAGATCATACTGATGACAACCTAATTGTAGAAGATGTGACATACCTTCATGATGAAGACCATACTGATGACAAACTCATTGTAGAAGATGTGACATACCTTCATGATGCAGACCATACTGATGACAACCTAATTGTTAATGATGTGACATACCTTCATGATGAAGATCATACGGATGACAACCTAATTGTAGAAGATGTGACAAACCTTCATGATGCAGACCATACTGATGACAACATCATTGTAGAAGATGTGACATACCTTCATGATGAAGATCATACTGATGACAAACTAATTGTAGAAGATGTGACATACCTTCATGATGAAGACCATACTGATGACAACCTAATTGTAGAAGATGTGACATACCTTCATGATGAAGATCATACTGATGACAACCTAATTGTAGAAGATGTGACATACCTTCTTGATGAAGACCATACTGATGACAACCTCATTGTAGAAGATGTGACATACCTTCATGATGAAGATCATACTGATGACAATCTAATTGTAGAAGATGTGACATACCTTCATGATGAAGATCATACTGATGACAACCTAATTGTAGAAGATGTGACATACCTTCATGATGAAGATCATACTGATGACAAACTCATTGTAGAAGATGTGACATACCTTCATGATGAAGATCATACTGATGACAACCTTATTGTTAATGATGTGATTGGTGGCAGACCACGGACATATCTACATTAGACTGTAGATGACACCAGCAGTGATTTTTATATAGTACAGTCATTCTGTCGATGTGGTTCTACGTGTACAAGGACATGTAGTACAAATTTTCTCTGTGGTAGAGATATACGACCTTATCTCATTTAAATCATCAATCTCCCAGCTGCTGTCGTTCGTTCCTCACTAAAAGATCTCTGCAATGGATTCAATGGCAAGAATCTTGTCAAAACAGAAAACACTTATTTAACACCCACTGAGGTGTATTTAAAGCATCTAAAGTATAGAGACATTAAAAAATGAATCATCATACAACGTATGGAAATAATATTATTCTTTATTTTATTATGGGAATTATTTTCCTGCTTATAACGAAGATGGGAACAATCCGCAGAAGTAAATATTAACAGATTCAGCCGGATATCGTACCTGTCTATAAAACTATGCGTAATTACGACGAGAATCTTGTGCTGAGAGACATAGCGCGTTTCAAACTGAACTCGGCAAAACATTTGTCACAGAGAAAAATGTGCAGCCTGAACGGGGCTCGAACCCGGGGCCTTTTGCTTAAAGGGCGAATGCTCTACCAACTGAGCTACCCGGCCGCTTACACGTCTTTCTATCTTATTGTGAGTAATCGGTACTGTGGCACATTAAAAATGGATGCCTCAACAGCTTCTGTTCTTACTAAATTACGGATACCAGAATTGAAGCCTGGACAAAAAGAAGTTGATTTGGCACTCTCGGGGCAGTGTAGTAATTTTCAGAGAAGGATACCATCTTGTACATCGATGCGATTACTTCCCCTGGTTACACATAACGGTTTTGTAGGCGCCGATTTGATTGGCTTACACAAATGTCAATTTTTAGACGACATTCTTGTAACAAAATGACCAAGGGCGGACAACTCTAAGGTAGAATAAATACCAAACAACTTTCTTTAAAATTCTATTTAATATAAAAATATAAACAACGAGAATATTAGAAAAAGAATTAAAGAATATAAAAAAAACTGCCGGCTAACTGTCTTTGTATCTGTTTGTACAATAATAAATAATAACTGCACTGAATGTTCTGTTTTCACTTTAAGCCCGCATATTAACTACATAATGGCTTACTGATACAAACGCACTTCAATGTGCCACATTCACAAAATGATTCCTAAATTCACACTACTCCCTAAACTATAACACGTGCTCTTATCGATGAACACTGACTTCCTGTCGTCGCTGTCCCTCCAGTATATGTGATCCACTTAGTCCACCGTAGACACCCTGTCGTCCATTTGACGCATACGTAGATTCTCGCGTCCTTGCGACGTAGTCTACCAATGGGGTCTCGTATCGACTGCGACCACCCAGATTACATAACTAAATGCTACTAGTCCATCGTAGAAACCCTGTCGTCCATATGACGCATGTGTAGATTATCCCGTCCTTGCGACGTAGTCTACCAATGGGGTTCCGTATCGACTGTAACCTTCCAGCTTACATAGGCTCCATGCCCCAACTAAATACGGCTACAAATAATAAATAGCTCTTATTTACTTATCACGCCAAATATAATGTGCAGACACTATTACTTCATAATACTACTTTCATACCAAATAACAAGTCTCTGGTATCAAATACGTGCATTTTATACCATACAACAATATTATGGTTTTACATAAGCGCATTAACATAGAGAACTGCCCTTGTTGTTCGCAATTATATACCAATATGATATTCCATACATATCCACATTTTATAATTACATCAGTGCATTAAAACAGAACCGTCCTCGTTAGCAATTATATACCAGACAGATATTCCATACAACTCCACGTTTCTTAATTCCAAAACAAATACTGTTGGACAAATACTTCCCTGTATATTCAGGTAATATCAAATTTAAGGACATACCTATAAACTAACATAATTATTCTCAAAATTACATCAAATATACATAATAATGCAGAGCTATGTACTTAGATTCCTTGGCCTATAGAACCAAAACTTCGAAAACTACCAAAAATTAAATATGATTGTACACTTGTTCCCTGAGAAGAAACAATACAACAATCTACAAAAAAAAAATTAAGAATAAAATCTAAGTTTCATATCTACCTGCAAAATGAAATACAAAATAAAATTTTACTCACACAAGCTCCGTAATGTAATTTGGTCAGAATACTCTAGACTGGACCAGGTATCCTCCGTAGCTCCCATCGATATCTGACACTGAGGCTCCATACAAATCAGCTTATATACTAAAAAAAACCCGATTTACTCTTAAAAAACAAATATCACGTGAATCGTGCAATAAATTGTAAATCGCTGAATCCCGTGCATCCCGAGAAACACTGACAACACTGAGGTATACTGATAAAAAGGGCTTATATAAAGAAACTATAGGTTTAAACTTCTAAACCTTAAACATATCTCTTAATACACTTAAAACTTAGCAAAACAGTAGATATAACTATTTCAAACCCTAATCATATCTCATTCTAAACAAAAGGTAATAAACTCTGGCCTACGTGACAAATACAACGTACTCTAAATCTACACTTATTTTCAGGCCACGTCAACAATATTTTGTGACAATTCTACACGATGTTATCAGATTCAGTTAACGAAATAAGAGCAAATATACTGACTCTGATTTTAATGAGATTGTATACGACCATATATATTACAATCCCAAACTGCAGTCAATATTTGTATTTGTTTTTAACTTTGTTACACTTCTTGGGGACTTAAACGTTTAATGGTCAAAGCTTTCAGGTAGAAAGATTCTAAACGACAACGAACAGATTCAAACATCCAAGTATAGAAATAAAAAAAAATATTCTTGACAAAAACACTGTAAATGTCAAAGTGTGTGTCATTGGAATTCAGATTTTGCTAAATATATTTCTACAGTTTGACAATAATTCTTCTTTTATGATTTAATTTGTACAGTGCAAAACGGTATATTTGTAAATGATTACCAAAACAGTTAATCTTTTTTAACATTATTTTTTATAGTGTCGGAATCATGTCATTTATCATGAATTATATATTTGCTACGACCAACTTTCATCTGTTAACCTTGAACAAAATTTTATAACATGTCTAGGAATACTTGTAAAGTATTGTTCGTCTTTTAAAACGGTTTTCTTAAGATGCTTGTTCACATAAGCTTGTTTTGTTTTTGTTTGTTTTTTGTTTGTTTTTATATCTCAATTGTATATAATAAACTTCAAAATATTCTTCATAATGTTAAGAAAATAAACGTGTCATTTTATTTTTATTGCTGCGTATTGCAATGCATAAAAACGTATACATTTTTAATTTTTTCGCTCTTATTTATATCATTCATATAGAATCACCAAAGAAAATGTCAAATACATAAATGTTTTCGATAATTTTAAATTACACCATGCACTTCCAAGAGTATTGTATATCTGACAAATAAAGTATAACACTTATTTAATTGCTTGTTGTTTTAAGCCATTCAGTATTATATTGAATAAATATGAGATACTATTTAATGCTGTTGTTGAAAAAGAAACGCGTCCAAATAGAACACTACATACGCGACTGAATAATGTAATGACTGTATTTATAGTGACCAACGAGAAATGGTGGAGAAATGGAGCAACTTGTCACATTGATTTATACAATTATTTATCATTGAACACGGTGGTCATTCTAAAAAGGATGCTCAGTGAAAGACTGACTATACATTGTGATTGCCAGAATAGGTCACGCGTTCCATATTATCACTTTGGCTCATGAAATACGTTAATGGCAAATCTAATTCAGCTCTGTGTGAAACCTTTTAATTATATGCCAGTGACAAATAAATTATCGAATGCCTTGAAAAGTCCAATTGTCCAAATTGTCAATAGCATGCTTGGCTAACACAAGAAATGTTATCCTGATCTGCTAAAATTGTATGCATGCCTTTGCTGTGTGGATTGGCATCGACAAAAGCTACAGTTCAACAAAAAAGGGTACAAGAAAGACCCCGTCGCTTTAAGTTAGTGTAATTTTGCTATGACAATTATATGTACCATACGTTGTTAAGAAGATTTGACGCTATTTTACTTAAAAGATATAGCACTAAAACAATATGATTTTATGTAGTTATTACTTAAATGGAAAGACTGACAATGTTGATAAATTCATATGTTATTATGACCAACAAAGGAATAAAAAGTAATTTACGTGAAGAATAAACGCATTTCAGGAGATGCGCCCTCTGCACGCACTCTATTCAGAGGATGTATATTACTTTTAAACCCTTACTTTCTAGGTTTTAAACACTGTTCGAGCGTACGATTATAATACTAAACAACGTTCAGTCTAAGTGGATACAAAACGTGACATCGATATTAGACTGATGAATATATCTGGTAAAATTTGACAAGAGTTTAACAATGTTCAACAAAAATATCCCTATATAAGCATACGTCTTTCAGAATCGGTGGTTACTCTATACTGTTGTTGTTTGTCTTTATTAAGGTATAGTTCTGACATAAGCCGGGTAATTTTGTATTATTTTGTATGCAGGGATATCAGGGTGATGTTTTGAAGCATTAACAAAACATGCCAGCAGCAAGATACATTCAGAAGAAAATTTGATCGTTTTTCGTACTTTATTTTCTTTCGATACATACCAGTTTTATAACTTACGTTGCTTTTATTACCACTAATTCTAACTTGAAATAATGCGTTTCTAATTTACCTTTTCAAAACAGTTGATTTGTGTCAAAATACGGACGGCGCTTTCTAGACAATAACCAGGGAGAAGAATCATGATATGACTCATTGTTGCTGGCATATTACTGCATAATTTATTATTGTTGAAAAAAGCCAATATTGCCCAGTCCCAATTCTATTTTACACCATATATCAAGTTTGCTGAAAGATTGGTTCTAATAAAACATAAGGCCTATATATTTTATTCTCTGTGTTGACGCTATTAGTTTAAAAAGATTTATTAAATATTATGTATTTTCTATTTTATATATTTACAGATATGTGATGTCATTGCCAATCTAATCTTGCCAGAATAATTTTTACTGCGGTAAAGGATATCATTAGTTCCAGTTTTACAGATATGCTTAAATAGGTTTTTCCTATAGGTTTTCGTGAACTAAACTTGAAACTATTTTAGGTACATGTAATGTTAAATTTCAGCAAACAATTTCATCACCACAATTGTATGTATGTTAGTTGTGCATAGTATAATATATATATAAGTAGTTAGCATATCGTTATCTCAATCACCTAAATAAAAACTCTGCTTAAAATGCCATTATGAAATTAAAGAAATTGAAGTTGAAATGATAAAATGAAATATCTTCGAATGAATATCTCGCCACATGATCGGGGATATAATGCAGAGTGTCACAATATTTACCAAGTGTCACAATAGTGTCACAATATTTACCAAGTGTCACAATATTTACCAATATAAATAATTGTGTTGCCGGATTTTTTTATAACAGCAAAGAAAACAATGAGACTCAAGATTCTTTATAAATTATGACCACATTTAATGACAATATATCAAAGGAAATCCAGAATTGAAATATACATTAAATACCAACAAATAGGATATCAATCATAAGTCATACATAAAAACATATATCGAACAGCCCTTTCATCATAAGTCAAGTAAAGTAGTTGCATTATTGCTCATATTGTGTTACAACTTGATATACATATTTAATCACAAATGTAAATGATAAATAAAAGCGGTTCGCTACATGTTCACCACACGGGTACAACGCAATCGCATATACGCCACACAGGCACGTCACATCTGCTGAATCACCACACAGTCACGGATATGCTACAAGGCACATGTATGCACGCCAAACAAAGTTAAATATAAGCTACATAAGCATTATTTTATGCAAGCCACACAGGCATTATATGCAAGCCACACAGGCATTATTTCCTAGGCTCCAATTATCACAAGTATATAACAGATAAGCCACACAGACATTCACGAAACAACTTAGACGTTACATAATTAACGCTAACATGCGAGTCCATGGGTGACATGAGATGACTAAGGCTTGCAGGCACATTCATACGTCTCTCCATAAACGAATAATTAAAATCCACACCATCCTGACGACACTTGAAATGAATCATTAAAATAAAAGACAGTCTTCTATAATATCGTTTCTTGCTCAGTAGACAATGGTTTCACAGAAACGGGAGGGGAAATGGTCCTGGTGTCCACAACCAGTAGCTACCTACAGGATAAAGAAAAATAGTCCTATTACTACTCAAAACTACAAATTAAATAAGAAAAGTCAATCCATTCGAGTAAAGTCCTATGGAATACAACCTTATCCTAAACTACAGGGCCAGGGGGAAACTTTCAGTATCACTAATGATGAAACAGCTCCTCCCTCTACAACAGCCTGCCAGGTACTGACTGACCATAGCATTGTGCTATTTTTAGATACAAAATAATCACTCAAACAAAAACAACATGACCTCAAGCGACACCTGCAAATCAGTGACAAGTGTTCAAGTACATGTAATGGTATAGTAATTGTGACACAAAATATGGATTGAATTCCATCTTTTAGTTTCAAATTATATGAGTTTGTGTAAATATGTTATTGTCGGGACTAACAATTGTTTAATTATGTTGCGTCATTGGTCCAAATAATGTTCTACTCAGACTACCTGTTTATCTAATACAAATCGGCTCACGGAATAATTGATTTGAGTGATTTTAGAAAGCACAGATATAGATACAATAATACGTAAGTTATTATATTATTTTTCAAATGTTCATAAAAATCTAGACTGAATGTATGTATAGTCAAACATATATCTAAAAATAACAATCATTTGTAATATCGTAAACTTAGTAGTAATGTAACGCCATAGAATCCGAATATAGTATTTTCTCTAATCCAAAAAGTTTGATTAGATCAGAGCGTGTTCAGTGTAATATTTTTATCATATGATATCTTGCTCAATCAGTTGTTTCCTGTTCGCATAACCATCATATATGTTCTTATATCTAACAAGTTACATATAACGTTTAGGCCAAATTACACCACTCCGCGTCACGCGCGTGTATTCTCTATACATGTACAGTAAATGCATGGTGTGTTGAACTCGAACAGCTGGATTAAATGTGTTTGATGCAACAAACTTTGATCAGAAAGATGTATTATTCATATGATGTTGAAACTGTATAAGAAATACACACGTTATTTTTTATTTTCAGTTATAAATTGAAACTCTTTTCTTGGTGTTAAATTACAAATAATTATTCGTTCACAGTCCGTACATTAATATTTATGTTTGTTTGTTGTTATAATCACGATTTAATGCCAGTATAGGTCATATGATAAAAAGAATCTGACACGAATTGTCATTTCATATCAAATTTTACTAAACTGGCCAGAGGTTCGTTAAATAACATTTTTAATGAAATGCATATCACTTTTCAAATAAGAAGATCGTTTTATTATAATGGTAAGACATTGAAATATCATAATTCAATTCTTGTACTTATTTTGGAGTAGACCTGTTGGATATTAAAACCTTGTTGGAAAATGCACTACCACTATCCTGACTAGTAACGCTCTATTACTAGTTACAGAATTATGTAAAGTTACAAACAATAAACTTCAAAACAACAGCCCTTGTTAATATGTTTTCTTTGTCCTGTTTAGGAAAAAAGCGCACATACAAAGTTATATGCCATGGACGAAAATGGAGAGCGTCCAATTTTACATCATGTATGCATTCGGTATAACAGCAATTTAAAAAGGATCGATGCAAGAAATGGCTGAATTGGGGCGTTTAATTTGGAATATTACTTCATAGATAGCTATGTTCTCGGAAAATAGCTGCGTAATTCGCAGAAAGGTGTACATGAAAGTAAACAAACAACTATTATTCGTGACGTGTTATATATGTAAAATTATATAAACACACCGAAAACCCGAAATGCCATTATTTTGAAAGACAACAGCAATGACAACGTCTTGATAAAAGATGATAAAATGACCAACTCACTAATAAATAAGAACAGCCGAACTTTATACAAGCAGAAGTGTGGCATGCACGTATGTTATTTACAGATTAATCCTGAAACGTTGTATTGTTTTTATTAAGCAATTTAGAAATTGATTCCAAACAAGTGTTTCAAAGACTGTTAAGATACCACAAAGAAGAATATTCTATTTTCGTCAAAACTAATTACTTAACAAGAATGGAAAAGTGAAGACCAATTTCAGTGGGTAGGTTTTATAACAACTAACAAATATAAAACATTCATATTTTAAGAATGTCTTCTGAACCTAGAAAAAGATTAAGACTTGTTACCACTTAGCCCCTTACGGCCATGGGTTGGACTCTCCGATTAAGATTGTTCAAGTGAGCGAGACTCCAACTGACCTGTGGAAGTTTTGTGACTCTACGCGGGTGCCTTTTTTTCTTTTACTTAAAGTAAGCTGAATGTCGGTATATGACTGATAAACCACAATTGTTGGGTCCCTAATGATGTGAAAACTACTATTGTATTTTCCTAAGCTATTGGTGGCGTTTAGATCGGAAGTTTAAAGTTTCTTGAAAGGAATTTAGTTTGATTCTGTTCTAGCCGTAAACCGTTGTTATACTACTTACTGTCACTAGACAGAATTGTTTTTAAAGACTTTCAGAGTGGGCGGATATATTTACGACGAGATATATTCCTTACGTACGTGATATGACATAAAGAAAGCAAACAACTGACATGCTTTTCAAATCGCTTTAAATGAGGCTTTATTCTAGTATCTCCATAGATCTAAATGTTTTTGTTAAATTATTATTTACGAAGGCACAAATGATGCTATGCCTATGTCAAAATATTTTCTGAGCACAGGTTTAAGATTTAATAATATTTGTGATAATGGTATATCAATAAACAAATGTGTGGCATTCAGAGGACTGACGTAGCAGAAATGGAATGTTCGTGAATCGCGATGCACTGATCAATTAAGCTAATTGTTTACCCCGTCTGCTTCTTTTGTGTTAACGGAACTTTGAATGGACCTCGAGGTGAACCGTTGCTCAGAATATAGTTTCTCGGAATACCGCAGTTAATTTATCTGAGAAATAGTGAAACATGTATAAGCAGCAAATGCAAGCATTAGCCCTTACCGGTTTGAGACTTCGATAACACATTATTGAAATAAACACTTTATCTATTTATGGACATATTTAGTTAGGATTTTACAACTGATATTAGCTATAATTTGATGTTTTTAATTAACATAAACGCTTTATTAGCTTTATTTAAAAAATCATTTTGTGTAAGGGTTGTAAGTATGTTACAATTTGTAAGTTTTGTAATTTTATAAACGCAACATATAAAGGTACTTACATGACCGATTGACCTATTATGAATATAGTGTGATCGGATGTGGTATCATGCCACATGTCAACAACATACACTTTCGCGAAATTTGTTAAATTCAGGCAAAGATTTAAACTTAAATACCGCTACACGCACCCCATAAAATTTTAAATACCATTTCGATCCTTAAATGATGTCATTTAGCGTTTATTTCAATGTTTAAAGACCTTCTGTCATATATTTTACCTATGAATGAAATAGTTAGTCTCACGGATTTAATAAATAATGTCATTGCACTATTTATATAAGTAGCTGTCGTAGTTTTAAATATAAAATTTAAAAACTTCTCACCCAAATGAGCCGGTCTTGTGTAACTCTATATCGTCTTAATTACCGTTCACTCTATAAGAAAAGGTAACCAAATAATATCTGAAGGGTGGAAATGTCTATTCTTTCAACAGTATCAATATGAATAGGCCTTCGTTGAAATTCAGAGAACGCATACTTAAGTATAAACCAGCGGCTAGCAAAACATGTATTATCGGTATTTTGTATGTTTTTATAATTTCTATGACCACAAATGAAATTGAATTAAATTACCCTCTTTAAGTTAGTGATCACTTTTTAAGCTTTGCAGATAAAAAAACACATTTTCTATTTTGCGCCAGAAAAGCACTTTATTCATTTGAACAACACGTTTAACAATCTACCAACTTGAAACGTCAATGTCTAAAAAAGAGTGGTTTTTTTTTTAATTATTATTATTATTATTATTATTTTGTGAGTCAAGACTGTGGTGTATGTAAATACATTTTACCTTTGAACATGTTTTATGGCGTATTCTTTTGCTATTTTAAAACATCGTATATTATTATGCACATCTTTAATGGTTTTAAATAACCTTTAAATGTTCAATATGTACAAAGCACGGATAAAGATGTGTACATGTAACAGTTCATTAAATCGTGGTTTTAAAAGTCCTGTCTAGTCGGGTGGAGGATGTTCTAAAGACAAAATGCATGGACTTCTAATATGCAGAGCTTCGTGAGGAAAGTCCTAGTTCATAACAAAGGAGGAGTGTCTAGAGAGAGACAATGACCTCAAAATGTCAAACATTCTATTAAAAAATTCAGTTATGGTATTCCCTAGGACATATGCTTAGAGGTTTATTCAACTATTAAAGACGGCTTTTCAGGATATAAACGTCATAGCTTCTACTTTGACCGAGTAAACAGTAATTTCGTTAGTTTGATTTTTAGTACAAGGTATTTTCCTTAGTTTATAAATACCATGTCTTGAAGCATCTGGCGCCTGTCATGAATGATATTGAAATGTCTGACAACTTATGTGGCTTCGTTTAGTATATCTTTAATTCTTTTGGCGGCCATGATACTTTTTGTAATGGACCTAAACGTTTATGACCTGCCACTGGTCACATATTCGCTTGGATGGAATAAGCATATCTGATTATTCTTATGATTATGATAATTACCTATCCTAGATATCAGTCTGTATTGAAATACATTTGTTCAAAAAGACAGATACTATTTAAAATATCACTAAAAGGATCTCCTCGGAATCAATGAAAATGTTTTTAATTCATCTGTGCCCCAACCCAGCACCAAGTCACAAGCATATCTGCGCTTTAAGAAAGGTGTCAGTAATGGTTGGAAAACCAAGACGTGACATGCCACTCGTTCTATGCGCAAGTCTGTGACAGAAATATTGGTGACAAATAGTGACCTTCAGCACAGTATGATACAGGAAAAGAATTACGAAATTGTTCTACAATTTTACTGTCTGAAGAGAATTCTAGAAATTACATGCTAGCATTTTCCGTGTCTAGCCATATTCTATAACACTTTTATCCATGAAATTATATGTTATTTTTATTTATGGTTTATTAATTGTACTCGTGTACTCTTCAATATATCCTCTTACAGGAATCTTTAATAAAACTTTGTTTCGTCCCATGTTATTTTCAGTCAATTAGTATTGTTTTAATGAAATGCAAATTTTGTGAAAAGTTATGTCATTGGATATCTCCAATGAGTTATAAGATATATGTACAGTCAGCTGAATGCTGTAAGATGACACTTTCAGTTATGATGTCAGTTAGAATTATACGACTGATTTGGATAAACGTGGTTCTTTTTATGTTCCCATGATGAATAAATTTGCTTTACCAATAATTGTGTTTATGATGTCGTGTGGACAAACATTTTTTTCTGTTTCTGTGAATTTCATTCAAGACAAACACAGGGCTTACACTCAAAATGTTTGATACTATTGCCTATAGAGATTAACACCACAAACTCTACAATAATAACAGGATCACTTTAAAATATGTATGCATTCCATATTACAGTGTAGTATATCTCCATGTTCCTTTTTCTCGGCTTCTGAGTCTTGTGTCAATTTATCGTCATTTTGACACCGTGACTCGTGCAACATATAAAAAATATCTAAATTATCATATATTTATATACGGTATTGTCATTCCTATAAAACTAGGGGATATTTATATGAATGAAAAAAAAAAAAAAAAAAAAAGCCCATAGAAAAAATTAGTGTGGACTTATTTGCAGGTTTGATTCCTGGTAAAAACAATAAAACTATGACAGGTTAAAAGTTCATGTAATCAAAAGCAAAATTAATTTTGTGTTTTTCGCTGTCCACAAACACCTGCCCATTAACGGATAAAAATAACAAGAGAAATGTTCAGATTCGGCAATGTTGTCAGATTTGTTAAGCTTGCAAATATTTGAACTTTTTAAACAGTAGTTGTTAGATCTTTTTCCGTATTTGTTTATTCTGAAGATGCTATCGATTTTGTTAAATGAAATGGTCGTTCACTTAAATGATTGAATTGATTGATGTTATAACATGCATAAATAACGAGAAAGTATGCTAATTCACAACCTAATTTACATATTGTATCAGAAAGCTGCATGATAATTGCGTAAGACTTAATTAACAAATCCAACACATTTATACCTTAGAAAGAAATGTGTCTATATAAGACTTGAGAGTATAGTGTCAAACTTCAGTTCTGCTTCTTAAAAATAAGTTTATTAAAATAATGATAATAATGGTAATATTCGAATTGGTTAAATTCAACCTCAAGGGGATAATAAGCCGAACAAATAAGCAGATAATGCCGCGACATATAAATAAACAACCACCATTTCTCTATTTTGATATTTTAAATAATAATTATAATAATTATAATGTATATTAGTAATGAAAATTAAGAAAAAGCAATACTCTAAGAGATATTTCTATCAATATACACCAATACCTTACTACCAAGATATACACACGACTAGTCAGTTGGACCTCGGAATGCTTCATTTCGGACAATTTATATTCGTTGGCTCGGATGAGTTATTTGTTTTTATATGGCATATTTCATGCGAAAAATAAATTAAGAAATCTACACGTCGTGAAAAATACTAAGCTATGACGTCATCGGGTCTAAATATATATCGCAGAATGAAGGTAATCCGTATAATATCACTTTTAAGTTACACGAACACTTGATTTCGGATGTATGTAAATAACAAATAATAACTATGCATAATTTATGCGTGTGTGTGTGTCTATGTGTGGACAGGGAAGTTTTCCAATACAGTGCTTATGAACATTAGAAAATGTTTGTACATCCCTAAAATCGTCATTGTAATATTTCTGAGAGGTGGTGATATTTGGTGGCGTGTGTAGGCATTAGATACGTCCTATCTGGATTATTTGGTGCTAAATTTGAACACCTATAGCTATGCTAGCGTCATATCCTAGATGTGCGATTGGTTATGCTGTCCCTCTCATTGTCTTAGTATTTGTCATAAAGTAACTTTTTCTTAATATGAATTTAATTTTCACCACTAAAACATTTCGCCTCGAGTGCTCTATTTTTACGATGTCAAATGCAGGTTTATGAACCATAGGGTTTATTTTTTTCAAATTAACATTTTCTTACATAAATCTGACTGACAAGTAACCCGCGTAACATGTTTTGAAACGACGCTTAGTGAATAGTATTCCACTGAGAAAAAAAGACGTGTGAAAAACTCATTTCAAAAACTGAATTGCTGCAAAGAAATCATCTCCCAAATCGATGGTTTACGCACAAGTGATCTAATAAGTAGCAATATTGACAGTCTCTTGATTGATGCAAAGGAGACATTAACTCAATGAATAACGTCAAATGTTTCATCTTTTTATTTTTCTTTTACTAGGTAATAGACCATCCTAGTCGTCCCCAAGTCCTAAAGATACAGTAACTGTCATTTCTGATACTCTCCAGGTCTTTTTATTTCTCAAAAGCACAATTATTTTTATCGTCTGCACTAAACTGTTTTTTAAATTGACATTAGAGTAGTAGTGCTGGTGTACTTTTATTGACCGATATTAGGATCCGGTGGAATTGTTTGTACCCAAAACGTCAAACTTAAACCAAGGAGAGGTTGCCTAAAATGACCTAACATTCACATATTACAGGGAAGCCAATATATATTTAATCAGGTTTTAAACTCGGAAATGCACCTAGACTTTCTAAAAGGTCATATTATTTATCACAATGTCGGTTTCATTTCATAAATTGTGTCAAGTGTTGCAGGAACGCACAATGGATTCGCACGCACTTTGGTTTTAACGATTTCAACAACAATATGCGTTGCACGTCATGAAGACATATTAGAAGAAATCCAAGTTTATATTTATGCAGTAACCGTCATCAACATCACCATCAGTGTTCTATTATTAGCAGCATCGACAACTTCAGTATCATCGCTTGCGTCATTCCTCTTTTCATTCTTTGATACCCTTATTATCATTGTATTGTTACAGCCAAATTGATAAATGGCGAAACAAAGAAAAGCCACAAAGAAAAAAAAAATATAACATGAATATCACAACATACAGTTTCCTTTTAAAATTTAACCTGAGCAATCCAACAGATATGTCCTTTATCCAAATGTAAGTCCGAAATTAATTCCACACTGTTGAATGACCCACACTTGATGAATTGCTGCCAAAAACAAGTCTGCTAAAACAAGTCTCCTCAATAAGTCTGCTCTCCCTAAAACCCCCTTCATTATATATACTCGAGCAAAATATTCTAGAGACAACCATACTATTCTCCAAAAAAGAATGTTCTAAAGTGTAAACAGGTTACATAAGACTTCGAAAGAAAGAAAGTTCCAGTAAACAAATATACCAGTAAACAAGTTATTTTTAGAATAGGGATTGCCTAATAGATCACTCCAGAACAAAACTAGTAAACACGTTATTCTTAGAATAGGGATTTCCTTCTACAGTGTTGTGTATACATAACTAGGTTAGGTGGAATATGTAACAGTATGATTTAAGAATTTTTTTGGGGGAAAATATCGATAGCTCTATATTTTAATAAAGAAGAAAGCTTGGATTTAGTAGACTGTGTTGGTTTTAACGTCGACACTATCTCATGAATGACGTGAGTATTGTAGTGCCCTACACTACTGACGTGATTTGAACAATATTTGTGTTGCAGGACATCCATATTATATTAATGTTTTTGTTATTAAAAGTTAACTGATCCTGTGTCTTAAAATTGTACATTTGCCGAAGGCGTTGTTTGGCGGTGCATGCTTATATATTACATAGGAAAATTATATACATCGTAATAAATTATGTTTATAAAAGGCCAACAGGCCATGTTTTAAGTGTAAGCAAGGAATGAATGTAAGAGAATATAATTGATATTACCCTCAGCGTGCTCCCAAAAGAAGCTTAGATAGATAAAAAAAACTAGGCTGACTTGTTCAGTTATGTAAGTTATTCAGGTAGTGTGTGCTTTTATTTAGAATCTGCTAGCAACAATAGAACTACTCCGGAATAACAAACACAGTGTTTTTTGTTGTTTTGTTTTTCAAGTTCCATGGAGGTACAAAGACATTTCTACCGTCAGAAATGAACAAAGGTCCACACAGAATAATAATAGAATTATTGTTGTACTGCGTGTTTTTCAGCAACAATTACATGAACACCTTGTTTGTACCAACATGGAAAACCTCATTTATTTTAGTTCTGGATATCCGCTATTGTATAACAAGGTACAGGGATATGTTCCCGATATATGTGACATTTTTTACACACATTAATATTCAATGGCGTTGTATATTTAAGTAAAAGAAAAACACAATGTTAAAACTATACAAATATCTGTTCTATGAATAAAACATCATACACATGTCAAATGTCAAATCAAATACATGTATAATCAAAACCAAGAATCAAAATCAAAATGTTTTAAGAGTTTTCTTAAAGATTTTAACTAACTTAGAATTTCTCTCATCTAGTGGAAGGTTGTTTCACAATTTCGGTCCGGTAGTTCTAAGGCTTCTATCACAAAAAAATAACGTTTTTTGAAAGGTACAGTGAAGCATCCTGAAGCAGAACTTGATGATCTTAATCTTTGTTTTGGTTCCTGTTGTGACAATAACTTTGTTAAATAGGCAGGGGCTTGGCTAATTGAACAATTGTACATGAATGTTTACAATTTAAACTCTATTCTTGCTTTGATAAGACGCCAGTGCAATTGGTACAGAGCTTGTTTTGAGCTGTAATACTTTTACGCCTTAAAACAAGTATAGCACATATGCTTTGGATTCTTTGCAACTTTTGTAATTCACACTGTGCAATTCCGTACAAAATATTATTGCAATGGTCTAAATATGAGATTTCTAGTGAAAGTACAAGAATTTTTTAGCATCATTGTTAAGGTGCTTCCTAATGCCTTTGATTCTAAGATAATTAATCAAAGCTGTGTGACATTTTCTTTTAACATGGTCTTTGAAACTTGAGATTTTCATCCAAAATTGACCCTAGATATCTAATACATTTTTTTACTGTATTTTATCAACAGCGATGTTTATTTCACTCACTGTACGTTTATCAAGCTGTTGTGTACTAACAAACAAAATAAGTTCAGTTTTTGAGGTGCTCATTTTCAGCTTGGTCTGTTTCATCCAATTGTCAGTTGTTTAAGCACGTTTTTCTAAATCCAAAATCGCATGTTTCTCATTTCCTAATGATGTTGGTTGAAAATGTTGTTTGGCTATATGATCCTCAGCAAAACTGATATTGACTTAGGGTTGACATTTAATAATGTACCTGCGTAAGTTAGGTAGAGCCATGGTCCTAAACAGCTACCTTGAGGCACGCTAAATTGTAACGGGAGTGAAGCTGCGGCAGTTTTTTCGACACTTAAACTATAGCTGGTCAACCGTGTCAGATGCGACGCTTAGGTCCAGGTCAATAAAAGCGTTGATTTCCTGGTTTCCCATGCCTTCTTGTACGTCGTTCACTAATCTCGTAATTGCAGACTCGCATGAATGAAAATGTCTATATGTAGACTAATTTTTGGGAAGGAGATCGGGATTACTTACATGTTAATTTAACCTAAAAAAGGCATCTTTTTCGATCATTTCGATAGGAAAGGCAAGTTGCTTACAGGGCGATAATTTGAATATGCAAGTTCAAGGCCAACTTTCTTTAACAAAGGTCTAAAAATGGCATGTTTCCACTTTGATGAAAAAAATTCACCAAGCTATAAAAGGCAATAATTAGTAAGTTTCAGTACATTAGTTGGTAGTTCATCCAGTTCACATGATTTGTTTAAAGTTTGGTGCTCAGTGTTTTTACTTCTGTTTCACTTAATTCTCGGAAGGATTGAAAAGTAGAAATTTCTTTAGTTTCTGGTGTATAACTTTGATAATTTTTAGTGAAACACGGATCTTGTCAGTCTTATTAATAAAATGATCTGCAAATTTCTCTGTCAATGTGCTGTTGCATTTTCCAGTAGGCATAGGGTTCTCAAAGTTTGTTCCAGTGAGATCAGATGCCAACTTAAATAAATTCTTGAAATCGTATTTAGAACTAAGTACTTTGTCACTGAGAACAGAAGGTTGGCACTGCTGAATTCGTTGTGATACTTGTTACGCAGTTTCTTTAACAGATGATGACACACAAACAGTTTATATAGCATACAATCCAGTTATCCATTTTATTTGAGAGCTTCAAATGAGCAGCCAAACACCTTCGACCTTCGTCCATCTAATGGCTCTAATGTAACATTATATCAAATGAAATTATGCATTTGTAAATCGGGAAAATAAACTATTTATTATTCACTTTCGCACTATCGTCTTCAGTCGATTTAAAAAAATACAAAATGAAACCATTTCGAGACCATAGGCACTTTACCTTGTTCATGAATTAAATCTAGGAAGCTTTGAACATAATGGAATTATACGTTCTTATATTGGATTATAAAATCATATAATTCGATTTTCCTAACGATTGACGGTAATGGTAGTGTTACTAACAGATATAGAACAGTTATGGTGATTAATGAGAACATGTGGTATGAACATGTTTTTATTACAGCATTTATTTGTTTAAGAAAGAAAATATGAACCAGTTCAACCGAAACATCGTGTAAATCATTTAAGGCATTTTGAAAATCTTCTACCAATACTGGGTTGATTCCACAGTGCGATTCAAAACATACTCAACACCAGAGTGGTGAATGTCAAAGTTGGCATTGTGCAGAACGTTAAACATGGCTGTGCACCGTGAGTATGGTTGACCTCTATACTGAGTTTTTAGACGGCGGCGACCCGCCGTCTTCAGTAGCTGGAAAATCCAAAAACAGGCCTTGCTGATTTGCAAATTTTCCCCCGCCGATTTAACTGAACCTCTCCGAATACGAGTGGAATTAAGTTATGCAGACCGTAACTGCTTTTAATGTGTTATTGTTTGTTAACATATTTTTTTACCATTATTTTGCGTTGGAACAAAACTATTCGTGGTATTTATTAATCAGAACAGCAAACTAATTCACATGCATGAGGATCTACTCCTGTAAAAAAAAAGTAGAGCTTCAATGTATGTAGTTTACCCAAAGTATGTATTTCACACGTATTTTGCATGATGGTGAGTTAGGTTCCCCCAAGAGCATTTTTTTTAACTTTAAAATGCTGATATCTTAAATAATCAAATGCGTTGTCAATTTCTACATATACACAACAACAGATAGAATGTATGCATCAGGTTCACTAGTACTGAAAAAAAGGATTGACCTACTTAGGTATGTAACTTATGAATGAAATCAGGTTCATGACCCTTACTCCGGATTATCATGAAACAAACAGAGAATGAGTTCAACTGACTCACCAGCAACTATAGTTGCAGGAAAGTGTGTGGAGTTTTTAGCGTCATATGACATTTGCCACTATTGCTTCAATCACTACTGGAACGCTAAATTTAGAATTATAATTATTTTATGCAATCCCGCCGCCGTCTCTCAGCGCATTGAGCGCCTTGATTTTGATCAGTATTCCCTTGGTTGTCTATTTATATTATTCTGCTTATTTTAGGATGTCTAACAATGATGCCAACCAATTGTTGATATATTGTTTATTGTAATGTTGTCAATACATTGTATATCATGAAAATATCGTTGTTCATTTATCTGATTCAGACAAAACTAACATTGAAGAAAGACTTGTTTAATTCATTAAATACATTTAAAACAAGCACCTTCAATTTAAATGAAAGTTTTATAAAAGGTTCGAAAGTTTCAAGAAAGTTTTTACGCAAGTTCAAAATTCAGTAGCTTCGAATCTCCGTTTCAGCAGGTTATCAGTGATTTTGATTTTGGTAAAATATTTTTGTTAAATCCGCATCTATCTTAGTAAAAAGTTAAAGGATCTCCAAATGCTAAGATTCGTGTTTTAAAAACATAATTAAAAGTATATTTGCCAAATGTTGAGGGCCTGAAAAGTCACATATTAGTGTTTTTATGCAAATTTCAATAAAAAAAAAAAGGCAGTTTTAGTTTTAATGAAACACACACAAAAAAAATCGCTGAAACGCCTGCAAGGTCGGGAAAGTCTTTTGTCGTCCAAAGAACTTCGGGGGATTAAATTTAAAATGTGAGATTTCTTTTCCAATCGACTTTTTGAGTTGAGTCGGAATTCGTCTGTGTATGTTTTATATTAAGCGTTAAAGTATTCTTAGATGTTAATCGGGTTATATTTTAGACCCTGATCACCTTCGTGGCATACTAAATAGACAGTTCAAAGAGCCACTTCTCCTCGAAACATATAAGCATATTCACTGCGTGTGTCATAATGAGAGCATGCATGAAAAGTTTGTTTATTTGCTTGTTTGGGTTTAACGTTCCATCAACTCTTTTTCAGTCATTATGGGCAGTTAGCTTTTATTATACTAGTAAATATTGTTTTTGTTGCGCATTGCATGCATATGTATCTATTAACCCGCGCCGGTGAATTTCTGGAACGTCGATTTAAAAGGGAAAAAATGTAATCGTATTATTGTAGCTTTCTGTACATCTTGTACATGGACAATGTCTACGGTTAGAGCATTTGTCACGTTACCGAGTAGTCGTGGTTTGGATTATAGCGACGACATGCTAAAATGATAATGGTATATCTAACTAGAGCTTGGCGCTAAGTGTTTAAGAGTAGTTTCAGGATTAGTTAGTCCAGTTTCATGATAATATGACCATATGAGATATCATGCCACATGTGTTAGGCTGGAAACTGCAACACTTCAACTGTTTTATGTATGCAAATGTTTTCAAATTATCAGAAATAATGTCAGTATGACGTTAAACCAAAGCGAAAACAGCCAAACAAAAACACTACTTTCCATATGATGTATTTATTCGAATTCCCGTGGGTTATTTGATTCAATACGATAACTAATGTGATTCCAAATGGCGTGATGTGATGGGCAGTCTGGCATTAACACCATATACGTGACAGACGGGCCAGAAGGTTGGTCATCCAATTAGGAGATATTGTCTTAATGTCAGATGAGCTGATTAGTAAAACCAAGAATGACAAAATGTGTAGACAACTTTGAATCCCTATGGGATGTGGGAGTTCATATCGTGCGCGGATCTAGTGATCACCTCGAAGACGAAAATGGAGAAGATGGAAGAAGAAACTGACCGGACCGGAAAAAAAGAAGAGGAAGGAGTGAAAAACTCACGGCCCCCTTGGAATCGGTGGATTATGGATTAATAAAAAAAAGCTGAGAAAAGGGAGGAAATAAACGAAGAGTATAAGAAAGCCCTCGTCCTATGACAATTTGAGTTGGGATAGTAACGTTCATAATTGGCCAACATACTTGACCCGACCCCGGGATAAAATGCTTGATCTGCAACCCCGGGATAAAATGCTAGATCTTCAAATGCATCTTATCATATGAGTATGATAAGTGGGTAATGATACGTTACATATAATATTGCACGTAAATGAATCATTTTTACATTAATAACAAAAAGCTTCAATCTTCCATGTTTTTCCTTTCAAAGAAATATATTCATTTTACCTCTTTCAAAGGATTTCATCAAAATATCTATGATTGATGACAACACTACATATTTGCTTTTTCCTGCATAACATCAATAATTTATCAGTGTTACGGGAAATTGCAAATATGTTGTGTTGCCAATATTTGTCGATGTTTTGATAAACGCCTTTGGCCGAAACGCTTCCAAAGAAATTTATTTCTATCAAATGTTCACGATATTCATAATTAGTTTATAAGCTCAACAATCAGCAGTTATTGTCAATTTAAATGTTTATATAACTGAAGACGGGAGTTAATAAGCAATATGAGGAGTCACGCTGTTGTTCACGGACGAAATGTTTTGTTTTATATCGTTTCTCCAACGTATTTATTTTCTCCGTTATCTCAATATTGATTGTTTATCTCACACTCTTTAAATTCGTTGCTTTTTTTTTTGGGGGGGGGACCAAACAAGTAAAGCTTTATCGATATTCGCTTATAAGTTTTGTCCATAGATTTGTTCAGATCTGTAACGACAAAATTCAGGATTCAAAAAGCGGTCATTTATTCGGACATAGCTAACGATAGTTGATCATTTGACAATATCCATGATTAGAACAAATTGTGTCAATATATAGGTCACGCATACCCATTGGATTGGAGTATGTTTCATCTGCACACAAAATTCTTATCATTCTGATAGCCCAACACTACGCAATACTAAAAATACGCCGTGGTTCAGTGGTAGCTTACGTGACTGCTGATCCAAATGTTGTGGATTCGAGGGGGGTAATTATAAACTGAAAGAACTTGCTTCCCAATCTATGTAAAATAAATAAGTTCGAAAACAATGTAAGCCATATAAGTCCAAAAGCATTTTTATTCTTAGTTTTTAAACAGATATAGTTTGTAATTTATACTTAGGATCTGAATCTATATCTTGCTAATCATCCGAGTAATTTGCAAGATGCCCAGATTAAAGCTGGTCGAAGGTGTACTTTTCGAATACATTTTGTTTATTTAAGGCTTACGATGTAGTAGCCTTTTCGATTTCTAATTACACAGAGTATATGTCCAACTCTATCTGAGAAAATTGTTTCAAAACTCAGTATCATTTTAACGAAATGTCAGTCATGTTTCAAATTCTGTTTATTGAGGTCACAACTTGTGAGGTGGAAAAAGAAAACAACATAGTTCTTTGTCCACGTTGATCAACGTGATAGGAAAATTAGCTTTGAAAATATTGACCGAAATTTTAACATTTTTTTTTTCCAAGAGTTTAACGTATGGATTTCGTTTAGATATAAGTGTTTAAGGTAGCGTAATGTTCGTCCCTGACATCCGAATTATGTTGTTGTAGTACTTTCTTAATTAATGTTATTAATAGCCACAAACCGTAACTTAACATTTAACAGAATCCAATATTTTGAGGTTACAGTGGTCACCCGTCAAACACGTTTTCTTTGTTTTCTACCACAATTTGTGATAATTTGTTTCGTAATCGAAGTAAAATAAAGTTTAAACCTTAAGATAATGTGTTACATCATAGTTCAATATGACGAAATTGTGTAAAATATTTGAAAATCTAGTATCAGGTTAAGGCTTCATTGAACCACTTGTCCTACATGTATAAATATATAATATATTGCGTTTGTTACTTTGTATGTTAATTTATAAAGAATTTCAACTCAACTAAATCTCAGTGTGAATATAACAGGATCTCGACGTTCAAATCGTTCAACCATATTACAGGGGAAATATCGATTTCAAGAAATAAAAATGAAAAGGAATGTCTCACTTTTAATTCGGTATATATTCTGAAGAAAGCCAGTGTCACGTTCCTCTAATGTGATTGGGACGGGTTTGTTTGTTTGTTTGTATGGTTACTTTGATTGAACCTAAAATATTTCAGTTCATTTGGGACTTTTGACTCTATGAGACAGATATCACGTTTTAGACAAATTACATGATGACACAAGAAGTTACAACTAATTCTGGTAGTACATTAAGATGATCGGAAAGCAGAAGGGAGAGATAACAGTGACTTTTTTTACGTCTTTGGTATGTCGCGGACGAGATCAAGCCCACGACTCGAGACTACTTGGCGGACGCTCTAACCACTCAACCATTATTTATGACCCTCTGTTGCATCGTTTACTTCTTCTGTCGAATATGTAGTATCCCTAATAGTTAATTTCCATCTTTTTTTTCTTCAAATATATGTTGTTGACTCATGGTCTATGCTCTTGTGTATATAACACCTTATTTTATGTTCAAATTTCAAATTGTTTTCAATAATTCAGACGATAAGTTTAACATGGTTTTTCGATTTCGAGGAAGTTTAATTACGCAGGAGAATAGTTGTTTATTCCGTTTTTCTTCGCTTAATGTGATAACGTTTCAATTTAAAGAGCCAGTTGACAATTTGCCTATAGACAACGTATTAGCTTTATTCTGCAGTGTGCAAAAAAAAATTGGCACATATTTTCTGCGTAGAGATTGCAAATAATTGAGTATAGTGCGTATTTAATGTGTTCACTAAACAAGGGACGAAGTCGACGGACTTCATTTATATCGTCTTTTATCTAGAAAATTTAATGGCTTTTGTTTGCCTGCTTAACTTTCCATTTAGAATTTAAACACGGCCTAATTAAGTCTCATTTTGCATGTTAGCGAAACGATATGACATGGCTGAAAATTGCACATGTTTGTAAATGGGCAAAGTGTAAGCTTTTCGCAAATAAGCATCAACGAAAATGACAAGGGATAAATTGATTTTATATTGTCATTAAATTTGGCGGGTTCCAATGGTTGGATAAGTAGAGCATCCGCCTTGTAAGCGTTTGGTCGTGGATTCATTTCGTGTCCAGGGAATGCATATGCCGCTAAAATGAACACTAATGGTTTATATTACCCCTTGTTCTTGGCATTCTTCACGGTATACATAATCTTATATTTCATTTGAATATTAAGTATTTAATAGCCCATTATATGAATTCATATGAAATATTTTTTAAAGAATGCTTAAAAATAATAAATAGTAAAAATAATAAAGATATGACAATTTTGAACTTCCTTATTATATACTCCTTACAATATTCTATCTATTTCAATACCGCAATGGGTTATATATTCATGATATAAGCATATACGTATTTCAGTGAATTGATTTACTTTTTCTATTTCTGTGAACCTTTTATAACAGAAACGGCTTGAAAATAATTCAAAATATGACATTTTTGAACTTCCTTATTATTTATCCTTACAATATTCTGATCTTTTCAATACCGCAGCATGAGTTATATATTCATGATAAAGGGACATCCGTACTTAAATAACTTATTGTAAAATAAACGGTACTGGTTAATATGCCTTGTGCTTGGTGCTTAGCACATAAGGTTTGTTCAAAGAATGCCGACAACATTTTAGGCATTACGGGGCTTATGTCTCTATGAGACGGATGTATTGCTGCACGCTGATGACAAGTGGCATGATACCACTCTCAGTCACAACTTCCTGACACAGGATCAACCATTCTTTGAACTACCAAAACAATTTAATCTATAATGTCGCTGCCGAGGATCGAAATCATAACCTCTCGTTTAAGGGACGGGATTTTGGATTGAGGAACCTCGATTATAAGGCATATTTTTTCCCATGCAAGGCTGAATTTAGATTGGATTTCAAAGACACAAGGTCCGTCAGTGGTAGCAGTGGCGAATCGGCTCGCATTAATGCCAAATTTTATAAATAATTAAACGTCTGCTGACATATGAAGACAGTCCGGATTTGATTTGGTTATTGCATGTTGGTGACAATGATGTTAGACTGGTGCCAGTAATTGACTCACAGGCAAATATCATGTCAAACGTCTTTATGTTCTATTGTCTTTTAAATGCCCAGTCCAGACACTGATTCTGTCTCGATTGCATTGGCGAGATGACTTTGATTCATGTTTACATTATACTGTTGCCAGTGAAATCTTAAAGATGAATAGGGGGAACACGCATGAGTTTAGTATATTTGGAGTATAGACAACATTCATTTTGGCAATTTCATCTCGTCACATGGCATATTGTTATATAGGACGATTTTACCTGCATTTGAAACTGCAATTTATGGTCAGTCGTACGACATAAAGCCGAAAACGATACATTTGGAAACGCAATAACATAGAGGTTTATCTTTTTTTTTCTGTGTAAACGTTTCGTGAAATAAGATTATTTTCATCCATGTCTGTTGGATTTTCATCTGAAATCATAATTTTATTTGTCTTTAAACATTTTTCCTCTTCTGATTCACATTGTCCAGTCCCACGGATGTTAGAACTCTGCGTGTCATTCTTAAATCACTCCAAATATCTTCAAAATTATTCGGCGTAAGAAAAAAAAGATATAGAAGTTAAAGAAAGTAAAAGTGTTACAGTATAATATATTTAATATAATACTGATGGCAAGTGATTTAAAAAAACGTATTTGTCGCTTAATGTAGGAGATGTTATAAACTAGTCAGTGAAAAAAAAAAAGAAATGAACAAAAATGTAATATAAGCGAAACATAAAAATAGTTCTGAGCACTTGACCAACTACAATACTGACGTTAACGTTACAATATTTACATTAGCTAATTTCAACATTGCGAGTTTTTCGTCTTAAAGGGACGAATCCACTATCAAGGTTAGCTTCGTTTTCTAAAGATTCGTTAGAGTCCTTACTTATTCAACTGGATATTGTTTTTTTATGCCTGAATTTTCAAATGGGTATTTTTTATGTTTGTTTAGGTAAATTAAAAGGTTATTTACAAACTGACAATAACGTAGAACGATATGCACCATGGAACTCCCATTTATCCTAAAATATCTTATGCAAACCATTGAAACAAGTCCTTTTCCGAACTGTTCGGTTATTAACAAAGATAAAATTGGTTACAAAAAGGTCAAAATCCATTTTATACAGCTTATGCCGAAAACTGTTTCTTTATGGGAAATACTTATAGCCATATTTCATATTTGGTCACTAGGTGATAATGTTTATATGACTCTTTGTTACTTTAAACTGAAAAACAAAATAAAAAAAAATTCTCACGGAGAGGTTATTCAAGCAAAGACCTAAACCAGAGATAATATCGTATATTCTCGGCACGCATTCTCGGAGGTTGGCGCCAGAACGAGAGTGATATTAAAAGACAAATTGTATGATTCTTATTCAAATTTACAAAAAGAAATTACCAAAGTGAGAAAACTGAAACGCTTTTGAACATAATTTTTCATAAGAGCGCTTTCAAAACTGGTGTTTATAAATATGTATGTGCTATTAAAACAAAGAAATAATCAGCTATCAGTGTTGTTCAAATAAAAATGTAATAACTGTACCCATGGCATATTTTGGTGAGGTACGTTATACTACTGTCTCTAAGCGCTCTTAGGGGACAAGATCAATATATGTCTTACTATGGTGGCATATTTCTGCCAGCCACTTATCCACTTAACTGTAAAAAACGTTTCTAAATATTGTCACGTATTCAGTAACTTTCTGGCAAAAAGAACATTTTCAAATTATCCACTAAGGTATCTTAACAGGACAAAACTGTCTGTTAGTGCCCACGACTGCCAACCACATATTCACTTTGGTTAGCTGGATATCATGCTTTCCTCTAGATACGTATATGAAAAAAAAAATGTTATATACATAATTTAACTGATAAACCTGAAAAAAGCTCGATATCCAGTTATCTTTTTAGAAGAAATGAGCATATTGTATCTATATAAAAGCATGTAAAACTCACCATATATATACGCCATTATTTCGTGATTGATAGAACTTCGTATACACGAATGCATGTCGTCCAAACAAAGATTGTCGTTTTTTCGGAAAAGAGGTCATACGTTTATAGCTGAAAAATGGATTTATAATTATGATATTCTGGAAGTCGTTGATAACTTTAATTATTTAGGAGTTACATTTTTAATTATACCGGTTCATTTGTATTAAACAACCAGTGCTTAGTCGGTAAAGCTCTGAAAGCAATGAATTTATTGTTTCATAATATTAATAAATATGAAATAAGGCCAAATTTAGCTATGCAATTATTTGATGCATTCGTTGCATCCATTATGAATTATGCTTGTCACATTTGAGGATTTACAAAGTCAAAAGAACTAGATCGGGTGCACCTGAAATATTGTAAAATGATACTGGTTGTTAGACAAAATTCATCTAATGATGCGGTATATGGCGAACTTTGCCGCTACCCTTTGTATAGTAATAGATATGTACACATTATCAAATATTGGTTAAAGTTAATTAATACTAAAAATATAATACTTAAGCATGTATATCAACTTTTATATGAGGGAAGTGAAAAGGGATGTGATAATTGGGTAAGAAAAGTTAAGGTATTATTGGATAGTCATGGTTTTTCATATGTTTGGAGAAATCCGCATGATATATCAGAAGATGCTTTTATAAATTGTTTTAAACAAAGACTAATCGATTAAAAATGGTACTCAGAATGAGATGTACGGTCAAATAATGTCATGAATACTATATATGTGCATTTAAAAGACAATTTTGATGAAGAAAACTATTTGAATGTTATTGTATGTAAAATATAGAGGCAATGTATTACAAAAATTCGAATCTCTTCTCATAGTTTAAGAATTAAGAATGGTAGATATGGGAGGGGGAGAATAGAGAGGAGTGAGAGAGTGTGTCAGTTATGTGAGAGTCGGGACATAGAGGACGAGTTTCACTTTATTATTAAATGTAATAAATTTGATGATATTAGATAGAAATATATTAAGAAATATTATAGATCATAGATCAGAGAGACCTAATATGTATAAATTCATTGAATCATTGAAAACAAGTAATAAGTTCATTCTTCGTAATTTAGCTAGCTTTATTACAGAAGCAAATGTAAGACGTAACGAAATCTTATTAAATGTTCAACCTAATAAAAATATTTAACGTGATTTGTTACAATTCATGTTCATTCTCCAAATAAGTATATGTAGTCTGAGTATGTCTTTAAATTATTTGAAATGTATAATTTTCTCTAGGTTCTGTCATTCTATAAGCTGTCATGTGATGCATATATTGTATGGGTGATTATTATATTGTGTATGTAACGAAATACTGTATGTGTAAGTTACAAATGACAATAAAATATTTATCATGTCTCTTAATCTCTAGTTACAACTGATGACAAAGTTTGTCAACAATTA
>CM037793.1:27308196-27358196 GCA_021229015.1 Solen grandis | reverse complement strand
CACGCCCTTCTCTTTAATTATGCATGCGATGTGGAGAACCTATCAAAGGTCAACATATTTGCGTGTTCCCTTAATTTCAAGTCAAACAGATTTGACTGTTTTTTTTTTGTTTTGTTTTTTGTTTGTTTTTTTTTTTTTTTTTGGTTCCAGCGTCCCACCGACAGTATTTCAGTCATTTGGAAACTAAAGTCTATTTTAGACAGATATAGTGTTGCCAAACTGCAGTATCACGCCGTAGACACGTGGCTTGATACCACATCATCATTACACCACCGAGCCAGCCAGTCCTGGAATTACCACATATATAGCAAGGAACTACCAGTACGATTTTAATGACTTTGGTACTTGTGCGATTGATACTGAACATGTTAAAATATATCATGAAAATACCATGTATTATAAGGGAAAGTTGTATAAATAAAACAGAAGTTGCGGAAATATTTCTTTTTTAACTGGTTAAAAAATCACGTGGAACAGAAATACAAGCTTTTGAGAAGTTATTCATTGATTATACATGTCACTTAATAAAGAACAAAAATAATATCCGTCACATATTGTTAAAAATATAATAACATATTGTCTGGCAATATTAACCTGAGACATCTAAATATTCAAGAACCTTTCTTTGGCAATTACCGGTTTCCGAGTATATCATATGGACTTTAAAGTATAGTACAACAAGCATATGTGTTCCTTAAGCACGTACGTGCATCACACGCCCTGTTAGCCTCAAGGATATGTGCTAGAGTTCGAAATTCATGGTTGTGGGTTCCAATCTGGCTCAGACAAGTATGTATTGTTTAAGGGCGTATGTTACAGATTTTTTTACCTTCAATAGAAATTTCTGATTTTCACATATGTTATGTAAAAATATTCGCTGAATACGAAAATGTAAAGACATTGATAGGTCACTGTGCTCGTTTTTATGCTACCTATGTGTATCCATGGAAACTATTTCTAACAATTAGCTAAAATATACATCTCTCGATAAAAAAGAAAAAGAAAAAAAAAGAGTAAAAATTACACAAATAGAAGACAGACGTACTTCATTTAAATTTCCCCAGGTACTTCATTTTTACAGAAATGGACAAAAAAAACATAGACAGTTTGGAAAAGGGAGAGAAGAAATAGCTCCATTTTCAAACTTTTTTTTCCAGAAAATTCTTCAATTCAATGCTCGACTGCATGAAGGATTAAACGTGTCTTGAAAGAAATCTCTTCGAAATGATTAAAATAAAAGAAATATCACCATCCACCCACACTGCAAATCATTAAAAAAAAAAGATAATTGAACTTTAACAAAAGAATAACTGCACCAAAGATTCAAACCTGCCACCTGGTGATTACAAGACCCGTGAACTTACCACTGGGCCATTCGAAATTATTGTAAGTGTTAAGCTTTGCAAACCATACTACCATTAAAAACAAATGTTTGGATCGTGGTAATTCACGAGTAACGGGTTAATTAGTCTCAGGTCAATATTGCCAGACAATACATGTATTTCAGAAAGAAACAGTCTTTAAAGTTATTAATTTTCGTTCACTATAGAGTATAATGAAAAATAAATGCATGCACATAAGAACAAAACTGAAACAGAGTTATACAAAAAGAAAGACAATTTAAAGTGACTTTAATGTTAGCAAAACATTGCAGTTATTTCCCTTGGATGAACTTTTGTTTTGGCGTACCAGCTTAACTTTTTGAATGAGTTTTTCAACGAAAACTTCTGTCATTTGAATTGATGATGTCCGGGTGAGCATCAGGCGTCGACGAGCGTCCGCCCAGGTTGACCTTTAAAAACATATCTGCTGTAAATTATATGCCCTTCTTTGGTTAGCTTTAATATTTGGACAGTTCCTTCAGTGAATGGACCTTTACATTAGGCAGTTAACCTTGTGACCTTGACCTTTATACTACTTTTGATGGAAAAAGCTGCATCTGACAGGTTAATCATTTGGCTAATCTGCTATAAGCTTCATTGAACTGCTTCGATATTTGGACAGTTGCTTAAGTGGATTGACCTCGTCATTATACTGTTGACCTTTATTAACTTTTGATCTACTTTTAATGAAAAAACAAACAAACAAAACAAAACAACAAAAACAAACAAACAAACGAAAACGTTCATAGTACCATTATGTTTTGTTTATAACTGTTAACTTACAAAACAGACCGTTCAAAAGTATAAGCAGAAAAAAAATATCATCATTAAAAAATAAACAATGAAATTCACTCTTTACCAATATTTCTTGCCAAAACTTGTCTTTGCTTTAAAATTCATGTTTTCTCCTTGACAAAGGCAAGTTTCCCCCGTAATATTGGTATAGAGTGAATTTAATTGCTTATTGTATTATTTCCCTCCGGTGAAACCGATATATCCATCATTGATAAGTTAAATATGTTAAAGCTGCGAAAAAAGTCACGTAAGGAAAAAAATTGAGACTCTTGTAAAAGTGTTCTCGATTACAGTGTTAAAACATACAGAAGTGTTGCGATATCATTCTGTCTGGCATTAAATCGGTAAACGTGGTAGCTGTATTGGATAGTTGTCGGCGATAATGTCGAATTATGTGTTCCAATTACTCGATCAATCGTTTTGATATCATACTATATGCGCATTGTTCAATAAGCGATAATTCCGCCAAAGCCGTATATCATTTTTAAATGATATATGTTTTTTTAGATTATAAGTAACTTCCATTTTGACATCATAACTTGTGCTGTAGCTAAATGGAGGAGTGGTTGGTTATGACTACATGCACGTATAGCCGGTTATTAAACAGTATTTTGTAAATAAATGTCGGAAATGAAAAGAAAAATGTACTTAAATGTACAATGATCCGAAACCAAACTACAGCGTTAACATTAAATGTGCGTCTGTTTATGTAATATTTTAATGCAGGCCTTCAAACGTGCCGCTGTTGAGATACTTACGGGAGTTTATAAGTTAGGGTCACACCTTTAAAGGGGTATAGTACAGAACTAAGCATATAAAGGTATTTCGACTTGACTAGACTATTTGAGTTTACCGTCGCTTCGAAAATATTTCAATCATATAGCGACGTCCAGCTAATTACAGGAAGAATGCAAGGAGGCATCCGGGTAGAATTACCGACCTACCGCAAACCAGCTGGAAGGCTTCCTCACATGAAAACCCGAATGACCCTGTCGGGATTCGAACCAACGCGGTGAGGGGCTGAGTGAATGTTAAAAGATGTTTCGAGAACTGGTGTTCCCGATGTTAGGACAGTTCACTATCGTGTCATGTAAGGGTATTATGCAACTGTCGACGTTATACCGGAAGTGAACGAGCACCTTGTCTTCTTACACAGCCCCCAAATTATTAAAATGGTGACGATGAAACACATTCACATAAAAAAAAACCATAAAACTGTTCATACAACTGTGAAACTCTTCAGACAGTTTTGTTCAAACCAGTGAAGACATTCCTATGAATATTTATCAAGTCTATAGATGTCCATCAATTGCTCTAGACATTCGTTATCAGATGACCACCGATAATTTCTAGCCTCACTGTTTTATATAGTTAACCCGCTATTCCTACCGCCATCTCCGTGTTAGCCCGGTCATTTCCACATCATCATAGCTCAATATTTCTGCCATTACTCGTATTGAAGAGAGAAAATTTTGGTATTGCAATTTCATATTCTCCACAAGAACCATTTGAACAACTTGTCTTGTATCATAAAGAAACTACATACATAATGCCACACACACACGCAACTAACCCTGTAAATTTTCCGAGCTATTCGTTCCGTGTTTATTTATGAAGGCATATTCGTTTTATTCGGAATTAAATGTCACAAGTTTAGAGAGGAGTGGGATGATCAAAATTTATTCATTTGCATATATATGGACTGCAGCGTGATTTCTAAAATTCCATAAAATTCGTGCAACATATATGAATCAAAGTGCTGAGGGACTGCCGGCAGGATTGGCATTAACTTTCAATAAGATAGACAGACACGTCATGAAGTAGAATCGAATTGGGACGTCTATTGGATTCATATCACGGTACCTGGCTTGTATGCGTTGATTTTCCATTGCATAATTTTGTAGGAATGCCTACGAATAGAATTACAGAAGGCGATCGGACAGGCGTAACAGCATCACTTTGAAATATATGATTTATTGTATGATCTCAGTAAACATCTGGGGCGATAATATATCTAGTCTTATATGGCAGGAATATTTCATTCTCACGAGAAGCAACACGTGACTTTGTTTTATGATCTAGAGTGACCTTGGTGCCTTACCCTTAACCTCAATAGAGGTCAGGACCTTATTTACTGTTATTTATTCTACGCGTTAAATATTAGCAAGGTCTACCGTCTACGGTGGCTGAGTGGTTAGAGCATCCGCCTCGTGGGTTCGATCCCCGGCTTCGACATATCAAAGTCGTGAAAAATGCTACCAGTATAATTCCATTGCTTGGCGCTCAGCATATAAGGGTGGTTCCAGGACAAGTTGGCATGGTGTCAGGATAAAGTGACAGGGCGTGGTATCATGCCACATGTCTACGGCGTGATACTGCAGTGTGACAACAATATTTTTGTCTCAAGTAGACATAGTCTCCAATGACTGCATAACAGCCGGAGGGACGCTAACCCTTTCCCTCATATAGACTTATTTTGACGCAATCAATAGGTACCACATAAAGCCTGATCTGCAGAAAACCACAGTTAAACCTTACCAAATGTAATAATAAAGTCATCATTATCAGACCACTGTGGAGCAGCGAACAGCATAAAACCTGATCAGCCTGCGAGTTACTCGCAGGCTGATCTGGTTTTATGCTGTTCGCATAGGTCTTTTCATGGTTTCCTCTATGAGGGGAAGGGTTAAACCCAACAAACAAACATCGACAAGGTCTATGATAATTTATTAGGTTTGCCTTTATATTTCAAAGTTAAGGAAGCTTTAGAAAAAATAAACGTGTTATCATGCAATATACTTTGGCTAAATTACTGACTTCGGATCGGACTCTTTAACGCATTACTTTCATTTACTTTCAATAAGGTGGTCTTTATGTATGTTAATTGGATTTCTACGCTGCTTCATAAATGGCACGTTATTAACTTTTGTGTTCAAGCTACTCAAGTCTGCGGCTTCCACCGATAGTCTAAATCGTATCTAGTGAAATATGTACTTGATTTAGTACTGCAATAATATCAGTAACTTATGGTGGCTGATGTCTGCCATTTCGTGTTGTCGTGTCTTCGCCCCGAAAGGCGAAATAACGAAAACATGCCATATTGTCGTTATTTCGCCTGTCGCCTTTCGGGGCGAAGACACGACAACACGAAACATCTCAGGCGAAATAACGAAATTTTAACAGGCGAAAGGACGAAAAGTTTCGCCTTTGAGTGTTTCGTGTCCGCGGGTCGAAACCTTTCGTGTTGGCGCCCTTTGTTTGTCGTGTCTTCGTGTCTTTGCCCCGAAACGCGAAAGGCGAAATAACGACAATATGGCATGTTTTCGTTACTTCGCCTTTCGCCTTGCGGGGCGAAGACACGACAACACGAAATGGCAGAAATCAGCCACCATAGTAACTTGAAGGACGCTACCGAGAACCAGGGTAAGGGAGATATTTCAAAGTTACAATCCTTGCTTGATAAGATTCCCATTCATTTACTCTAAGCTTCTCGATTTAACTTTTCTTTTTATGATTTTTACATGATAATTTGATCAAAAACTACTTACAAGAAGATATAGATATATATATGATAAACAGCTTTACGATTGGACTAGTTAAACACGTGTGTGTATGACGCTGGTTTAGATAACATTTGTGTACTATTGTAACTTCTACTTCTAAGAAATCCAAGACCCTTCCTACACGAAAAATGATATATAAATTCAATGTTGGCAACCTGTGACGGATTTCTTATGAATTGACGAATACATATATTTCATCGCCCGCCGGCGGACATATACTACCGTTCATTTATTTGGTTATGTACCTGTTGTTTGGATTCTCTATCCGTCTGAAACAATAATCATAACCCTTGTAAAACGTTTTGATAGCTCACAACATAAAGAAGGACTTTTTATGTTTTGTCTTTAAATCATTTTTTTTTGTTATTGAATAGTCAAATATGTTTAGTATTGCGAATATTCAGGTCCGATCCTTAAAGTTGTAAAATTTGGTTCCGTCGCGAAGATATCCGTTTATTATGGACGTCTTCCTCATTCCATTTATTAAATCAGTACATCTTAACGTATTCATATTTTAAATAATCAGATACTTTATTTACTTTGATAGAAATGGTGTAGTTTAATTTACGGCGTGAAACTGCAGTTTGGCAGCACTCAATCTGTCTCTGACTTGACTTGACTATTTGAGTTTACCGTCGCCTCGACAGTTTTTCAGTCATATAGCGACGTCCAGCTAATTACAGGTGGAGGAAGACCCCGAATGCACGGAGGCATCCGGGTAGAACCACCGACCTACCGCAAGCCAGCTGGAAGGCTTCCTCACATGAAAATCCGAATGACCCTGCTGGGATTCGAACCCACGCGGTGAGGGGCTCAATCTGTCTCTAGTAGACATAGTCTCCAAATGACTGAAATCTGTCAGCGGAACGTTAAACACAACCAACAAGCAAATCAGGCCAAGGTCTTTTCTCACTTTTTAAATGTACACTTGTTGATAACTATAAGGCCACATTAACTGCAAAATAGGGGTAAGTTAACTCAATCTGTAACAGTAATACGGGACAACACTACCCGTATTCGTCAAAGGGTAATATATTAAGAAATGATATAAACTGATACTTTGCGCTCGCATGTATTGATTCTATTATGCCAATGATTTTCTCATCAAATTGATTCTCAGGCGTCTTAATAAAGAAGAAGAGTTCGCCTGATCATTTACAAAGAATGATACCAGCACGATGAAATCGTAATTCTATTGACAGCCGTATTCATTAATTAGGGTAAGTCCAGAGTCAAAGATCAATTGATTTAGGAATGCAGGATTGTCTGTGATGCATTTGAACACGTGCAGTGCGATAACACACTGTTCCACACGTGCATTGCGATAACACATTGTACTTTTAAAATAAATGTATATCCCACGTGTAGCTTGGGAAGACATCGACGAAAATAAAGGTATAGAACATCCAAAGTTGGTTGAGAAATTACTAGGCATAAGTGCCATATTTTAGTTTAAACCTTTCACTCGATAAAACATAAACTAAGACCTTCTTGACCAAACTCCGCCGCAGTAGTTACTTCCCCTTACAGCTGTAGATAACCACTGCCTCCAGAAGTAAAAATTAACAGAATGTAGCTTTTTTTTCTTTTTTTCAAAGAAAATAATTTTTTACTGCGAGTGTCATTTCCCTAAGTATGTTTTCTTTAATAAACATCAAATATCGCCTCGTGGTAAAAAAAATCAATTTAAAAAATATTTTTGTTGTGACAGCAGACGGAGACGCCATTGTGTTAGTTTGCCATCATCACGTGACATTTGTGACGGCAGTGATTTTCTTTTCTTTTTTTTCTTTTTTTTTTTTACTTGCAAGGAAGATCACTGTGTGGAGTTTGCTTCTTGACTGTCCCTAGAGAAGACCACTGTTTTTCGCTGAGCGAGGTCATTAAAATCATGTCCCACAACATTTAGTTTAAATGTACAACACTAGTAAACTAACTTTGTATTTAAACTTTATTTTGAACTATTGTATGCTTTTTATGAACAGGCTTTCGTTGCAACAGATGAAATATTTAGTAATATTGCCGAGGGACCCATGATCGCAATCTCACGTATGGAGTGGAGCAACCTACCGCAAGCCAGCTGAAAGGTTTCATCGCATCAATAATCCACACAGTCTTTCAGGAAGATTTACTAGTATGATCTTTGCATTCATATTTATTATTATTTGTAAATAATAAAAACAACAATAAAATAAAATACCACACACACACACACACACACACACACACATATATATATATATATAGAGAGAGAGAGAGAGAGAGAGAGAGAGTTATATATAGTTATATACTAAAACTGCGTCTTACATACTTTATTCATTCCAGCATAATTTCCTTTTGCTGATGTATTTCACATTGTCCTGAACTGAATTTCATCGATGGCATATACATGTAATGGTAAATGATGCAGACAAAATCATCAGTCAGTATTTCGGACCTCATGGCCTTTCACGAAAATAGCAAGGTTTCCTATGTTTCATTAGGGTACTTATTATCTTGGTAGATGTTTAGTGGTCCAAGACGTAGAGGAACCAGGGAGATGAGCTTGATATTTCGACATTTTACTGAGACTTGGTTAATTTCAGTTTTCCTCAAAGTAAAGCTCTCAATTTGCGTTTCAAATACAAGAATTTATCTCGTTCGTAACTACTGAACAGGGTTATACATGTGATGTTGTGAGAAATGATCAAACGGGAAACAGAAAGTTGCAAATCTTTAGCCCCCACAACCAGTCTTTGAACGACGAAGTGAATATCCGTCTATAAAACAAAAGCACAGTTGCTAAAGCCACGCATTCGTAAAACATAAACTCGCGCAGTTGCAGGAAAAATTGCCATTAGGAACTAGGAAATATCTCACACCTTAACGAAGAGAGCAATCTTAATTTTTTTGTCATAACATCCGTTGTCTCCTTTAACAGTTTTAATTGACTGATTAGCGATCATTTAACGTATACACGATATAAAACATTTCTGTCATAAAAAGTTTCTTAATATGTTTCTTGTATGTTTATACCCTTTAATTGTATTTTTGTTTCAATATAAAATATATTGTTTTTTAATGGAGCAATAAAATCAACATGTTTAGGTCTGAAGCTTTGAAGGTTAAATAACAACATAACATAACATACTTTATTCGGCATTAAATAGCATACAGCATATTCATAGCCTACAGTACATACAATGTGATGGTATTTAAGTTATCAATACAGTGTTTTTACAGAGAATTATATAATTAGATCAAATAGAGTCCTATAATTGAAATAGCTAGCCTGTTTCTTATCTTAAAAGCAAAATAAATATATTTAGAAAGTTTGTTAAGAATAGTATTAGAATTACATGTCATAATCGATATAAATTTTTGCATGCATGGCCAATGGCAATAATAGGATGGTAAAAACTTTTTTCTTAATGAATAATATTTTGGGCAGACTAAAAGGAAATGGTATTCGTTTTCTACTGTTTGCATATTACATTTTCTACAAATTCTTTCTTCTTTAGGAATATTTAAATGTCGACCTTTTTCTATTGCTAAATCATGAGACGAGGTTCTAAATCTTGTGAGAGCAATTCTGTATTTATTCATATTTATATAAGTGAGGTATTTTTCTAACGTAAGAGTATGTTTAAATTTATTGTATGAATATAGTCGGTTAGATTCATTTATGCGCGCATGCCAGTTTTGGTTGCAAATATCTAATATTCTTTTTTTATTTTTTATTTTTTTCATTCAGTTTTTAAAATTTTATTGTAAATTACTTTGATTAGTGAATCGTTTTTTGCGTTTAATACTTTTATCCAATATTTTATCATTTTAAATTGTCTATATATATTTAATGGATACCTTCCTGTTTCTCCATATAAACAGTCAAGATTAGTATTTTTATTAACGCCTAATATCTTTCTTAAAAATTTACAATGTATAATATCAAGGCTTTTACAATCGTGATATCCAAATATTTCCGCACCGTAGTGTAGAATAGATCCTACCAGTGAGTCGAACAGTTTACATTTATCTTTAATAGTAAGTTCAAGTTGATTATATGTTATAAATAAATTATGCAAAGCTTGTTTTGAATGCTCGGCTATATATTTTTGCGTTCTATACCAGCCACCGTTTTTATATAAAGTAATTCCAAGATATTTAAAAGAATCAGTTATATCTAGGGTAATATTATTATACTTCAGGTTAACTTGTGATGGTCTTCCTTTTTCAAATATCATGATTTTAGTTTTTTTCGTATTTAGTTTAAGACCCCATTTGCAACAATAAGTATGTAAATCGTTGAGTAATGATTGTAGAGCTTCAGGTGTATGGGCAAAAATTACCGCGTCGTCCGCAAATAGGAGAAGACATAATTTTACATCATCTATTGTAAAAAGGTTATTGATATCAGTATTTAAGTTTGATGTAATATCGTTGAGGAAAAATAAAAATAATATCGTGGAGCAGGGGTCCCCTTGCTTCACACCGATATTGGATTCAAAAAATGATGAAATGTTTGACTTATATCTTACACACGCCTTTACAGTATTGTACATGCTTTTTAAAGCTTTTACAAAAATCGAAGATAAATTTTCATTTATTAGTTTACGGAATAAGTAACTTCTGTCTATCCTATCGAAACATTTTTCGAAATCTACAAATGCACAAAAAAGTTTCTTTTTACTTGCTAAAGTTTTTGCTATTATTGAATGTAAAATAAAAATACAATAAAAATGTTCATTGAACTCCTCTGTGTGTATGTGTGTGTGTGTGTGTGTGTGTGTTCTCGATCTTATATAAGGGACAATGAAATTGAATCTAATTTAAAAATAACTGAAAGAGAAAAAAAAAACAAAAAAAAAAAGAGTACCTTTCAAGTACCATTTCATTTAATTAAAATCTTAATTACGATATCAAATAAACATTTTGTTTTTGCAATTTATTTAGACATTCCTGAAAGCGCTAGTACATATGTACTTTAAAGACGCCTAGCTCCAACTACATGTCAAATAGACGAATCAACATCCAATCTACCATATATTTGCTGTCATATCTGAGATTCGGATAACATTTACTGAAAATATTTACTGCTTTAACGATTTTCTGAATATCTCTAATCTCGCAACTTTGACTGACGTTTATTGGGAAGATATGGCTTGAAGGCTTCGAAATGTATTACATAGGCGACAGACCAATTTGATACCTTATATTTAGGCTTCTTATCCTATGAGGGTTAGAGGGAGTTTAGAGAAATCTTCAACACATGTACGAGATTCACCTGATTCAGTATCACGACCTCTAATTGAAAGTCTGAGAGAAAATCTTATTGAATCAGGACTTTCGTTCTCTTTGTAATGTTTGTAGACATCTTGAACGTTAGTCTTTTGTTTGAAAAAAACAACAAAAAAACAAAAAACAAAAATCAAAATAAGCGCTACGTTCGAATGAAGGCCATGAAGGGGGTGGGGGGGGGGCTTAGACCCTTGGGGTCAAGGTCGTTTGAAGGTCAAGGTCACCTGGCGGATAGAGCTCATCAGAGTGTATACACTTGTGAAGTTTGGAGGCTGAAAGTGGAAGGACTTCCCTGTTTATGGTCAAGGTTAAAGTTTTGTGACAGACAGACAGACAAACAAACAAACAGACAGACCAAACAGAATATGTCCCCGATCGATCAGTGCGGGGCATAAAATATGCATACTTAGGACTATACAAGGACTGAACCGGTCCCATTAGCCGAGAAGTAAGAGTGACCGCCTTAGGAGCGGAAAGGCATATACTAGGACCATAGCTGAAATATACCCAGGTATACCGCCTGTGATGTCAGCATACGAAAATAAGAGTAGTTCCGTTACAGGTCGGCCCGATGTTAGCATAATGTTAGGTTATTAAATTTACTTTGAAGAGGTACCCAAGTGAAATGCAGTAACTGTTCCTAAAGAAATAAAACAAAGTCGATAAACATATACGTATACAGACAAAGGCAACCTTGGCTGACAGTTCATACAATAACAGTTCTGTTCTATGAATATTTATCGAGTCTTAATATGTCTGACAATTACTTTAGACTTCCGTCAACAGTTGACCACTGGTAATTCCTAGTCTTCCATCTTTATGAAGTCTGCTGTCTATACTGCGACCTACGTGTTGACCCGGTCAATCTCCTTGCAGTAATACTTGATATTCTGTCCGGTATTATAAAGAAATGACATACAAGGGTCATTTGGAAAGTTAGCAGACATACTTGAGAAATATAATTTAATCCAACTGACTATAAAAAAAAGTTACTTTATCTCTTAACTCTTTCCCTCATAGAGGACACCATGAAAAGACCTATGCGAACAGCATAAAACCAGATCAGCCTGCGAGTAACTCGCAGGCTGATCAGGTTTTATGCTGTTCGCTGCTCCACAGTGGTCTGGAAATGAGGATTTAGTTATTAAATTGGGTAAGGTTTGACTGTGGTTTTCTGCAGATCAGGCTTTATGTGGTACCTCCTGAGTGCGTCAAAATGAGTCTATATGAGGGAAAGGGTCAAAATGAGCCTATATGAGGGAAAGGGTCAAAATGAGTCTATATGAGGGAAAGGGTTAAGTTAAGTTGATGTTACCCATTTACGCAACGGACTCTGTCAATATATCACATTATTGATAGTAGATACTTTTATTTTGCATATACACATATACACATATACACATATACACATATAATTTTTTTAATTAAATAGAAATTAATATTGATCGAGCATTTATCAGAAAAATGCAGCACTTACATTTCCAGTGCAGTAACATTCCTGTTTAATTTATGATAACACTTTATTAAAGCATCATTTCAGAAAATACAATTTTATTTTAGATGACACTTGACTTATAATAAAAAGTCATAGGTTGGAGGCGATGACATATGCCTGGTACTGCTAGCTTGTATTCAGAAATCCATAGAAAAACTTTTACGGTTCATTATAATATAGAGACATTGTTACGCAAACTATCTTTTGTACCACTTTATTAGTACATGTTTGTCTTGAAATTGTTACTGAGAGGTGTACATGCTACAGTCTGCTTGTTAGCATGTCCAATGAATAAAAGTAAGCAGTGTGTATATCGCAATGTGCTTTTAAGTGTGCCCTGTTATAAAGTTATCTTCCATGGTGTAAATCCCTATCTTGTAAGCTGATCATAAACTTTATCTTTCATCTAACTTCCCCCTGTATATGCCCATAATGTCATTGTTAATGCTTGCTTATATAATGGCGCATAGACGCCAACGCCCACAATACTCACATAGTTTTGCACCATCAGATTTGTATCACTGCCCTAGCTGACGCCCTTAGTACTCAACGGAAATTAATATTCATTTATATAATATTCACATAACATTGAACCACTCGATTTGTATCATTCCCCTAACCCAGCAATCCAATACTCACATGATATTGCACATCGTAATTTTTGACTCGACTATTCGAAGAATATTGAGAGCTATCCTAGTCACCCTGGCGTCGGCGTAACACTCAATGTTAAGGTTTTGCGTGCAAGGTTTTCATTTATACCTCCACATCCGCTAAAGGTATTCACTTGAAACTTTACAATTGTATTTGGGGCTTTAATTGTAGCTCACTGACTGAGACCAATAACTCTAGCATGGATTTTACTGAGTTATTCTCCTTTGTGAACTTAGAAAATTCCTGGTTAATATTATTCTGCAAATTCAATTTCCACAACTATCAAAGGTATTCACTTAAACGTCACACATATATTCAGGGTACACCACTTATCAAGACCCATAACTATAGCATAGATTTTTACTGAATTTAAACTCCCCTTTGTGGACTTAGACGTTTTGCGGGAAAATTCAATCTCCACAACTACCACTACTATTCGAAATCCCGGTGATCAGCGTTTTATTTCTAGTAAGGCATGTATTCAATAACCAAATATTATTTTTTATTTCACAACTTTCATCTTCTTTTGCATAAATGATTTCGATACATAGATAATCAATGCATACGTAAATAACAAAGATACATACATACATGTACATTTACCAGGTCTTACTAAATGCTGTCTTGAAAACAGCAATGGATAATTAATATTCAATTTACCAACATTCATTTTTTCTGCATATATGCATACTTCAATACATACTTCAATACATACATGAACATTCATCATATCTGACTAAACCACAAGAAACTACATGTATCAACGTTACATCAACGTCGTCTCGAAAAACGATGTAACTGTTGTTGTTGTATTGGGGTTTACCGTCACTGCGATAGTATTTCAATCATATAGCGACGTCCAGCTAATTACAGGTGGAGGAAGACCCCGAATACACAGAGGTACCCGGGTAGAACCACCGACCTACCGCAAGCCAGCTGGAAGGCTTCCTCACATGAAAATGCGATGTCCTTACCGGGATTCGAACCCACAGCGGTGAGGGGCTGAGAGATTTGTAGTCCACGACTGTAACCGCTCGGCAATTAATTGACGATTTCACCTTTCCATTGTTTGTTTTCAAAATATCGCCGGTAATTAATGCTCGTCAGTGACTTTGGATAAGGAGGTGCGAAAATCATACGAATTGATTTGCACGGACAAAAAATATTTTCGGAAGAGGCCAGGTATTCGAATGGCACAAATTTGAATAAACCCAGATATTTTTATATAGAAATAAGAAGGAGAGTGATCGGGACCAACAAAGTATTTCGAATGACGCCGGGTATTTGAATGAGAGGTGATGGAGTAACCGGGGTTCGACTGTATATATATATTACATGGTGAAGAATTGATTTCCACAACAGTTGGTAGAAGTTGTGGCCTGTATTTTGGCATGTAATGGACATATATTACATATGCAATGACTTGCATATCTAACTTGGATCTTACCTGTCTTTGCTAATGCCAGGTACCAACTGACTAAAATGAAAGTAAGGCGTTAAACAGTCCGATCCGAAGTCAGTAATTTAGCCAAAGTAGCTCACAAGTATATTGCATGATGACACGTTATTTTCTTCTAAAGCTTCCTTAACTTTGAAATATAAAGGCAAACCTAATAAATTTACATAGACCTTGTCAATGTTTGTTTGTTGGGTTTAACGTCCCTCCGGCTGTTATGCAGTCATTGGAGACTATGTCTACTTGAGACAAAAATATTGTTGTCACACTGCAGTATCACGCCGTAGACATGTGGCATGATACCACGCCCTGTCACTTTATCCTGACACCATGCCAACTTGTCCTAGAACCACCCTTATATGCTGAGCGCCAAGCAATGGAGTTATACTGGTACCATTTTTCACAACTTTGATATGTCGAAGCCGGGGTTCGAACCCACGAGGCGGATGCTAATTGTTTCCCAGCTTAACACTACGTACGCTGAGCAACTCACTCCCCAGCAACCCTATCAACGAAACTGAATGTTACCTCTATGTCTCATACACAGCCCTGTTATGAAACTCACTGTAAGTATTGCCCCTGAGCCTGAGCTTTATCAAAGCCCTCCGAGTTAAATCCCACCAATATCAGGGCCGATAGAGTGCTCAGAGCTCTGAGCTCACAGTTTGTACACGCACAATGTTCATGCCAACAGGAGCAAGCTTCTGAGACACTACTTCCTCAGCCAAAGTAAACGCAATGCTCAGCAGTGACTGGTGCTACGTATCTACCAATCTATCATAATTCGTCTCTTGTAACACACACCGAGTGTTAAGCACAAAGAAACGAACCTAGCTTTTTTCAGAGAAGAAGCCCGTCACCAGTATACAAGTATTTTGATGTCCTGAACATATCACATATGCCAACAGTGATCATATACATCAGCGAAGTTCTTAAACCTTCTAAGTTTAAGCATTCAGCATGGATTGATTTTCAGGCAACGACTTACGATCTTACAAAATAAAATCATTACTTATGAAGAAAATAAATACAAAAAAAAAAAAGAAAGAAAGTTGTAAAACATAAAGGGAAGTAATTCAGATCTAGATTTAAACCAACTTTATACAGTCTATATACAGATGATTTTCCTGACAAACGACATATTTTCTTTGCCGTATACTTAATAGATTAAGCAATAACAAAGAACATGTTAGAGGTGCGTGAACTAATGTAATTCATATGTACGCACTACTGGCTTTTCGCAAACACTTTCTTTCGTAGTATTTTCATTGATAATTTCTCCTGCTAAAGCATCATTAATAAATCATATAAAGAGTCTGTTGTGCAGGTTATTCATATGAGATATGTTAAAAAAAGTCACGCGGCTAAACAGTAGCTCGTCATGCAATTATGTTTATCTTTTGTATAGATATGGTAGAAGCAAATACGTATAGCTTGCCTGGGAACCATATTTGGATATCAGTTTATAGTATTTTGCGTTCTAAGCAACGCAACATAAAAACTGTTACATTTTGTCATATCAAATGCTTGCACCGCTCATAATTTCTCATTACACGAATAATTTTGTTAATTTACGAGTATATGCATGGTCGGTTTTGTTCTAAATTGCAAGGAAGCCGACAGAAAAATAAACGAAATGCCACTTCACCATCACCCTTATTGGCAAGATTAAGTTATTACATGCGTTCTCACGTAAATTGTTAGCTTATTTCCTTTTCCAAATTTCCCGCAATCATATAAAAGGGAATCGTGTTATCTTGTTATTTTCCACTTTTCGGTCAATGATTTAGTATTGTGAAGCAAGGAAATAGCATGAAACCAAACATATCCAAAAAGTCTTAGAACTAGAACGACAAGTCAATATGCTATATTTATCCTTAATAACAAAGAATAATTTACGAATAAGACAATGTGCTATAAGGTGAATGCCTTGGGAGTTATCTTTAGCGTAACATGTATGTAAATACATGCACATTCAATCTATTATCCATCAATGGTTCCAGAGAAAATGGTATTAATAGTAAGCTTTGCAGACAGTTCTATTTAAGCATGTGTGAACATTGAACATATCTATGAATATTTATCAAATCTTAAGAGGTCCATCAATTGTCCCAGACTACTGCTATTGACTGACCACCAGTAGATTCGTGCCCGTCTTTTATCGTTCCGCCATCTCTACTGTTGACCGTGTCATCCCTTTATCATTACTGCTCAATAGGTCGACCTTAACTCGCAATGAACTGCCAATGTTCGGTATTGCTCAATAGATCGGCCATAACTCGCAATGAACGGCCAATGTTCGGTATTGCTCAATAAGTCGGCCATAACTCGCAATGAACGGCCAATGTTCGGTATTGCTCAAAAAGTCGGCCATAACTCGTAATAAACGGCCAATGTTCGGTATTGCACAATAGGTAGGCTATAACTGGCAATAAACGGCCAATGTTCGGTATTGCTCAAAAAGTCGGCCATAACTCGCAATAAACGGCCAATGTTCGGTATTGCTCAAAAAGTCGGCCATAACTCGCAATAAACGGCCAATGTTCGGTATTGCTCAATAGGTCGGCCATAACTCGCAATGAACGGCCAATGTTCGGTATTGCACAATAGGTCGGCTATAACTGGCAATTAACGGCCGATGTTCGGTATTGCTCTTTAATATCCCCCACGGGAACTATTTGAACAACATGCTTTCATAAAGAAACGGTAAGGCCGAATATTACTCACTCACGCAACAGGCCTTGTTCATTTGCCGTGTAATTCTTTCCACGTATATAAGTGGATACTGGTTTGACTTAAGTGTAAAAATTGAGTTTAGAAGAGAAAATCTGAAAACATATAGCACATTTAGAATGTTATCATGTTCTTTCAACAAAAAAAAAGTATGTATGATATTCTTGTTTTTTTTATGCGTATACAGTTTGCCACCTCTATAGGTTACGCTATGAAATTTCATGTAGGTCCGATTAATGCTAAAATTAAAACAAACTTTAGGACGCAATATTTTTTCTTTTTCATTCGAAAGCAATCTTATACAAACTTATATCATTAAATTACTATTATAGTAACTTAAATCAATTAGAACAGGCCAGAATATTCTTTTGTTACTTTTTCTTTGGGAATAGCACAGTAATTGTATTATGACTATGTATGCTCTGTATATATACTGAGTAATGTTTCAATTATGTATTATCCTTGCTAAATGTTATTTGTTAAAAAATATCCAATTCGGAATAAGGACTAGTCGAAAATGCAAGCCATAGGAAAAGTTGTACTAAATCAATGACAATTCGAATGATTGTAATACATTTAGAAATAATCTAAAACTAATTCTGCACGTGATCCTGCATGTAATTATTCAATTCTGAAAGTCATTTTCTCGTCAGAATGGTTCTTAGAGACGTTTTAATGAAGTAGAAGGGGTTGCCTAATTATTTACGGTGAGTGGTAACGGTATGAGGAAATCGTTATTCCATTGGCAGCCTCGTATATCATTGAGAGTAAGTCTACAGTCTCAGGTCAAGTGATTTATGTATTGCCTCTCTGTCATGCAAATTACTGGAAGAATATCAACTAGGTAACAGGTTTGCATTTTATGTAACATTTCAAATATGCCTAAATTCAAATATCACAAAATATGTGTCATTGACCTTGAGTTGTGTATAACACTTGTAAACAGTTATATATCTACTGAACAACAAAAAATATAATACCATTCAGAACATCTTTGAAAATGACATTAGGAAATAGTTTGAGGAAACGCACTATTCTGTATATTTACAGCTTTAAAATATATTCTAGTCTCCAATGTATAACTTTGATGAATTAATCTTAAAACAAAATCATGTCTATATAGCTTATATTTCAATGATTATTTACCTTTTCTTGCTCTGATCATCTCGACTATATATGTTAATAGGGATGCAATAGGTATATATATAATTATTTGCTGTAGTGTTTAATTGAGGAGTTGCTCAACCACGCATTTTTTGTTGATGTTTTCAAAGTAAAATTTTAGGGTATGCCTTTTTAAAACATGTGCCTGAATTACCATATCTTGGTGTATACCATTGACGTGATCAGGAACTCCTTTTCAGTTTATAATTATTTAGGTTTTGAATGTTGGAAAAACTTATTATATGTACACATTTCTTCAAATACAGGCGGGGGAATAGAGAGAGAGAGAGTGAGTTGCGCAATGATTGTTGGAGAGTTGAAATGTAATTTATCCATTAACAAAGAGTAGTGCGAATCTCTCTTCAACCTGTAAATTGTGGATTTAAAATCAATTTAATTGCACAATTAGAGTACAAGTGATAGCAAAGATTTCAGAACATTTTAAAATAATTTGTTAATACAGTCGTTACATGTATTGTATTCGATCGGGTTGGTTTCGAGTATATACCATTGGCTGATTATTGTTTAGGTATACACGTTATTAATTAATTACGTCACGCCTTTATAAAAAAATCCATCTTATAAGACGCATTTGCATAACATTTATAATCCACAGTACTTAATTAACTGCACTGTGTATATAGTCAATGAGCATAAATTACTAAGAAAATAATGGGCTTGAACCGGTTAACTGTTTGAGAAACTTAATACACCTTTAATAAAACTGTTTAATTTAATGTCATTTTCGAAAGACAAAAAAAAATCATTCATTTGAAATTTGATATGATATTATGCTAAAAACCGTATCTCCGAGATTCCTTTTTTAATAAAAACATTTCGTTCGTATATTTCAGTAGTATTATGTTATATTATTTTAGTATTATGTTATAAATTTAGTGTTCCATCATCCTTTAGCACAATTACCATTTTCAAAATTATTTGCATACAATTCCTTCGTCAAAATACTGAATATATTTCAAAGAAAGATCATAGAGATGATCACCATAAAGAGATAATATGCCTAACATAGTTTCCTGTCAGTCTGGTCATCTATTGCTTATTATTATGGCCCGTACACTTTGTCGAAGTCAATTTACTCACACTGTGAGATTGAAGAGAATAACGAGTGGATGCATGGAACTCTTCCCTTGGGATTGAAGCAAATTTAGTATACCACTCATAAATATGATCATTATGAAATGTAGATTTACAATATAGTATGTTCGTGTTTGTTTTGCAAACAATTTCATAGATATGCTGATGATTGCTTTTTTACAGATTTCAGTAAAACCTCAAAGTGTTCCACACACGAAATTATCGGTAGCTGATTAATAGCTTAAGCTTATCCTAGGGGCGTTTTTTGCAATCACTCTCTTTGTACGCGCAGTGAAATACTGGTATATTTGATACAGAAACAGGAAATGAATATTTGATATTTATCTCCTTATTTACTGTAGCTTACACTGACTTGATAAAAGTGTTTTTATTAAACTCTTCGCATCCATTGTAATGCATGCAACACTAGTGAACTGTATTCTGGAGTTTGATTTTGTGTTACCGGATTTGCTGTCAAATGCTTTTCGTTTACCAATCATCCAGCACAATGCCTATTCTGAAACAAATATTGGGATTCTGTGCTCACTGCAACATTAACACGAGACTTTAAATGTCATTGAACTGTAATAGCTATTAAAATTCTGTCCCTCGCGTTAAAATGGCAATGACTTTAAAACATATTCACGTAATCGACCCTTTTTGCATCTTTTAAACTCATTATATGGAAACTTCATTTGACGTCTGTTGAATATTTTATATTCAAAATGATCAATTAAACTTTAACAAAAGAAAACAATCGGTAACGCAAAATATTCAATGTAAGTTATGGTTTCGAATTTCGTTTGACTAGTCATACTATTCCAAATCAGTTTAAAAACAGATTTAAGATGAACAGAGCATACAAGGAAACATTCAAAGGAAGATCGATCTTATCATGCCAAAGAAGCGGATTACACGAATCTTTATGATTTACGCCCCTTTTAGAATAGATACACTATTTTACACGTGGGTATTATACCCAATGATCGTCTTTCAGTCCTTTCATTGCTTAGTAAGTACAATGTACATTAAATACTGTGTTGTAATACAAAACATCTAAGAAAAAAATAGATATATTATTGCACGTGCCCGGTGTACATGCTTTAGGTAGACTCTCTAAACCGACATTCCTTTTTACAGCGATTAGCATAGAGAGGAAAAACAACTTTTCTAACGAATTCAAACAATGCCACTTCTTAGTGATGCAGAGCGAAACCAGATAGTTGGCATGCCACGGGCGGAGTTAAACGTAACTTACGTCGCCCGGCAGCTTGGCTGCACCAGGAATACCATTAATAACCTCAGGAATTCAATATCACCAGGTCTGTAAGAGAACTTCTAAGATCCGGTCGCCCCGTGTAACAACGTTACGTGAGGACCGCAGGATTACGTTGATGCACCTACCTAATCGATTTTTGACAACAGCTGTCACTGCAAGGCGATATGGGGTTCATCCACAAACGATTATTGATCGTCTTAGGCAGAATCCCCCCTTATACGAGCTCGTCGTCCATATGCTGTGGTAGATTTTGACCGGGCACCATGCACGCATTACAACAGACTTCCTTGCACACAATGGCGTTAACGTCTTGCCTTTGTCCGCTGTATCACCCGATTTAAACCCACTTGAGCACATTTGGGAGGGATGAGTTGGGTCGACAATGCAGATCAAATCATGACATAAATAACACTGCTGACCTGGAAAACGCACTCAATCTGGAATGGCAGCGCCTTCCTAATAATGCCATTCAACATTACGTACAGTCCAAACGGACTTCTTCTGAAGTGTATTCAGGTACACGGAGGCCACACAGGTTATTGATTGTGAAATGATCACCTTTCCTCTCATTATTTTGCCTTTTGAATCTTCCCCAGCATACTTTGACCAAACCCCGTTTTCTCTGAATTTTGCTTTTCGCCCCTTTACACTTAAATGAGTCCGAAAATAATGAAGGGATAATGACATCGACACCAAAATCACACACTTCATTAGAAAGTACTTGGCCATAATTTTTTTCGAATATTCTTTTCAAATCAATTGACTGGTGGGACAAATTACCGGCTAAAGATGGTGTTAAGGAACGTTTTTGTGTGAATTTATTAACACAAAATATTTTTTCACTTTTTTTATAAAATTAACTTGAGTATTAGTGGCCGCCTGTATTAATTTGTCAACCAGCATTTACCGTCTATTTTCTAATGAACAAAATAACATTTTATTATATGTTCAACCTTCATCTAACGACCACTTCTGTGAAGCGCTCACTTTTTCTTGTTTCATTAACTGGCTGCCTAAGACAGGTTTCACTGTATATAAAAGTGTTCCCGTCTCCATAACTATTTATCAAAACATGTCCACCAGACGCTCTCGTGGCATCTATATTACCTTCAACAATGGACCACAAGTGATTCCCAGTTTAACACTTATCCCTACCATTATCGCCGTATCATTCCTTGGCAATTATTGCTAAATGTCTGACCATATATCTTATTGGACAGCAGTCAATTAAGACATTTCAGAATCTTTTTAAAAAAAAAAGTGTTTGCCAGAAGCTTATATATATAAATATATCAATAAAGAAATGAAACCTTTTATTTGTCAGTGATAAATTTGAGCAAGTATGTAATTTAGGGTTTAGAGTTTCAGTTGCTCTAGCATGCATTAAGTATTTTTCGTAATTTAATTTTTGTTAATATCTCTTGTCATATGAAGTGTTTTTGCGAAGTTGTTTGTAACTTAGTTTAATCCAAAGCAAACAGAATTCGATTCTTAGCTAAAATTATTGAAAGTTACGATTTGACATTGATCTTACATACGGGTATTTTTTAATCAGAGTGATTTTAATCTTGAATGAAATGATAAGAGAATGTAAAAATCAAGCTCATATAGATATTAAGGTATTTCTAAACTACGCTGATTTTCAGTTTATCTGATACAACAGATAGATAATAAAAACAAACACTACTCTTATGTTCACCACATAGTTCTTAAAGGTCTATATGTATTTGCAAACATTTGAATGATACATCTTGCACTTAAGAATTCACACTTGAGAATCCCACAACAAAGAAAATATTTGGGGTTTGTAATATTTTCCTCTCTAAGCTGAACCTGCTTCAGTATGATAACACATTTTCAAATGGGGTTTTGCTTTTTGGATTTTTGGAATAGTTACACAATTGCTCCAAACATTTTAATTTTGGAAAAATGATTATATATCTATTACAAGACATACTTCGAAGGTTCGAACCATGATTCAAAAGCAACAGACAAATTTGACAACTGCATATATTTATTCTTTCTATATTAACTTTGAGTGTTACAACAGAAGTCCTTTTCAGTACCAATCTATTAAAGAACGATCCAGACAGTTCTTAATGACAACATATATTCTAATAGAGCCATAATATGTAAACATACAATCTGTTATGAACATGAACATGTATTGTATTAATTTGAACATAAAAAAACTCAACGTTAGTTTAAACTTATTTATTTTACGTTGATTGGCAAACAAGTTCTTACAACTTATACTAATCCCTCTCGACGGTTCCTTGGTTGGACCAGTACTTTGCACCTGGGAAGGTCGTGAAAAATTCTTGCCTCCAACGGGGTTCGAACCCACAACCTTCGGATCCGTAATCGGATACGTTACCACTGGACCACGGCGGGAAACAAGCGGATACTTTTCAAGTGGTTTACTAAAATAGGCTTTCATCATCTTCTATTCTATCATTCATAATTTCCAGTAATCAATTACTCTGTCAAATCAATATTTGCATCGTCACTGTGTGAAATTTAATGTATTTCTTATTAACGTTTACTTATTATCATTGAAACCAAAGAGACTTTTAAATCATGCAACACTTGTCAAAAGGAATAAAACATGCTGTCCCAAAGGTTTTCGTTGGCATCAAATCATTTCAGCTTTTAAGGGCATCTTTTACTCATTTAATGAAATATCTATCTGAAAACCGTTTGAATTTTAGATCACCTGCGCACGAAGTGCCCCGGAGTGGCATTGTGGTCCGTCTTTGTCCGGCGTCCGTCGTGTGTCGTCAACTTTTGCTTAAAACGACATCTCCTTAACCGCTGAGCAGATTTTGATGAAGTTTTGGAGGAATGATCCTTAGATGGTACTGAGCATAAATAGCTAAATCTATGCGGTCCGCCGACCAAAATGGCTGCCAGAGCTAAAAAAAAATCTTTAGACGACATCTCCTCCAAAACTGCTGAGCAGATTTTGATGAAATTTTACAGGAATGATAGGTGGTACTGAGCAAAAATAGCTAAAATCAAGATGGCCGCCAGAGCTAAAAATAGAAAAAATCTTTAAATGAAATCTACTCCTAACCCGCTGAGCAGATTTTGATGAAACTCTACAGTAATGATCCTTAGATGATAATGGCCAAAATTGGCTATAATCGTCCCGGTTTGCCAACGAAGATGGCCGCCATGCCTAAAAGAAGAAAACCTTTATAAGATATATCCTCCTAAACCGCTAACAGAATTGATGAAACTTTATTCGAATTATTCTTAGGTGGTATTGAGAAAAAAATAGCTAAAATCGTTCCGGTTCGCCTGCTAAGATGGCCACCAGAGCTCAAAATTAATACAATTTAAATACTTTATATTGTTTTTCCATTTTCTCTCAAGCAGTTGAATTCAGGTGAGCGATTAAGGGTCATCGTGGCCTTCTTGTTTTATAATTTATCTAATACTCTGTGGTAATTTTAGCTTCAAAGTGCTGAAGTTGAAATTCTCTCTCGCAAAAATGCCCTTAGTCCATAATCTTCAGGGAATTGGCTCAAAAACAATTAATTTAATTGCAAGAAAGTGTTTTTTTAGTAAAAGATGTGCAAAAAGGGAATTTTAATTTCTATGGCGTATTGATTGGCCGATTTTACTAAAGAAGCCTGTAATGGACGGCAAAAAAAACTTTGCGAAGAAATGCGTTCGTAGAATGTCAATTATCAATAAAATGCACGCCCCTCTTCCTAAAGTTTGTAGCATAATTGTCCTATTTACCTAGAGATTTTGTTATATGCTCAGTATGTAAAGAATTCTACCAGTATAGGGCACGTCTTTTACTCCAAAATATCACTAAAAAAAATTTTGTTTTGACTATTTTTTTTATTTTTTTTTTTATTGCCCAGTCAAGGATATGTAGTTGCGATATAGATAAAAATTTAGAATAACCTTTACTATTATTTTTAATCGTAATAGATACTTGTGTCAAATTGCCTTCTCCCAATATTTAACTTTTGTCTGATTGGTTCTATCATAGTTTTCCATATATGTAAAAAAAAGCCAAATATAATTAAAATCCCCGGAGAAAATACAAAAAGCGCGCGCGCGTGTGTGTGTGTGTGTGTGTGTAGGGGGGATATATATATATATATATATATGTATAGTGGTTATCATGTCTGTCTATTTCATGTCTGTCTGTCCCTAGCATTTGTAAGTATATATTTTACTTACGGTTTGATAGCTTTCAATGAATGTTTACTAACGAACAACACATGGAGATGTGCAACAAGCAAGATAATATTTGTTTGATTTAAATTCGTCTGCGAGTAATTGAGTTATTACATGGTATTGATTGCAAAAGCACTACTCTAAATCGTCTCGAAAATAAAGAATGCTCTTAAAATTTTATAGTAAATATTTACAAAAATCGGATGTTCGTTCGACTGGGAATTACTATTTGCTTAATATAACACGTTAGAATACCCATGTCTTTGACCACGTGTAGTAATATTCTACCATATTCTTAAGTGTTACACACATATTTCACATTTGCACTGTTAAATGGATAATTAAAAGCTCAAACATTTTCGATCACGTCTTTTACATATAAAGTACACAGTATATGCTTATCTAGATACAAAGAGAAAGTAACGTTTTAATATTACGGTTTATTTTCGGGACTATTACTCGATGGGAAATAGGCTTTCTCGTAACATGTAGAATAGAGTCATCTTCTGTGGGGTAAATCTTTATCTTTGTATGCTAATCATGGGAGAAAACTTACGATAACTTCCCTCTCCCTCTGTATACGTCCGTTATTTCATAGGCAACGCTTCCTAAGATGATTGCCGAAACATTTCAGCACCTCAATACTCACATGGGGTCTGTACCACTTCCCTTATTCGAAGAAAACAGATTAAACAAAGGTGGAGACCTGTCAGTAGGTATACTGAAGTCATATGTCAAATTCCAGGACTACATGCTTTCTCAACAGGTTTGTCAAGATTGGAATATATATAAACACCAAATAAGTGTTCATATTAAAATAACCACCAGAAATACATTGTATATATATATATATATATTTGTCACCTCTGAACAAGACATAACACAAATACTTTTTGTATTCGAAGCAATACGAGTATTGCAAGAAGATTCGTTCTAACTTTCAAGGAAACCGACAGGGGAATGAAAAGTGCGACTCGTTTCAAAACTTCTCCATCACTATTATTGACAGAATTAAAGTATAACGCGCTCTCAGGTAAATTGTTAGCTTAATTATTTTACTAATTTGCTGCAATTATATTAAAACGAATGGTTTTATCTTGTTTTCCACTTTTCAGGCACTGATGTAGTACTGTGAATCAAGCAAATTGCATAAAACCAAACACACCCAAAAGTCGTAGAAATAGAACAATAGGCCAACATTCTATATTTTATCCTGGGGATAATTTTACGAATAAAATCTTGTTCTATGTGGTGAACGTCTGGAGAATTATCTTTACATAGCATCGGCCTAATTCCAGAGAAAATCGATCTTAACAGTGCAATAGAGAATATCAATCAAATAGTAAAGTTCAGTATTTTGTTTAATTTACTACAGCATTACCATTAAATAAAATATGTTTTGTTGTTTGAAAAAAAATATATGCAGTAGACATAATGAAACAGGAATTATTGAAAAGTAATCGCAATGATTTTTTTTTCATTTAACTAAACAAGTATTCACGAAACACGGAGGCGTCCGCATGTAACCATGCTCTTTGTTGGGCGTTAAGGGACAACATTGAAACCATTCATTATGTAAACATTCACGTATACGGCTTTTCCTTTAATCTTAAATGTTTTAACTTCATGATCAATCCGTTCAATTCAGCTACCAAATAAATGAAATGAGGTCGATTAAAATGCAGTTCTATTTAAACAAGTGTGGACATTTCTATGAATAGTTATCACGTCTTCAGAGGTCAATCAATTGTCATAGACTACTGTTACCAGCTAGGCAACCAGTAAATTCATACCTGACCTTTATCGATCCGTCATCTCTACTGATGACCAGGTCATTCCCTTACTGTTCATGGTCACTATATCGGCCATAAATCGCATTGAACGGCAAATGTTTTGTATTTCATATCCTAAACAGGACCTGTTTGAACAACTTATCTACTTCCATAAAGAAACGGACAGGCCGAATATTACCCACACACGTAATAGTCCCTGTTCATGTGCGTGTAATTCGTTCCACGTTCATTAATGGAAGGATTTTCGTTTGATTTAACATTAAATTTTAGTATTTCGAAGAGCTAGTTTAAAACATATTGCATATTTTGAATGTTATTATGTTTTTTTTCAGAATTAAAAAGATAAATCTATAAATATTTTTTTCATGATATTCTGGAGAATTTTTACGTTTATATAATCTGACTGACGTACCACTTCCTCTTATCGCTACGCTATGAAACATCGTGGAATTTAGTCAGATTGGCGCTAATATTAAAACGTAACCGTCAATATATAACAATTGCTTTTCCTATATATTCGATACTAATTTTATACAAAATCGTATCATTATTGTTTTCTGTCATAATAACAAAAGTCAATAAGAACAGTAGATCGGTGGTTCTACCCGGATGCCTCCGTGCATTCGGGGTCTTCCTCCACCTGTAATTAGCTGGACGTCGCTATATGACTGAAATACTGTCGAAGCGACGGTAAACTCAAAAAGTCAAATAGTCAATAAGAACAGGCCAGAAAATGGTTTTGATACAAGATATGTAGTAATAATAACGACTAGGGTTTGGAAACGCTAATAGTCGTAATAGTGTGATTACATTCGCTACAGGGGACTTTATATATTAAAATCGCCTTGAATCTACATAAAGTATGACTGTATATGCATTAACTTACAACATTTTAACTACCTGAGCAATGTTTTAATTATGTATTATGTTATCACTAAATGTTATTTGTTAAAAATGTTCATTTGGCATTAACCAGAAAAATCCGAAATAATGACAAGTGGAAATGCAAGTAAATGTTGTCCTAAATCAATGCAATCTCATTAAAATCAGATTCAGTATGTTAACTGGATCTGATCACATCGTATAATGGGTCGTTTCAGATTGATCTCTGTATAAGCCAATCAAAACGGTGGCTACAGAATCGTTCGGTATATCAGAGGGAATTAACCGCATCAATCTCACAATAGGGTAAAATGATGTCTAAGCGGTCAGGTTTCAGTAGATTCAGTAGAACGGTAGCTCATTCGGTAGAGCAATCGCCATGTAAGCAAGAGGCCCCGGGTTCAAGTCCCGGTCAAGCTGCACATTTTTTGCACCCTTTGACACTTGTTTTACCGAAAACAGTTAGAAAGGCGCTCTTTAATTGGTTTAAAATCGAGCGCGCTATTTAATTGGTTTAAAATCGAACGCTTATTTATAAATTACTTAAAAGGTCAATCTGACGTGCCCCTAATGCGATGTTGTCAGATCCTAATCGCGAATTGATGAGGAGTGCACATAAGGATATGATTTTAATGAGATTGAAATCAATGACAATTCGAATGATTGTAATAAATTTAGAATTCCTCTAAACTAATTCTTCACGTGACACCGAATTTAATGATTCAATTCTGCAAGTCATTTTCTTCACGGGACACCGAATATAATGATTCATTTATGCAAGTCATTTTCTCGTCAGAATGGTTCTTAGAGCTGTTTTAATGAATTAGAAGGGTTTGCCCAATTATTTACAAGATTGGTAATGGTATGAGGAAATCGTTATTTCATTGGCAGCCTCGTATATCATGGAGAGTAAGTCTACAGTCCCGGTCAAGTGATTTATGTATTGCTTTAGACCAGTCTGTCTGTCATGTAAAGTACTTGAGTACTTGAAGAATATAAGATAGGTAAAAGGCTTGTATTTTACGTAACATCTCAAGTATGCCTTAACTTAAATATCTCAAAAATAGGTGTCATAGACAAGAAAGCCATGCTCTGGTTAATAAATAGGGAAAATAATTTTACAAACAAAATTGAGTAAAATTACATAGTTCAAATGTTTACAAACATTGAAGAGAATAAAATTATTATAATACTTTTAGCAGGTATAATATTTCAATGCAACAAATATGAATCATACAATACATTTTTGAAAATAGCATTTTGCAAAATGTTTGTTATTAAACACACTCATATCTGATCTAGTACACAACTAATCTATCTGTATCAGGATACAAGACATCACTTACTAGGTGTTCTTATAAGTATGTTTGTTAATCGCTTTATAATACAAAGAAACTTACGAAACAAAGGTGTGAGTCAAGATCATTGGGATTTGAAATGAATGTACATTACCAGAGGTCTACAACAAAACCTGATGGTATTTTATTTGATAGCACGTTATCCCTTTGCCTTTGGAAACGATGGCGCCACTGTGCGTTCATGTTCACATATTTAAACGTACACTGTATCGGTTCGTACTTACATTCCTGGAGAAAACCTTGGAATTCATACATACAAAAATTAATGTGTGTATCGAATGATTTTTTTTATACTTAATATTTCGCCTTACTTATGTATTTCAGCACATTTCAAATGGACTTTATATTATTTTTTTGAACTTTGATTTGTCCTTTTTGTTAGTTTGAATTAATTTTCATTAGAAAACCGAAGTCACACTCATCAAGCAGTATACTGATATGCCGTTTAGAGATATTTAGGAGATATTTTTGATGTAGCTTGAAAAATTCATATTAGAAACTTAATACGATTTCTTCTTTTTTGTGTTTGACTGTACGTTTTCCTTCAAATGAGTTTCACAGAAAGAGGGAGATAAAAAGAGAGGGAGAGATGTATAGGATAGAGTGCATTTTTCCGACTTAAAAGTTCCTGTTTTGTGAAACACTTTATTATATTAAATAGATAAAACTTTTTTGTAAAAGGTATACTAGAAAATTACGGAATTGAAATGAATCTCGCTGATAAAATTGATTTTTCAGAGCTTCTGATTGGCCTCGAACTGAGTATAAATTCTAAACATAAACAGATTATCAGTCAAATGGATTTTTCGACAGTTTACAACGGCAAATATTTCAGTGTTAAGGTTTTTGCTTCCGTTGACGGCAATATTTTATCAGTCAATGTCAAACATGTCAATAAAAATAAAAGTCTAAGATTGTAAAGCCCCAAAGCAGTGTTTCGGTTGAAGCACTTCTATATAAATGCACCTTTCTCTCAAGACTCGACGTACATTTCTATACACACTATGCTTAGGATATCATTGCTGTCATGCAATGAGTAATAATTAATTGTGAATCTGAACGTTGCAATCCTCAATACCCACATTTTGTGCTCGCACGACGAAGTGAATATCCATCTATTTAACTTAGGCGCAATTGATTAAGTCATGCTATCGTTTACTTGAGACAAATAAATGCGTAAAATCGTGCGGATGCAGAATAATGAATGTGAGGAGCTAGGAATTTATCTCATGCATTGACAAGAAGGGCAATCTGGGAATTATTTGCCGTCAACATCCGCTGTTTCTTTCCGGAATATCAGTTGCTCCTTCACGAATGCAATTTTCTACGAGAAAATGCTGAATGATCCATATATATGTTTATATGTGTATGTGTGTGTTCATTGAAGAGATCGCACTCTTCCTTATATTTCTAGTCTCCGATAAATACAATTGATAGATTGAGTGTAACACAAATCTTCATAATATGTCTTCATAGTGTCTTCTTCAATGTTTGTTGCGATTGCTATTTCGTAACAAATCAATCACTTTTGAGTGTATGTGGTTTCTAAGACCACAGAGACCACCATTTGAAAATATAGGTGTATAACCTTGACATGATCAGGAATTCCTTATCCTTTTTATGTTTATTTAGCTTTTGAAGGTTGAAAATTTTGTTTTATGTACGACATTCTTCACATACGGGCGGGTTTGCTCGTTCTCATCCTCCTGAAATTGGAGGTAAGGAGATTGCGCAATTATTGTTATCAGATCTCAAATATTGGAGAGCTAAAATTCAATTTGACCATTAACAAAGAATAGTGCGAATTTCTCTACAACCTATAAATAGCTGATTTAAATGCAGTTGAATTGCAAACTTAGGGTATAATAATAGCAACGCTTTCATGGCAATTCAAAATCATTTGTAAATACAGTCCTTGCATAACGGTTGGGGATCGTGTTGTATACCATTGGTTGATAATTGTTAACAGAAACGCATTATTAATGTATAACGTCACGTCATGGTAAATGCCGTATTATCTTATTAGACGCATTTGCAAAACATATTCATATTATTTGCATAACATTAATACTCCCTAATACGTTACTTTTATTTGACTGCACATAAATATACATAGGAAATGTGTTGAAATTACTCAGAAAATAAGGGGCTCGAACTGATAAGCTCTTTGAGAAACCATATTTTATACTCCTTAAATAAATAAGACTTTTAGTTTGAGTCATTTTCATTTTCGAAAGAAAAGATGATTTTTATTCATCTGACTTTGATGTTATTTTGCTGAAAAGACTCATTTTTAATTTAAAGCAGCTCGTCCACAGAAGGTCTTTGATTGTGAATTTGATTTATAACCATATTTGTATATTACGTCCATAAATACCCATTTAGAGACATATGGTCACCCAGTCACAGGCAATACCCACAGACGGTATTGAAACTATTTTTAATTTTATAAAACATATATGTAGATTTTTTATTTCCATTTGCCGGAACTTGGCTGATCACATTCATTCTTCACGCATGCGTTCACAGAACCGCTACCCAGAAGTGTTGGAGATGCCATGTTGTGGAACGTCTCAAATGGTAAAGCAGGAGCCTGCTTCGGGGTTACCGTATTCTATATTTAACCGATCTCATCGAAGTAGCGTTTATGAAAATAACGCTTTCCCGTGTAATGAGACCTACACAGTATTTTGTACCAGGAAACAAAGACTTCACCAACATTAAAGAGGGAGAGAAGAACATTTTTTAATTCTATCGATCATCTATGAACGCGATACTTTAAAACATTTTTTCAGTAGAATTGTGTTATAAATGTATTGTTCTACCATCCTTTAGCAAAATGTCCTTTTTCAAAAGAGTGTACATACAATTAATTCCACAGAAAACTGAATTTATTTCAAAGAAAGCTTATAGCTATGATCATCATAAAGTGAAATTATGCCTCCTTTCATAATTTCCTGTAAGTCTGGTAAGCTTTTGCTTATTGGATTTTGCCCCATGAACTCAGCCGAAGTAAATTTATTGAAATTGTGAATATATGGAGTGTATGAAACTCCTCCCTTGGGATTGAAGCAATTTTAGTAAAACATATGTAAATATGATCATTATGAAATTTAGATTTACGTTATAGTGTGTTCGTGTTTGATGGGAGAATAAATGCATATATATACTTATAATTGTTTTTGAAATACTTCAATTAAAGTACAAGAACAAAATTATTAGCTTACACTGTTCCAAGGGGCGTACTTTGCTACCTGCTTTATACTGCGCCCGGTGAACTATTTTTGATTCCTTATTTACTGTAGCTCACCCTGACTTGATAAAAGTGTTATGTAATAAATTCTTCTCATCCATTGTTATGCATGCACAGCTAGGGAATTGTATTCTGAAGCTTGGTTTTGTGTTACCGAATTTGCTGTCAAATGCTTTGCGTTTCCAGTTGTCCAACATATTGTTCTCACTGCAAAGCGTTAAATATCATTTAACTGGTATAGCTCTTAAAATTGGGTTCCTTGCGTTATAATGGCAACGATTTAAAATCACGTAATCGGTCCCATTTGCATATTTTAACTAATTACAAGAACACTTCATCAGAAAACTGTTGAATATGTTATTTCCAAAATGATAAATTAAACTTAAAAAAGAAAGCAATCGGTCACGCAAAATATTCAATGTTAGTTATGGTTACGCTTTGGGTTGAAATACTAACATGATCCCTAATCATTTTAACCCTTTCCCTCATATAGACTCATTTTGACGCACTCAGTAGGTACCACATAAAGCCTGATCTGCAGAAAACCACAGTTAAACCTTACCAAATTTAATTACAAAATCCTCATTTCCAGACCACTGAGGAGCAGCGAACAGCATAAAACCTGATCAGCCTGCGAGTTACTCGCAGGCTTATCTGGTTTTATGTTGTTCGCATAGGTCTTTTCATGGTTTCCTCTATGAGGGAAAGGGTTAAAAACAGACTTTAGACGAGCAGAGTGTACAATTAACGTTCGAGTGAACATTTGATGTTATCATCCAATAAACTGAACATTTGATGTTATCATCCAATTAACGCAGACTACATGGATGTATATGGTTTACGCCATTTTAACACTTTGCTCAGTTGGTTTCATTTAGACAAGTTAAGAATAGGCCGCTATCAATTTTACAAGTGAGTATTATTCTATTAGGTCATATTTGCTTACTTATAAGTGTAAAGTCGATTAGTATTGATGTAAGATCTAAGAAAATAAATACTCTCGGATATTTTATACCATTTATTTTTGCATGATCAGTATGTCAACCATACGTTATTCAAATATCTTAACTATTCACCTAAAGATAAGTTTTTAATATTATAATTTTAATTCCTTTTTTTTTGGAATTTTGAATATGAGGCATTATTAAAATAATATTGGATTTGTGTAAGATTGTAGGATATTATGATTAAATGTTTTGATAAATGTCCAACAAAATATATGGTAATTAATTTTGATTTGGATGCATTCTGGATCATAAAATTCCAGGTTTAATTTTACAGAAACTGTAATTATACACATATCCGTTAATGTTGCTTTTAACACAAACGATTATTTTTACTTGCATGTTTAACTCATCCTAATGTTTAACACATTTACATTTGGACGTTTATTAGCGGTCAACCTGTATTAGCGATCAGTTTTAATATTATCAAGCTATCATTTAACGGCCACCTCTGTTAAGCGGTCACTTTCTCTTGTTTCATGACTGGCCGTTTAAGATAGGTTTGATTGTTAATCAAGTCTGAGCGTCTCCATGACTATTTATCAAAAAATGTCCATCATCAGATGATCTCGTGGCATCTATATAACCTTCAACAATTGACCACCAGTGATTCCAAATCTGCCATTTATCATCTGTCCGCTATCCCTACCATTATCGACGTGTTACTCCTTGTCATTTCCCGTTGTTATTATTGCCCAACGTCTGACCATAACTCATGTTGGACAGCAGTCAATTAAGTCGTTTCAGAGTCTTTTGAAATAAATGTGTTTACCCGAAATTACTTATCAAAATGAAAAAAAGATATGATATTTAATATATTAAGAAATGAAATGAAATTTTGTAAATGTATATGTTGAATATATTAATTGTCATATATATATATATATATATATATATATAAGGAAGTGAATAATTAGCTATTAATTGAGCTATTTATTAGCTATTAACTGAGGTAATTGACATATCAGTGTGTGACTGAGTAAGGATAATTCATTTCGCATTGACAAGGAAGCTGTATTGTGTTGCTTGCTGCCAATATATTTGTTCGACTCTCTTTTGAGTTTTAATTGCTCTAGCATAGATTTCGTTACTTTCAAAATTATGATGTTTAAGTATTTTTTGTTAATTTCACTTGTAAGATGTAAGTTTTTGCAAAGTTGCTTAAATCCTAATTTAATCCAAAGCAAAAACCGATTAGATTCGTATCTTAAGCTATTGAAAATTCTATTTTCACATTAATCTTGCATATGGGTATGTTTTAATCAAAATGATTTTAAACTCGAATAAAATGATTAGGAAACGTGAAAATCAAGCTCATATAGATGTATTCCAAACCATGCTTATTTTCATTTTATCTGAAACAAATGAGAGATAATTAAAAAAAAACAGTACTATTTATTCAAACCAGATAATTCTTAAAGGTCTAAATATATTTGGAAACATTCAAATAATAAGTCTATCACTTGAGAACCCACACTTGTGAATCCTACAACAAAGAAATTATATTTTCATAGTATGTAATTCTTTCTTATCTTAGAGGTACCTGCTTCAGTTTGATAACATTTGTTGAAACGTTTTTTTTATTTTTGCTTTATTGATTTTTGGAATACCTCCAAAACTGCTCTTTACTTTGTAACTTTGGAAAATTGATCGACGTTTATTGCGAGACATCCATCGAAACATGATTCAACGGCGACAGACAAATTTGACACTTACGTTCAGACTACATCGCCAATGATCCGTTATTTTTAAGGATTGAAATAGATATATTTAAACATGTACGTGAACTTGACATACTGAAGTATCAAAGCCATCATATGGTGATTTGTAAGTAAACGCAATGAAAATGAATGACTTCATTCACAAGTACTTGTAAATTCGGCCCTTTTTCTTTCCGTTATATATGTAATGCATAAAAAACAATTTTATAAATTACAGTCCCATTGTGGTTTGTAACAGGTACATTGAAAAGACTGACGTCACTCACAGCATATTTCCTATTCATTATAATACTAAGAATTATCAGTCGCCATTTGGTGGTTTGTAACCAGGTACATTGGAAAAGACTGACGTCACTCACAGCATATTTCCTATTCATTATAATACTAAGAATTATCAGTCGCCATTTGGTGGTTTGTAACGGTACATTGGAAAAGACTGACGTCACTCATACTAAGAATTATCAGTCGCCATTTGGTGGTTTGTAACTAGGTACATTGGAAAAGACTGACGTCACTCACAGCATATTTCCTATTCATTATAATACTAAGAATTATCAGTCGCCATTTGGTGGTTTGTAACTAGGTACATTGGAAAAGACTGACGTCACTCACAGCATATTTTGGTGGTTTGTAACTTGGTACATTGGAAGGGACTGACGTCACTCACAATAAATGGCAAAACTAAGTATATTTTATTTACTTCATAATAGTGTCATTAAATTCCCAATATTCCGCAATTATCACATAGCGAAAACCTCACGTGGCGCTTATTTGAGAATGCAATAGCGTGTATGCTAACTATATTCGAATCTTATAAACACGTATATGTTGGTTGAAAAAACCGTGTAAATGTAAGTCAACTCATCCCAAAGCAATGTGCAAATATCTCCTAGTACTCATATTTCTCTGATTTTGAAAATTTTAACGTTATTCTATTCGAATATAATTGTATAGTAATCTGAGGGGTTTCTGCTGCAATTAGCCCTCTGAGAGGTTTAAAGAATCTCCAGTAGTCTTTGACTTATGTCCCTAACCTAGCTTTAATCTTCTGATAACAACAACTCTTCCTTCCAAGTAAATGCCTTTATTGTGGGAAACAGTGGTCCAGTGGTAGGACACGCCCTTCGGGATCGAGGGGTCCCGGGTTCGAGTCCTGCCAAGGGCACTGGAACGTGCCCAGGGCATGAAAACTTAGACTGTAAAATACATTTGCTTTACTTTACTGTTTTTACATTCAATTTGAGTATTACAACGGAAGCCTCTTTCAATACCATGTATTTTAATAAAGATCCTGTCGGTTTTTTATGACAATATATCACCTTAAAGAACCATGTTATACACACATGCAATATGTTATTTAAGATGAACACGCATAGTTATCAATTGGGAAACCAACATATATTATTCAAATACTTCGCTAAATAGGCTTCCATCATCTTCTATACTATAATTCATTAGTTTCCGTGAACAATTAACATTTTTAATCACTATTTTGCATCGCCGCTACATGTGAATTCAATGTATATCACATTAACGTTTACGTACTGTCATTGGAATCAAATAGACTTTTAAATTAAGTAACACATGTCAAAAGGAATAAAACATGTTCACTCAAAGGGTCCCATGGGCATCAATTCATCTCATCTTTAAAGGGCATCTTTTAATCATTAAATGAAATGTTCATCTGAAAACGTTAGTTTTTTTTTACAATTTATCTAATATTCTCTGGTAATTTTAGCTTCAAACTGCTGAAGGTAAAATTCTCTGACGCAAAAATGTCATCAGTCCATAATCTTCAAGAAACAATGTTATATCAAGAAAGGGTTGTTCTAGTAAAAGATGGGCTAAACGGAAGTTTTAATTTCTATAATGTATATATTGGCCGTTTTATCTAAAGAAGTCTGTAATGAACGGCAATAGAACATTGCGAATAGATGCACTAGTTGTATGTTAATTATCAATATATTTCAAGTCCCTCTTCCTAAAGATTGTATGATTATTATCCTGTTACCCAGGGATTTGATTTTATATATTGTAATAAGACTACCAGTACCAGACAAATTTAATATTCAAAATATCTCTCTAAATAAATTTTATTTTGACATTTTGTTTTGTTGCTGAGTTAAGGAGGTGTAGTTGCGGTATAGCGTATAGGTATTATATCTTTATCATTTATACATGATTAATCTTAATAAATACTTGTGTCAAAATGCCTTCGTCCAATATTTAACTTTTTTATTGATTCCGGCCATTTTTCACTTTCTTCGAAATGAACGTGTTTCTATACATCACCAAATATTCACGCAAACATGCGCTCGCGTGTGTGTATAGGAGTATATGTGAAGAAATTATCATGTCCGTTTGTCTATTTCATGCCTGCCCCTAGACTTTGTAAGTATGTCTTCTATTTACAATTTGATGGTTTTCAATGAAATTACTCTTCTGTTGAACAACACAAGGAGATGCGCAACATTCAAGAAATTATTGATTTTATTTGAATTTGTCTAACAGTTATTACATGGTATTTAATTTAAGGGCACAGCGCTATATCATCTTGAAGTCCGTCATCAATTGACCATCGGTAATTTTTAGTATGTTGTTTATCATCAGTTCTGCTACCTCTACTGCTATATTCGTGCCTACTTAGCTTCCCCCAACAATAATTGCTCAGTATTTCCATCAGAACTTTATTTTCTCTTCATACTGTCTCTGAAGATACTACTTGTCTGGCATCAGCAAGAAACTACATGCCAAATATTGCATATTCACGCAATGGAATCTTTAAATTGGCCGCACTATCCATTCCATGTGTATAAGTCGGGGCTACTTACTCTATCTAGACTTCAGAAGTACGAAAAAATTATTGAGTCACGTAATTGGAGAATCGGAGTTCTGTATTAAACTGTATTAAAATACCCTATCTAAGCGGAATATTCTACTTTTTAATTTCATGTGTGAATATGTCGAATATCAAATACCTATGTTAAACTGAAAGAATACAATGTAATTACTCGCAAAGGCACATATTTGTGTTAATATATAACAGTAGAACTAAATTGAAGCGCTTGATATTAATGTTTGCTTGTACGCATGCGTATCTTTCTCTCTCTCTCCTGTCTCTCTCTGTCAAATAGCAAAAACTTATGCATATTTTTAGTCTTGATATTTATATGTATGCATATGTGTTTATGGTTTCATTTTAAAACAACAAAACGAAAATCATCAGATAAGTGTCCAGCTAACAGATGTAGTGAAGTCACAGTTATCACGAAGTCATGAAGTCACATTTATCATGAAGTCATGAAGTCACAGTTATCAAGAAGTCGTGAAATCAAATTTTTCACGAAGTCTTGAAGTCATATTTATCACGAAGTCGTGGATATCTGATAATGAAGCTCAGTTGGAAAATAAACTGAAACTGTGACATATATTCGACATTTATTGTGGTTCACCATGCTCTCTTATAGAGAGCACGAAACACCCACTAAGCAACACATGATAGCAATAAATGAATCTTTGTTAGCCATATCAAAACTTGATTACACGAATGAGTAGCACTGTTATTTGTAAATCTAGTAAAGCAGCTGACTTGACTTGACTATTTGAATTTACCGTCGCTTCGACAGTATTTCAGTCATATAGGGACGTCCGGCTAATTACAGGTGGAGGAAGACCCCGAAACAAGAGGATTGTTTTCGTTTTATCACTCAATAAGATAATGGTTATCAATCTGTTATGTATGATAAGAACTAATGGAAGAACAAATATATAAAAATACATTAGCAAATATAATTAAGTTCAACAAATGATTACTGACACAAATACAAAAAGTTCTTAGGAACTATCCACTGAAAACAGACAAAAGTCAATAAAGTTGCCTACATTATTCTAAATCTCGTGCCAAAACGATAAATAGTACTTTCAACATGATATGTATGAATTATTTAGGAAGGAAATGAACGTTTAAAAGATAAATGCTTACAATTGTTCTGTTTTCCGTGAAGTGCAAACCATTACGTTTATTTATATATACACATCATGTAATTTATGATAGTGTGTACACTTCGGTATTGTTAATCTAGAAATTGCAAAATACATTTCCCTGCTCATAATGTAAACAGAGAAGTGAATTTTCAGTCATTTAGATATGCACTTGTTTTTAGCCTTACTATTGTTTACTGGACAATGCGTTTGCATAGAAATGCATTAAGGGATATAAGATCATTTTTATCAGAATTTGAGATAGAGATATGATACTTTTTGCTGTGATACATTGTTTCTTTCTCTCTCTTTATGGAGTATATTGCTCCGTTTAGTAATTTTCATGAAATATTTCACATTTCGTAAAATATCCCACCCGACCCAAAGAAAACAGCAACAAAGATTTTTGTAAACAATGCTCACATAGTATGCTCTTTCTACTTGATTTTTTTCTTTAAAAAATTTTTGAGTGCAAAAGGTCTACTGAAATTAGATTTCTTATATTTCTTACATCTGAAATACATTTTAAAAGCAGTCAAAAATTGAATGCAATGATAGGATAGCATAGATTTTTAATGATGTATAATTGCTAATAATTGTGGTACCTGATAATGTGAATTGTAATATCTTTAAATAAGATAAGGATCAGAGGTTCTTTCCAGTTACATTACACCGTGTTGTTGGATAAATTGCAATAATATAACACTAAAACTCTTTGGGGGAAAATTAAAAAAAAAGAATTGCTTATTTGTGTGGTTCAGAAAATCAGATATAAATAAATATTGACAATAAATAAACCGTTGAAATTTAACTTATTTGCAAAATTAACAAAGAAAAAAAAACATGATATCATTAAAGCTACATATATATTTGGTGTCAGTTTTCACGCTTTATATACGAATATATCGTCTCGTCCCTTGAAGCCAGAAGGGGCTATCAGCATATGTAAAGAGAAGGCTAATAGTCCCTTCTGACTTTCAATGGACCATATATGTGTGAGCAATAAAGCACATTAAATGGTTTATTACTTTAACATTTTCTCTGAGCAACGTTTAAAATTTTGACGTTTACTGAGTAAATGTGTTCCCTTGGGACATAAATTTTAGGCGACATATTGATTTGAAAGGTAGATCTCGACTCTTCCAAGAGTCTTTGTAGAAATGAATACATGTCTTTTTATAATGAAGTGATATTTATCTAACAGAACTTGTGAACGACGTAATCAAAAAGACGTTCGTTAAGATTCTTGATAAATGGCATAATACAACACCAAGTCACATAATCCTGAAACTGAGCCAACCAGTCCTGGAAACCCTTGTACTGTGAGCATTGGCTATTGGAGGTATACCAGTAACACTTTTAACATTTATGTCTCGGCCGTGAATTCCGTTATGAGGTACACACTTTAGCAATTCGACCATTGGGATTAATTTTGCTAATCTGTATACTTTGTATTTATTTTTCACATATCATGTTCATAGATAAATAATATATTTGTGTCAATTAAGTATATTGTGGGAACCCTCGTATTCCGGAGATCTTATATTGCCATATAAAAAATGCGCAATCTATAATGTAAATGATAACTGCATGAATATTAATCTAGTCTAAATATTTCCACCAATTGCTCTTGATGTCCATCACCAATTGACCACCGGTAATTCCCAGTCTGCATTATATATTCAGCTCGCCATCTCTACCACCATCTCAAAGATAGCCTTTTCCCCTATCATTATTGCTCAACATTTTGTCAAATCTCGTATTGAACGATATCCGTTCTGGATCCCCATCATTCCAACACTTGAACAACTTGTCTGGTATCATAAAGAAACATCAGACGGAATATCACCCACGCACGCGACGTGCCCTGTTTTTACCGTTATGTATTAGGCGATATTCACACGGGTTAAAGCCGCGTTTTTGTTCTATCGTTATATATTTGGCGATATTCACATTGGCTAAAGCGGCGTTTTTGTTCTATCGTTATATATTGGTCGATATTCACATGGGTTAAAGCCGCGTTTTTTGTTCTACCGTTATATATTCGGCGATATTCACATGGGTTAAAATTAAACGTCACATGTAAGAATAGTGAAGTTAATTTCATTACATTTTAAATGCTGACATTTTCTTGTTCTATCTTTTATCCTCCAATGAATGGAAAACGTATTAAATATACAACTGAAACAATCTTGAGTATACAAGATTTATACCTCTAGCGTATCTATAGTTATCTGTGTACTAGGATGATCATGTTATCTTTCATATATATTTTCCTGTTAAGACAGAAATATGCAAATAACTATAAAAAAAATCCATAACTAACACGTTTTACGCCTTTCATAAAACCATCTCAGTATGTACATACATGTCATCGCCTGTGACCGTCTCATTATCACGGGCAATATTTACCACGTCTCTTTACTGTTTACACTTTTGTTGAAGGCCTAACGTTTTACCTATTTTTACTTAAAGTTAATATTTGTTAACAGCTGCATTCACTATTCGTGTCGTTTTCTGGATAAATTCTTTCTCATATTTCTAAGAAAAGAAAGTGATTTACACGGCATTTCTGCCTTAATTAAATGTGAGCTTTAAGTTGCAATTACTGATAATATGATATCAACAGTTCTAAGACAAGTTACTATATGTTTTGATTTGCTTCATAGCAACACAAATATGTTATCTGAATTTTACATTGAATAATTACTCGTAGAATTTGATTGTTAAACCATGGTACACAAACATGTACTGTAGTTACAACCTAAATACAACTCTCTCAGAGTTTTACCAGTCATAGAGTAATGGGTGAACCTCGCACCATTGAGTCTGGTAAGCATTCGATTTGGTAGTCATTTACGCTGCCATTGACCAACAGAGTCTTTCAGTTTTTTTAATTAAAATGTCGAAGGAAGGCATCAGTGTTTATTGAACCTTGCTTTATAAATTAGTAGTGGCAAATTAAACGTTTAACAAGTATTCAAAAAAAGAAATTGTGTCGAAATTATCTAAATAATCGTGTTTTCAATTTTCCTATCTCCTGGGGAGACTGGTTCTTCTTTTTCTTCGAATCAAACATTTTACATTGTTTAATGAAATTAACTTGGAAAGGTAAGACCTTAAACTGAGCTGTTGAATACAACGTCTTCTTATCTGTTAAAACCATTCTGATATCATTTATGTTGTGCAGAACTTTATCAGGATTTTGCGACCTTCATCTTCCATACCAATTATTTAAACAACAGGGTCAATATTCTGCAATTAATCTAAGAAATAATTGATTAAGTCCTCCTATCCTTTACTTGAAACTAATAAATGTGTGGAGTGTAGCGGTTGTAATGTAATGTATTGGTTGAGCTAGGGTAATATATCTTGTTCTTTGACAAGGGGAGCAGCCTTAGGTCGTCTGCTGGTGACTTGTTTCTCTCACTCTAGAGTTTCAATGGCTTAGGCACGCATTCGGTAATTTTATTAATTAATCATGCAATTCGTTAAAACAAATATTCTTGTTATATGACGTTCTGATATTATTCTAAGATATATTTATTCAAAATGGTATTTACTTTGAAATATTTTAAACACATTAATTGAAGCTTACATAACTGTCAACAGGTATCTCAATACCTGGAAACTTGTCATTAAATCTGGATAAATATGATAGAAACATCACTTTGAAATCGTTTTCAAATATTTGCATTAATTCTACATTTTAGTATCAACTGACTTTCCCGAGAATTCAATTATATTTCCTATACCAAAGAAAGCATTATAACATATTGTAATGCATGTATAATTATTCAATCTAACACAGGACTGTTTCGATTTTTAAAGCTATGCATCTGAGATTCTGCGATGATACTATTTGTTACAAAAGTTTGTATTTGTCGGCTTTTATTACTTCAGACCTTCATGATTTCGGAACATTGATTATTGAAAAGTATGATTCGAAGCTTCGAAACATGATACAAAGGCGAGAAAATACTTTGAAACCTCACTTTCAGGACAATTCCCCTGTGATCCATTCTTTTTGATCGAATCAATTATTCATTTTAATCTTTGAACGTGTATAAATCACATGATTTATGTATTATCAGAGCCACCTTTCGTGGTTTTAAAAGAAACTGTAGTATTTGATACTGACGACACTGTCATTTACAGGCTTTGAAACTCAGCACATTTTTCAACGTAGCTGTCTAACCACACTTTAATTAATTGATATCTATCTAAACGTTTTTCATTTTGTAGAAAATGCCTATACTTGCGAACTATTGTTTGTTGGTCTGACAGCTTAAGTCACTATATGCTTCATATTCACTTAATTATTATTATTATTATTTTGATAAATGTTTATTTGTGTTATCAGAACACCTCTTATAGGTATACTAATAAGACTTGTTTCGGGTAGAACATCATTAACATCTGCAGTATATTATGGTCTGTCTCAACGTCTCCGTATGGCTGAAAGGCGGTTATAGTTTGCTTCATTACAATAATGTTTACTTTGCCGACTGTTATTTTGACCTCCCAGTATGAAATGCTCCACAAATAATAATTCATACACACTATAACTATTATTAACATATACATCTCCCATTAACTTTAATCCTATCAACGCCGTGTATATTTATCAATATGCAATTCTTCTTTTTTTTTCCTTTCCTTTTCTTTATGTTACGAAGACTAAATGCTCACGTTGAATGTGTTATCGTACACCCAATATTCCATCTCAAGAAATAAACCTTTTCGAACTCGAGTTGGAAGGCAATAGCGTGCGTATGGGTTGCTGTCGAACCAAAAGTACATGCATAAATCATTTGGAAAATTTGAAAATGTAATTTCACTTCACAAAGCAATGTGTGAATTTCTCTTCATACCTTTAAATTTGTTGATTTTAAAATTCAGTTCCACTTGGAAGTAATTCAATAATAGGATCCTCGCTGAATAAACTGGATTCAATTTTCTGATGACAAATACTCCTTCTATCACAAGGATTTCTCTCCTGACTAAAATTACTTCAATATAACAACTATTAAACTTGCCTGTCATGTTTGTATGATGAGATATCTTTAAAAATTACAATGTATGGTTCATTGCAATTGATATATTTTTATGAAATTCTTTAAAAAAAATACTGAACTAAATCAATTCTATATCAATTTTATGTTAACAATCGCTTTTTTCTCAAAGAAAGGTATGTTCATTATGATTATTATTTTTATTCTTATTTCTTTTTCTTTAACACTTACTTGTTTTTAAATTAAATGTGATTAATAAGACGTTAATATAAAAAAGAATTCGTTATTTTTATGTCGAGGCATTTTCGACACAATACACATGTTTTCATATATTTTGATACGGTTTTTTTATCTATATGTATAGTGTTTTGGTTTTATTTTATCTCATTCATATGGCAACGACGCAAATATAATAAAAATGATAGAAGTCACATAAAATCCAACGTATTATCTCTTGTCCTTAACATGTTAATTTATTTGTAATATGTCATGATAAATATTTGTGGATAATCATCAAGACTGATTATAAACGCCCGGTAAAGCATTGAGTTTAATGTTATTGCCCATACCACGTTTCCTAATTTAGATGATTATAGTATTTATGGATATCTAAATCCCGTACGTATCGTCTTTAAAATTATTGACAGTTTGATCCTGGACCAATTTGTAACGTTTAGACAATTTGTATTCTAAATGATCAATACATTTATTTTAAAAAAAACAAAAAACATAAAACTTACCTTTTATTATCAATAAGTATTTTGCACTTGGATCTGTCAGCTTTCCAATGGTCTAGTCTATGATTCATCGCTTAAGAATTATAATGATTATATGGGCTTCTATGTTCATTTTGTGCTATTACGTGAACGTTTATATATTATTTGTTTCGGATAATTTTCAAATTATGCAATATTTCAAAATTGCAATAACAATAATCACTTAAATGGTCTCGTGGGTAATTTTGTAGCTCATAAAATGAACCATTTCTATGAAGCACGTTAGCTATTTCAAAATATACTTGAAGTTTAGTGACACTTTTAGACCAAATTTTCTTAATACAATTTACGTTCTTTGTCGCCAAAAATCATAAAGAATTATCTCAAAATTATTGAATGTCATATGATTGTAAGAAATGGTGTTTCGCACATTATAATAGTTTTAATGTAGAACTTTTTGAAAGTATATTTACCTAAATTTGTAGTCATAAAGAATCAAGAGCATTTTAAAAGCAATTAACATGAAGTGCCAAAATCACAAAGAATCTTTGACATATTTTAAGATGAAGAAACATCTCCTTTTTGAGGGATATGTTATGCCGAAAACTCGAAATCTAAAGTTTCTTAACCTAAAAGAAAAAAAAGTATATTCCTAATAAAAATGCCACGCTATTCCGAGAAAAATCGGAATATATAATGCATCTAGATAACTGAATAACTCAGTATTACTATTCATTGTTAAATTAGATGTATTTTTGCATTATCCTAAAATAATGTTATAAAAGGATATCACTCATGTTCTTATAACAAATATCTTAAGAGGTTATATGTCTCTGTGATTCAAAGGTATCACTATACTGTGTATTGTTATCGTCTATCCTATCCTAAGTTTTTTTTGTTTTTTTTTGTTTTGTTTTTTTGTTTTTTATGCATGCGCATACGACTAAGTAAGAGAAAAATAATCAATTTGTAGGCATTATTTAAAAAATTATCAAGTATTCCTACTTTCGAATGCCAACCATTTTGACTTGATCTTTTTCATATTCATTTACATCTTTTCAATAGTGAAAATATTGACTTTTCCTCTTTCAAAGTAAAATTATGGTTGATAAAAAGCAAATTATAAACATAAAATTAGGCAAGTAATTTCATAAGTAGACAAGTAACGCAAATCACATTCTAATTTATTCAATTATATATATTATGTATTACATTTCAGGACAAAATGTTGATATGTGACATTTCTATATAACGTTTAAATTAATGTCAATCTGTAAATATAAATGTGAATCAGATTCTATAGTATGAAGGTTGGATTGCTCAAAACAAATTTTAAATCACATATTTAAATTGAATGAGTGAATTTAATTTCGAAGCAAATTGAAGCGAAAAAAGCTTATTTGAAAAAAAAATATAATTCAAAAAGGTTTTTTTTTTTTTTTTTTTTTCAGTCAGGCAAACGATGGTGTGTATGTGTGGATATCAGTTAACGTACACGGACATTTATGTTCAGTGTTGTCGTCTTTTAATATGCTTTGAAATACAAAAAATAGGATGAGATTTTAATTGATAAATACCTCTCATTTGTTTTGTATTTTTGTCATTTCTGAAACTACGCGAGTGTCGGTATTGCTGCTATAAATGCAATAGTATAGTGTTAACACATTGCTGAAAGTAATTACGCGCTAGTGATTACAATATGCAACGTGTAAAATGAACATGCATATAATCAAATTATTTTTTTCCAGCGAAAAGTGATGATTTATCTCATGCATTGACATGGATAGCGGTTTTGAATTAATTGTTGTAAACAGTTATTCTTTTCTCTTTCCAGAATTGTTCCGACTCGCGTTCAGAGATGTTCATAAGCCATTATACATTTCGCAAATTACTACCTCCAAAGCAGGATAAAATATATTTCTACTTCAGTTTAGTCCTGATGAAATTACTATTAGTAACTTTTTAAACACATCTGAATTATTGATTTACGTGTTTATGTTAATTTGCATCATTTATCTTTTCTATATTTAATATCGAAATCTTAATCTTACATATGGTATAATAAGAATTAAAACTTTAATGCCAGTTTAAAGTGTTTTGCAGTATAGCAGTATATTATTACATTCCCAGTCATTTTTATGATAAGTAAAATATATTCAAGAAAATAACGCCGAAATCTATTAAGTTAACGTAGTAATTTTAATATGTTTTTTCTTCTTCTAAAAACAGAAATGAAGAACGCAAGACATAATACTTTCCGAGCTACAATGTACTTAATGCCAGTTTTCTCACCTCATGTCGGAATATACACTAGTGCAAACGGTTTATTTCTTTAGTATCCGAAACAAGCTAATTCCGGATATTTAACTGGTTTCATTTTAGAAAACATGGTTTGAATATTTGTGAACATTAAACTTAGACGAACGATCAGTTTGACACTCCATCCCAAGAAACATCTATTTTAGAAGAGGAAAGACATCTTTGAAGTATTTGTTTACTTTTTTTACTTAATGTATTCCAAGGACTGGAACGAAGAAAACAGTTTCAATTGATCAGGAATTACTTTTCTTAGATCCTGAACGTTTAGTGTTTAACGTAACTTTTGTATAACTTTTGTATATAGTACCTGACCCATTGCCTTTTATGCAATGCTTTAGATGTGTCGGTAATCGATGTCATTGTCAAATATTTTAGCGGTTTACTAAAAGTATTACATTTTCTAGACTATAACTGTTTGCCTCCTGGACATCTGGTATTATCCTACTGCCCCGAGCTGAGATCAAACCCTAGACCCTGGTGTGCAAATCAGACGTTAGCTAGCTGTATTGCAAGATAGTACAAGAGCCATTTTATACCTCTTGTGCACACACTCTCCTCTCAAGACACTGTCCCCAGATCCATGGAATATAAATATCTGTGGGATTATCTATATACAACTGTGAATTATTTAAGTTGGGTGCCATTTGCAGCTCGTGCGCTTTAGGAGAAAACTACACGAACTTTTAAGGTCTTTGTTTCGTTTTTGTCCATACGAGTAGAAACCTAAAATATTGAATAGATGAAATAATTTAAGCCATTAGAACAGTTAATCATCAAAGACAATATCAAAGACCCGAATTCAATTATCGTCGAAATGAGTACAAAATCATGCAATATGAAATAGTATGCTGTATAACACTCCGAGGCTCAGGTGGGTACGCATCACATGTTGCTTAGGGAAGTACACACCACGTGTTGCTTAGGGAAGTACACATCACATGTTGCTTAGGGAAGTGCACACCACGTGTTGCTTATGGCGGTTTTATATTACCCACCTATGTGGGGAGCCTTGTTTATATCAATTGTGTTATGAGAATAGGTGTTTCTATTTAGTATTTGCTTTTCGTCATTTAAGATAAAATGACATTTTCACAATACCGTGTTAGTAGTATTTATAATTGGTATAGGCTCCTAAATAAAATTATGAACTTCACCTCGGAGTGAAGGGGAAGATTCAAAATGAAATAAAGATATGAACTATATATATAAACCAGGATGAAAAACCAGCTGTCGTTTTAAGAAATAATTAATAATGAATCTAATTTAAATATTTTTAACAAAATTCGAATAATACAGAGACCAGGCCTACGCCCAGATAGATGATGAAGGACTCACTGTCATAATCAAAACAGTAAATGCTTACATTTAGAATACTTAACATCAATACGAAACAGGTTACAAATTGAACAAGGTACAAAGCAAGATTGACAAGAACAGGATATTAGACTTACAGAGAAACACAACGAGCACAAAACAGTTTACGACAAGGACAACACACCCCTGCAATATATAAATAGCTAATCATACATTGTATATACTATGTAAATGTTTCAATAGCCCCCCCCCCCCCCCCCCCCCCCCAGTGATGGTTCGAATATTCGAATATTCTTTATATCCTACTATAATGGTTGGTTGTACATAAAAATGCAAAAGAAAACTAGCCGTCTGTAGATCTTTTGTTTGCTTTCTTCGTTTCGCAGGCATAAAATAAGGGGACTTAATGTGTCTCACTGTGGTATCAGGTTGTAGACAGTTGACATGATACCACATTAAGTCAAAATATCTGGTACTCTGATACTGTGTCAACCGTCTCTGGATAAGGTACTTAAAGTGCTGACAGCAATGCCCAACGGAGATATACACCTATATGCGTACCAGTACTTAATGCTCGTGCTGGAGATTGAACCCACGACCTCATAGTTACTTTCTAACGACCACTTGTTTACAAATCTGTAGATGCTTGTGTAAGATGAATATATTGAAGAAACCTTTGCAATGTAGATGCGTATGTCTGTTTTGTCGTACAAAATGCATTTTGATACTGGAAACATGAAAGGATGTACATATATTGACATAGATGCACTTCCTTTGATTAAAATGCGATAAAAAATATATTGATATGCCAAATGTTTGATAATTCAATTAATAAATGTCAAGAAACCCATACAACTTTAGAGGCAATGTTAGTAAAGCTGATAATACATAAAACTCATGTAGCTCCACATCATGTTCTAAGCATGATTCAGGATCAATATGAATATAAAAAGATTATTTTCAACGAGAAGGTAATACAAATCAGGAAAGCATGTTGACTTGGGAATGCAATATACACATAAAGATAGTTTGAGCATATATAAACAAATAAGCGAATATCACCGGCTTGATTAATTAGCATAAATGTTAAAGAAAGAAAAAGTCAAACTTTCAAAAGCTATCTATATTCCATTGTTCATTGAAAAATTAGATTTGTTCATGTACTTGTACATATATTATACATATTTGAATTCTATGAAAGAAAAATAACATATAAATCTCATATACATATACAAAACCTGAAAAGGGAGGCAAATAGATCATAAGCATTTACTTAATTATTTGCTTACTGTTGGAAATAAGATATACTTTATGTGATGACAGGGATAGTACATATGTATAACATAAAATTTATTATCTCCTTAAATCTTCTGAACAACCGTTGGAAAATTAGAATATATAAATTATATTAAAAAGTAGCCAAATAAGCAATTATGAGTCTTATGTATCCCTATTTATAGTGCCTATATAAGATATAACCACAACAACAACTATTGATTTAGATGTCCGTTACCAGTTGTCCATCGGCAAATTTAAGCCTGAATTTTATAT
>CM037793.1:27258096-27308096 GCA_021229015.1 Solen grandis | reverse complement strand
TTAGCTCAACATCTCTACCGCGATCTTCGTGTTGGTCATGTCATTACCCTATCATTAATGCTCTCAATATTGTATCATAATTCGTATTGACCCGCAGTCATTCTTCATCCCCGCCATGCTATCAATTGAAGAACTTCTCTGGTCAAAAACGGCAGGCAGAATATCACAAACACAACGAAGCCTGTAATTTTGCCAAGCTATTTGTTTCACGTTTATTCATTGAGTAATATTCACTTGACTAGGATTTAATTCATATACAAATGTAGTATAATCAAATAATATTGCAAATTCAGCGTACTAATATTTGTTTCAATGCTATTGTCGGCATGAATTAAATATTTCCTCTGAATTATTTTGATATATATATATATATATATATATATATATATATATATATGGTAATAGTATCTTGTATCAGAGCAACTTAGTAACCAAAGTCTATAGTAAAATGGAAGTATCAGAAACAAATGCAATCCTTATTTGATATTCGTGAATTTTTATATCGCTTAGTTCGTTACGATCACGGGGATTCGGCACGTAATATTTGGAAAAAATCTAGTTAGTGTCTATATAATAAACAAGGGATGAAACTAACCGAGGGCGAATTTCGATACCGGTGATCTTCCGACGGTCTGATCACAAACAAAGACCAGTGACTGTGAATATTTTCAGGTCCTGACACAAGCCAATATAATATATATAGACACTAACTAGATTTTCTTTTCCAAATACTACGTGCCGAACCCCCGTGGTTATGATATATTTTTGAGCCATGAACATATATTTATTTTAAACAATAACTATTTAATACTTTGACAAGCAGAGCAAGACTGTATTGTATCCTGACCACACTTTTTTTCATCGTTAATTTATTTTATTAACTATGTGCCGGAGCATTCAGTGAATTTATAATCTATTGTGCATTTCGTTCAAAAATATAATTTTTCATAAATATATTCTTCATGGCCATTATAGTATGATTTCTTTTACAGATGTCAATACATTTTAATTTGAATTTATTCTAAAACAAAAACAATATTTTACTTCGAAATCATTGGATTTTAAGTTTTTATATCAGTTGTCAAAATGATTTTAAATTTGAATTTTATTATCAGTGCACGTGATATAATCAGATTTGTTAAACAATTGCAAAACATGTATCTTGAAACATTGACGTCACTAATATTGCCCTTTCTACGATGTAGATTTTTTATATCTACATAATGTTACCAACATGGTGAACACCACTCATCAAATTCAAATTGTGAAGTTGAAAGATTGCTCTTGGAAAATGATCGAAGCTTAAGAACTTTTATATATCAAGCAGTACACTAAGCTTCATCACACTACAATATGTGAATTTCTCTTCATGAATTCTTCGCTATTCCTATAACCAAGCTCTAATGTATCATTCATACATGGTGTTTTGTGTTGTTGTGCAATTAGATTAATGCTTTTAAATTATTTTAATTTCATCCATTTTCAAATTTAATATGCAACGCACGTCAAAATTGCAATCACCATGAACACTTAAAAGCCTCATGGGCATCGTTTGAACTCATTAAATGAAACATTAATTTGACAAATGTTAAATGTTTTATAATTTCTCTAACGTTCATTGACAAGTAAGCTTCCACGTGCTGAAGCCAGTGCAAATTCTCTGTCGCTCAAAAAACATTAGTCCCAACATCTTTACGATGTGGCTCGATTATCTATCTAAGTATTATCTTATTTGATTGGAAAAAGTATTTGACGGTAAAATTTGTAAAAAAAAAAATTAAAAAAAAAAAAATAAATTAAAAACCAATCTAAAACGATCAGACTTATATTCCTCTTTACGTGTGTAGAACGGATGAAAAATGTCATTGTAAACAGCGGAAAAAATAGTCAACCGGCATTTTTGTTCTCCTTTTGTGATAAAAAATGAATATTATTTAAGATCACCTATTCATGTTTTTAATTCTCTTTGAGAGCAGGGATATAGATATAGAACATACATCATATACTAGAGTATGGATTAAGCAGCCATAAAGACAAATAAATGAGGATCAATGTAATCAGTATAATTTATTACTTTTGGGGTTATTGACTTACTTATCGCGATGTCCTTCCTGTCCTGTCCTGTTCGTCACATCTCTTTCCGCCCCGCAAAGCTCAATATCTTTTGATGTCTTCGAAGAACAGCAATGCAATTTTGTAGTCACTTATCCCTTGTTATAAGGATCGTTATCAAAGACAAATTCTTTACTCTATCTCTAGGATTTTTGAAAGAGGTATGATCCCGTTTTACTCAAGGTTTTTGGATGTATGCATGGCATACAAGAAAAAAACATCAGAAATACTTAAGGACAGCAATTGCATTTGGCAGAATTGCAATACCGTTAAAAATTACTCATTTATTTGAATATATATTTTTACGTTTAAGGTATTTCTCTATTAAAAGAAGGTATTTTATATAAATATAAACGAAAAAAATATCTGTCATAGTTATTTGGGATTTTTTATTGTTTTGGGAGTATGTGACTATCGAGCACAATTGCCCGTCTGTGTGTGTTCTTTGTCAATTGTTTTTTAAGAAGCACTTCTTTCCTTAAACATATGATGGATGTCAAGGAAATTCAATACAATTACTTTATATCATATGGATGTATGTATGAAGTGAGAACATTTTCGTTTAGTTATATTTTGGCTCTGGTTGCGTTAAACGATCTTAAACAGTTGTACTGATTGCACAGAAGCTGTATGCATGAAACGATAACATTTCTGTTTGTCGTTTCCATTGGAAAACATGATATCGTAGAAACATTTTCAAACGTTAAACATTATTTCACTTTTTTGTGCCAAAGTTTTGTGTCAAAATATTTATCACTTTCAGTGATCGATTTAATCCTTTCCTTGCCATAGAGATAACCTTTAATATTTACAACTGTTTCAAGCCATATATGTCTAAATAAAGATGCAGATTCTGCAGTTTTTCACGCTTCTTTGGCCATTCAAATATAGTCTAAAGAATCTTTCTAAATTATTAATAGAAAGTATTGTAAAAAAAATTAAGCTTAGCAGACGACATTTACAGACTTGGTAACCTAAAGAATTCACTGGGTCCTATAGATTTAGCAATATAGACGAGGACTTTAAAAACGCACTATGTATAAGACATCGATATTTCACGCCATGATTTTTTCACCTCCTTTGAATTTTGAACTTCTTTAGTGAAAGAAGGGCATAAAACATGCACCAATATATAGCTAAACTATGCCTCATGAGATTTCTAAATAATATAAAAATCGTTTTAAAAATGCAAAATAAAATATTCGATATTTTTACAAGGCGATGTGTTTTTCAAAAACATCGATTTCATTAACTTTCGAGTTAAATCTTTTGAATGTTACCCTTTTTTAACTTCGTTTTATAAGAAATCTTTGAAAATGGTTTTCCTTAAAGATGTTCGTCAATTTCTGTTGCAGTATCTAGACGTGCGTATCTAAGTTATTCAACGGTAATTTCCTGTTTGCCATTTATCATCAGCTAGCCATCTCTACCGTTATAATGACCTTCCCCACGTCATAATTGTTCAATGTTTCCGCCACAACTTGTTATGATCGGCACCAGTCTAGTATCCCCTTCATATTGTCTCATTTGGTCAACTTGTCTGGCATCAGAAAGAAACAACATGCCGAATATCATCTACTCACGCAATGGATTCTGAAAACTGGCCGCACTATCCGTCCAACGTGTAATATTTTGGTGCTATTCACTTTTAAATCCCAGATGAGTGAAATCGATATTGCGTTTTGCATTATGAAGAACTAGATTATATTTATAATTAAAATGATAATTACCTTATGCAAGTTTAGCGATATGTCATATTATGTTTGTAACACATAATAATGCTTAAATCAGAATACACCCATGTTGTTATGGTTGACACAAGCCCGTCTCTGTAAATACAAGAAAAAATAATACAAAACATGCATCAGTCAAAGTATTTTATCCTATGAAAAGGTTTTATTACTTTTATATTTAAGGCCTAAATGATATTGTCTGATAATTACGATTTTCAAGAATTCGCCAGTATCATCTGTTTATATTTCCAGTATACTTTCTACATACGAAGGATAAGGAAGCCGGATTGTGGTACAGTGTAGATCTTTTTCTCGCCTGTTGTTTCTATACAATCGATGTCAATCCACCTGTATTTAGCTGAACACTATTAAATACTTGTGAAACACTGTCACGGCGGAGTTAAACATCAACAAGGCAGGGAATTTTGGATCCAAAACTTACAAGTTTAAGACTTAACTGGACAAGATTTTTGTCTTTACATATCTTGTTAATTTACATGCAAAAACATGTAGATGATAAGTGTTAATCAGATTGAACCCGATTGAAATTTTTCTTAATGTTACCTTTTTTATTGTGTATGCGTGTATGTGTGTGCAAAAATAAAAATAAAGGTATTGTTTTAATTGATTATGTGCAGTACCATGCCTCATCTTTACTGTAAAATACTCAGTTCTTGCCTGAAAAACAGCAAACTGAAAAAAATGTGATTTAAACAAAATTTCATCAAATGTGTAAGAGATATTCAGTAAATATCTTACGTGATGGAACATTTGATTATTCTATTTGGATTATAGATTTTTCATCACGGACAATTGTATTGCATCTAGATGAAGTGGGTGTGTGCGACCAATTACTTGGTCCGGTATGGAGAAATCGTTAATCCATTGGCATCCATATTTTGTCACTGATGGTAAGTCTCGAGCATTAGGTTTAGTGATTGAACTATTTTGTTAAGGACCAATCTGTCTGTCCTGTGATATATTGGAATCCATTGGTAGAGGTACTGGACGTTGATAGAACGAGAGCGATTTATCTTTTTGTCATATATATTTATGCATATTTCAAGTAGTTACCATTGGCGTCGCAATAATTCCTCTTTTTAGTTTAAGTCTTAGTTTGGTAATGAACATACAATAATATAATAATACTCATGCTATTTCATAATCAGGCCAACACGGTCAATTTTTACTTCTTGTTTGTCTCATTGTCTGTAATTGAAACGCTGGATGAAGAAACTTGATAACATAGTCTTTTTGAGACAAAATTTCAGTTTCATTATTATCATTATCATTGTTATTATTATTATCATTGTTATTATTATTATCATAACAGCTTGTCGTCAAAGATAACTATTGACTAGATTTTAATTTAAAACCATATGTGTGTAATACCAATATCAATACATAAACAGAAACATGGTAACCCAAATTGGTGGTTTATCCATCGCAGGCAAAAACGTTACGAAAAATACTGTACCTATACCTAGAAGTATAATACATATATTTAGAATTTAATTCCCCGTTTAATGTTACATGACTGATCGTATATAATATTTGCAAATTGCTACTCGAGACTGGTGATGTTGCCAGTCAACTTCAGAAAAGATATAGTACTGAAACACTACAGTATCATTCCGAAGGCATGGGCATGATATCACTCTCAGTCTTGTGCCAACCAGTCCTGGAAAACCACATTGTAAAATATTACCACAGTGTTTGTAGAGTCTAGATTAATAAACATAAAATTATGATATTTATAAATTGTAATTTAGACATTCTTTTCCATACAATGTTTAGTCGGTCGACTTTATGGTGCTGATTTCAAGGGGGAAACTAAGCATAAATTTAATAACTGTTTTATTTGGAGATGCCATTTGATAGTGACGAATACGGAGGCCGAGGTTATTATGTCGATGTTGTTAAGGTTAATACACACACAAAATCGCCAGTCCTTACAGTATGGCATCATCATTTATAGTGAAGAACATATGTCCATATTGAAAAAATGCACATGAATGTGAACTATTCTAGTGTGCAAATTGCTATAATGAACTACATTTTGTTTCATTCTTACTTGATAAAATGAAAAACGGTCTCCCTTGGGGAAAATGCTCTGTTATTATACTATTATAATACCATAGAGACACTAGCATCAGTAACAACAGTGAGCCTAAAATCTCAAATAAAAAAATGATTGAATAATGAATTTTTGAAAGGCTTATTTCGTATATGATTCTTAAGGTAAGAAGGAGGTATGTCGAGATTTGGGTTTACATACATTTTATGCCACTGTCTGCTTTCAATTTTGAGTCACTGTCTTCTTCTCACAAAGAAATTACGTCTAAAATGATAAAACCGCAAATTTGTTATTTAAGTTTTATTTCCTTTCCTGCTTATGTAGACTGATATCTCTAACATAATTTGGGTTGTTGTAGGCTGGGGTGGTAGTGCTTAAATTATCATGCAGCAAAAGAAAAAACGCTAAGGATCAAATGCTATCATCTCTTTCCATTTAGTAAACCATCATTCAAATATTCAAGAGAATATCAAAATTGTCAAGTATAGAATTCTGACAAAACAAACATGTACATATTTAGAGTCAGCTATAGTTTATATTAAATTGACATAGAAAATTAAGTATTATTTTTTATTTGGATTACAACCGTCTTGAAATTATTTCCTAATTAAATCAAAGACTCTAAGTGATTATTTCCAAGGAATGAAATAGTATAGACCCGAGCACCGGGTATTATCACCATTTACAAGACGATAAAATAAATTACTTCTATCATGTTACGAATAGTGCACCAATTTACGTATAACTGAAAGTAATATTTATTTAATAATCTATAATTTGCAATCCACATCTATTATCAAAAAATATTAATTCAGCAAATTCAATTGTGCACTTGTGCTATACCCACTGCCGCTTACTTGAAACAAATGAATGTGTTGATTTTAAAGTTTAATGAAATAACGAAAGAATATTATAAATGTACAACTGATACCTGATTTGGTGAAAACAATCACGAAAGCGTCAACCACAGAACAGTAAAATATAAAAGAGACCTGTCCATGCTATTGCGTACTTGCTGCCAATTTTCACGTCTTGCATAAGAGTATATACATTCTTGTGAGAAAACACATCGTGAAACGGTTTATTGCCTCAGAATTTGTCCTGAATACTCCATAACTTCCTTATTTCGGATTCTTGACTGACGTTTATTGTGAAAACATGGATCGAGGGCTTCGAAACATAAAACATAGGCGACAGACTAATTTGACACCTTGCGGTCAGGCTTCATCTCCCGTGAAGCATTTGAAGAAACGGAAAGTAATAACGTTAAAACATGTACTGAAGATTTGCCTCATGCGTAATAGCAGTTTTCATTTGCATGTCTTGAAGAATATTTAGGTTTTAAATACTGACGTGATTCAAAAATCAACGCAGTGTTTCTATTTCTTTGTACTGTTAAGATCAAGAAGCTCTGGTTGATGTTTTCGTTGTTTTCTTTTTCTTTTCATCAATATCCAATCGCACAGAGGAGATTTCAAGTCGTCATGAAGTGGAGAGGCAATAGCGTGTACAAAGGTAATTATCGGATTCTAGGTATATGTAAGTTGAAAAGCTGAAATGTAATCAAATTCTTAACTAGGCATCGTGTGAGCTTTATTTTCTTAAAGATTGCCGACTCAAGGATAAATTCTTCGAATGTAAATTAAATGTTGACTTAGGATTTACTATTTTAATTATTTTCTATATGGTTAATATATTTCTAGTTATGCTAATTTCAATTTCCTGATTTTGATAGTCAACTTTACCACATATAATGTAAACGCTTTTTAATTTGAGAGACTTATATAATCATTGGCTCATTTGAGTAAAAGCTAACGTATAAATCAGGTTTGCTGATGGGATACCTCTTTCAACGAAACTATCCCTTGATGATATAGATAAATGAAAGGCTTTAGTTAAAACTGTAAGTGGCATTCAATTTCTAAAGAATTTACTTTGTACTAAAACAAAATTCAATTTAGTAAATATACTTAACAGCGCATATTTACGCTTTTATTGCCACTTGGACATTTAAAGTCTTGTAGAGATGTTTTAGCAATACTATTCTTTTATCATATTATCTATTTTCATTTCTCTTTACAGATTTTTAACTGAATGATACCAAACTAACACATCTATTATGAATTTGTGTCTTAATTAAAATGAGAGGTTCTAGATTTGCTCATAGGCATTTCTAAACATCTTACTTATAACCTGATGTTCATCAGCAATCCTGATGTATAGATCTTCTACAAGTTTATAAGCTAAAATGTAAAGCATAATGCATTATGTATCTCGTGTATCCATAAGAATAGCAAAGGTTTCGTTTCTAAGCAAATATCCATAATTATTAAGAAAAAAATCTTTTTCATGTTCGTCATGTACTTGACATTTTCGTTAAACATATTGGTGAACAGCGTTTATTCCAAATTCAAGAATTTGTTTTACTTATGACTAACATTTGTTGATTGAATTCAAATCAGATATCTGGCATCAAATGAATCACCGATTTGCAGATGTTTACTTATTTCAAACCACTTAAATTATTTGTTTTCTAAAATCGGTTAAATTAAGTGCAAGTAGTGATTTAAAATTGTCACGCTTGTCTCATTATTTCTTGTCTGCGACAATCTAGAAACTCTCACGAATTGGTTAATTTCTCCGAAGGATAAGCAGTGTTATCTCCATTGAAAATTAAACAAAAATTTATAGAAATTATACGTCGAAAATAATTTTTATATGCGAAAACATTGATTATGTATGAATTTACAAAAACTATTTTCTGAGCATAGCTCGAAATATCAATTGAGCATATGATTCAAATTTCTGCATTATCTATGGCCCCTGGTAGTGATAAATCATCTTAATACGGAAAGCTGTGCCTCATGGCTCTTTACGTGAATAAAAGTTTCAATTGATTTTTATATATTTCTGCATTTTGTAACTCCAGTTAAAGCAGAAATATAAGCACTTAAACGTTCCCTTGGGCATACTTTTATCTATTTAAATGAACGCCACATCTGACATCTCTACTTTAATATTTAATATTTCCTAAAATTTTCAGAGAGCCTTTTCACTGCAGATTGCAAAAACATAAAATCCAACAACAGCTCCCAACTAAACAAACACCATTTCACACAAAAAATTAAATCAGGTATCAAACAAGAATATGCAGAAAACTATAAAAACCGGAGTCATTATTTCTATCATGTTAGAATCGGGAAATGCATGTTGTGCGGTTTAACGGATGATTGTTATTCTTATAACACAACAACAGGGATTAACTAATTGTGTCCGCCTTAGAGACTTCCATCTTCTTCCCATGATACTGCACTATATTTTGCCTTAATCCGTTCGTCGTATCTTCCCCAGTACCGTCTGTTATTAATCAGTGCGTTATATCTATTATGAGTGTATGGAAATAAATGGCCGTGGTAAGAAGATCTGATAATTGGAAATGGTGAGTAATAAGAAACCAAGACACACCCAAAGTATATATATTGTTGTGTCCACAAAGCATTGAAATGAGACACACCTCAGCAATAGATTCCTACACTTATATCATTACTTTTTGAAAAGAAAATGAGTTTAAAGGATGGTATTATTTCTTTGAGGCGTTTTGGATTGAGAGCAAACAGTAATCATGATCGTAAGAATTTAATTTGGATTTGGTTGTAGGCCACTTTTTCTGTGAATTTAGCCATATAGATTTGTTACATGACCTACAAATGAAACATCAGTAATATATGCATGTAATGCATCATATTTTATGCTGGTTATGATATTAGCTGAAAAAGATTTACTCTTAACCTTTTTTGGATTAGTTATTGAAAGAATACATATAATGCTGTCTTAAGAAACATCATTTTGTATATAACATGCGTTTCGTTGATATATAAGAACAAATAAAGACAATGCCTTTTTATTCCTGTTTCGTTAACAACACATATAAAGTTTCTTTTGTATATATTGTAAACAGTAAATCCTATCCTGTCTTCACTTCAAGAATACAATACCAAAGATTGGTTCTCACTGAACTAAATATTGGCAACATGTATCACCAGGCGGCAGACTAATTAAACGCCTTTTGGGAATGTGGAAATCGAAATAAGGTCAACTGAAATGAACTAGTTGCATAATAGATGTAATACAACCATACAAATACAAAAAAACAAACTTTTTAGTCGCACTCTGATTTGTTAGCACATTAAACAGACAGTTAATTCTAGAAATATTTAAGTTGCAAAAAATCGATTTCCGAGACAGGAAAAACATGTTTCAGATAGATATACAAACAAAATACTAAAAACTATCGTTTCAAAGCAATTGCAGAGGAACAGAGGCTTGTTGTGTCACCGCCTGTCTGATGTTTGTTGTTTGCTTTAATTTGGGTAGTTTGTGTGTCATAAATTTTATTGTTGTTGTTGAAAAATTGACATTAGATGAAAGATAACCGAAATGTTTTGAAAATGCCTCATATGTAAATCCAAAGCATTTTATACTGCTAAGTGTAGTCTTATACAATGTATAGTTTTATTGATATCTTGCTTCATTTAAATGATCTTATAAGACACTCTTTCAGTGTATAAAAACCTAGTTCAAAGTCGTTTGTGACAAGTAATATTTCTATTGTGGAATCTTGATTGAGGATTTCTATATAGTCGTCTAGGCAGTGTTTACCGCATTCTTTATTTTTCAGCCAGCCTCATCGTTTACTCTGACGGTGATTATTTGGATATGCTTTAAAATAAGTGATGCATTATTATCGTCTTCCATGGTGAATAGAATATTCTTTTGCCTTCCAAGTGAACATTACGACTAAGATTCTTCAGATATGTTTACAGTATTCTCTGATTAATTTCCGCCAAGACTTGTTGCTTTCTAGTTGTTCGTTATTATGGATGACTGCATGCTGTGTATTTAATTTAGAAGTCGTTTAATATAAAACCTTTGATTTGCGTAGCTTTAAATATAATTCAAATCATGTCTTAAAAAAAGTCACTATATCAGAATCATGTTTATCTTAAGTAAACGTAGTACCATATGTGTAAACATAGGTCCAAAAGTGTCTAACGTAGGCGAAGAATCCTATATATACCGAGAACAACGTATTTAATAAGCACACCGAGAATCACGTACGCAGTATGCAAACGTAGAACAGCTTGTGTCATATGCAAGCGGTGCATCACATATATTATAGATAGATGCAGAACCATCTATGTCATAGTAAAACGTAAAACTGCGTGTGCCATTCTCGCATATGTTATAGGTAGATACAGAGCCGCGTGTGTCATAAGTGAAAACAAACCCACTTTTTTTACATCGAATTACTTCTTTTCATTTTGCAAATGTAACTAACGTCCAAAATTTAGCACCAAGCAAGGTTAACACCAATCTGACTAAAGTACAGATCTTCCTACGGTAAGATCTGAAAACGACCCATTTGAAGTGTTCTCCTATGAAACCGGTTTTCAAGTCACATCTATTTATATCTCAGCCAATCAGAGAACGTCTTTCAAAGGATGTATAATTCATACATGACTGATTGAAAATATCAAAATGAAATATGCAATATGTCATTTGCTGTTCATGTAAAATAAAAAAGAATGTAAATAAAACAATTAAAATAGGTCGTGGTTTGTTTCTTGATGAATGTATCGAAATTTAGCCCCTTTCCGGTAATTACGGTACTTTTTGCTCTTACTGCAGTGCTACAGAAAATGTTTTTCAGTCCTTGTTGAAAGCTAGCGTTCATTTTTGGACTTAAACATTATGCTTTATTCTCAATGAAATCCTCAAAGGATTTACAAAAAAGGGTAAAGTATGTTTTGATAAACTAGTTTATTACAATGAGCTATATTTTATTATGAGTTTAATTTAGATTTTTGACAATCAGCTTTCATGTTTTGAGCATTTTGCGCGCGACATTTACGTCGCACATTTATTCATTAAAATGTAAACAATATGTGGTTGTAATAATTTGATTGACACCCATAATTTAAATATATACTTTTCCATCTCATGACAGATTCAGATTTTTATCGAGAAACCTTTCAAACGATTTAAACACATTGTCTTCATAGTGCAAATGCAGACGACCTAGTAGAAATCAATATTGACAACAAGTTAAAGGATTATACAATAGACTCTGAACTCTTTTTTATGAATTTAGATAGAAACAGTGGTAAAATTTTGATTTTTTTCTTTTGCTAATTCAATACACAATCTTGTCCGTTAATCTGCTACTTGTGTCAAAATTGATTTCATCATGCATTTCTTACTTAAACTCAGTGACCCCGTGTATTGAAGGAGGGTTGTTTCAAAAGCGTTTTCAACTGTTTCTAAATATTAACAAATTCCAAGGCAACCAAACAAGTTAAAATCTTATTTCATGGTTATTAAAATAATGACCCTCTTAATTAATATTTAATTAATTTCTGATGATATCTTTAATTTTAAAATAAATTTGATTATTAGATATTTAGCTCTATATACTGCAATAAAATGAACAGGTTTTAGAAAATAAATTGATGAAATATTTACAAATGAAAGTTTTCAGTAAACTTTATTATGTGTGCATAAGACTGCACATTAAATACCAGTGTGCTGTTTGAATTTAAAACATATTTTATTGTTGAAAAAAAATCGTAGTTCCTATTCAGTCAAATTGTGCTTTTTTCCTAACCAAAAATGCCCTCTTCCATCCCCATTTCGTTTGGAAAATGGTCCTTTTTTCAGATGCTTTGTTAATTCCCCTTTGAACTATCTTTTCTTCATGAAGAATAGCCAAATTTGATCATTCATTCCATGGTTTCTTATCTTCCTGTTAAGTGGAAAGCTAATATTTTAAAAGAATACATTATTTGTTTCAGGCCAAAATCAAAGTTTTTGATGACAAAACCATGGTGTAATTTGCCACTGGAGTGTCATTTTGAGGGTAAGTTAAAAATGAAAGGAAAAAAATGCATTGGTCAAGAAAAATGAATATAGTTCACATTTTGAACAAGTACAATAAATGTAAATAGCATAGAATGCATGCCTCTAAAAGAATTTAGTTAGATAAACATTGTTTATGATAAAAATTACCATAAACAAAGTTTATCAAAGGATGTTTTTTTTAAAGGCATGCAAATGTATACTTTTAACTTAACAACAGACATTAAGAAAAATAATGTTTTTCATGTAAACTGAAAATATTTTCAACAAACATAACATTCATTACCTGTATACTGTTAAGATTTCTTTGTATTGAAAAGAAAAAAAAGATCAAATCAAATTTAAATGTACTGTACTCATATGATAAATTGTATTCTGTGTTGGACAGACATAATATTTCAAATCAGCACCATTAAAACCACCTTTCATTTACAGTGACAGTTGTGATGAAAACTTGAATCTAGTCATTGAATGATAATTGTTGAGAATAATATTTTAGAATATTACAAAAATATGAAGTTATTTTACCTCATAGTGTTGAATTTGGAATTATGGTACATGTATTCTGCTTGGTTTTGAGTTAAAATTTCTGTCAAAAATTCATTTGATGATTTGAGCATGTTATTATAACATTCATTAAATGATCATTGTTACTTTTTTTAGATTGCAGTTAGCAGACATAGAATTGGAAAAATTATGTTATCTTATCTAGAATATCATGAAACAACTATAAAAGCATGTTGTGTTATAATTAATTGTGTGTGTGTGAGAGATATAAAGTATATATAAAATTTCTTAAAAAAAAATTAAAAAAATTGAACACATTGTCTTAAATATGTTTAAAAGTAATTTGATCTTGCAATCACTCATCTAAACTATCATGATTTCTTATGTTTAAGAAATCTACACAATAAAAAAAAGATAAAGATATACCTTTTAGGTTTATTTTAATCTTATTTACATCAGTCTAGAAACAAATTCTTACAACCAGTACTTTGTGGCCGGGAAGTAGCATAGTTTAAGTATATGCCTCTTATGAAAATTGCTGTTTGCTGTAGTGCAGAGAGAGAATTTTTTCATGTCTTTGATAAAATGAATGCATTGGTGGCCTGATTAAAAAAAAAAAGATTACTGAAAATAAATCATTGAAATGACCAAGTAAATTTACTTTAATGCCATGCAATTTTAAAACTCACAACTGATTGCTCTCCCTGTATATTTTTCTTTCATATGTATTTACAATTATCTTTGCAGCTATTCACTGCTATTGGCCTTTTAAACTTACAATGACAATCATCATCATCATAATCATCATCTTAAAATGACATCCTCATCATCTCATAATGACATCATCATCGGTTCATCATCATCATCTTTCTCTCTCCTTGAATTAGGAAATGTGTATTTGAATGTTTACATGTTATTCACTGATTGCAGTGTTTTTAAAAGTCTCTACATAAATGCATTCAGTTTTAAGAAACCCTGATTTAAGATTCGTTTCCTAACATTTCTAAATAATAATTCGAAATTGTATCTCATATTTGTCTTCATTTAAGTGTAATGTAGCTTCAGGTACTTGTATACAGAATCCCTGGTAGCTCTTATCAAATTGCTCAAATTATAGCATACAATTTCTCTCTCTAAATTTTTTATAACACCCCTCACTGAATACACTTTCTGCCGATTCGAATTTTGTAACCGTGTTAATTTCATAAGGACGCGATGACATTGGCTAAAAATAGACAAGAGAGTGTCAAGCACCCTGGTTGAACTAGTAAGTTTATTTTATAATTCGTGTATTTTTTTATTCTGACGTCAAGTCAGGAAAATATCTTTCATAACAAAACAAAATGGCTGCCTATATTTTCTTTTCAATGTCGACGTTGACGGATTCTATAGACGTCGCTAAGGTGACGTAATATTCCTGCTGAAATGACTGTGCTAAATATAGATATTGAACACTTACAAAATTCTGCAAGCTACGATCTGATTGGCTGAGACAGAAATATCAAGAAGACGTACGTCAACGGGTCGTCCTCTGATCCTAATGTAGCGAAGCGTATATATAGGAGATAACTTTAGTCAGATTGGGTTAACACCAGATGCTGTACTCGGACAACATATCTGTCAAACAATCGAATCGAAGAAAACGTTTCGTCTTCCACTGTAATATGCCTTCCAAGTCAACAATACGACAAAGCTCCCTTTTATCCGTACTTGTTGCTTTTAGTTGTTCGTATTTAGTGATGAATGCATACTGTGTTGCTATAGCTATTGCATATTTTTATCATTGTCTTAGAAAAATGCAATACAACACAACGATTTGTATTTATGATAACGTAAAAACACATGTATCTTATAGGAACGTGGAATCATGTGCATCTTAACTCAACTTAGGGTCCTTAAGTGAAGGAATAATAAAAACGTGTGTCATATGCATACGTAAAATAACGTATATATGATGCAAACGTGACATCTAATATGTCATAGAAAAAGGCAGAATCACGTATGCCATAAATAGGTTTGTAACGGAGACTCTCATATATCTAATCAAATGTAGAACAAAGAATGTCATACGCAAACGGTGCATTACCCATATGAAACGTAGAAGTTTAAATAGTTCCATCAATTTTGTGAAATTGATCAGGATTAGTTCCGAATTCAGTGCCTAGTACAATGCACTCTACATGCCGTACTCGGGCAACAAATCTGTCTAACAAACAACTCGAAGGAAACGTTCTTTTCTCTAGTGTAATATGATATCAATCACCAGTAGATCCCTTTCAAGCTTCTGACGCAAAATGCTTTTCATTTATTTAATCTTCATAGACAAAACATAAACTTATAGTGTATCTTTTTTTTCTAAAGAATAGTTTGAAAGATGTGAAAACACTAGACCATACAGCTACAACAAAAGCATTGGGGATAAATCACATTGGATTCCGAACATATTGGTTTTGCAGTGATAATACAGGCTGTATATGGTTCCTCATAAATTTGGAAAGCACTCGGTAACTGTTGCTTAAACTATTGAATAAGACATCCTAGGTCTAACGGCTTTCCTACCACTTTGAAATATGGTTTCTTTTACGTTCATAAATTCGAAAATGCATATACTTTTATAATTAGAACGGCTATTCACCGCTATGTTGTTTTATATATTTTGCTGTAATTGGAACTAGATGATACTTGAGTACAAAGAATGATGTGCTATTTCCTTTCGTTGAAACTTAAGTTAAATGTATTTGTAAAGAGTTGATTGGGAAACAAGTTCTTACAACTTATACTAATTCCTATCGACAAGTTATGATTAGAAAAGTACTTTGCGCCTGGGAAGGCCGTGAAAAATCCTTGCGTCCAACAGGGTTCAAACCCAAAACCTTCGGATTCTCAGCCGGGTATAATAACTCTAGTCCACGGCCCCCTTTTAAGATAATATTTAATAGTACAGTGTTAGATATATCAAAATACATGTACACGCTAATTAATTTGTACCATTCTAGTTATTAAAGCGCTATAAGAAGAAGATCCATTCCTTTTTATTTGATTTAATTTGAAAAAAAATGAAAAAAAAACAACAAACGAATTCATTTGAGGTAAAACTCTCTTTTATTGCATTAATATACAATATAAATATTGATATCCTGTTACAGTAATGCAGTTACTGAAATCAAATCCAACCAAAAACTAAAATAATGAATGTTTGAATTAAACCAACCTTAAAAAGTATTTCATATAATATATTTGAGGCAAGTAAGCACACAAGAAAAAATGAGATTTGGGTTTACGTATATTCAGTGCCCCTGTCGTCCTTCAATGAATCATTCACAAAGTGATAACATTTAAATTTCTGGAACTGTAATGCATTACCTCCAGTTGAAGAGTATCCACAGATAAGCTAAAATTGATGGAATTTAGGATTGTTTGTTCAAATCCCAGTACAGTATTTTTTCTTTTTGTTTTTCTCTGGTAACATTTATTTCTGTTTCACTCATATCAGATTTAGGGAGACAAAAGTTTTTTACTTTATATTTTATGTTGATTTATGTTTTGTAAAGCTATTTATATATTTTAGATTCACAAATGTAAAATTCCTGGTATTTCTCTAATTACTGATTATCAAATTATTAGGTCGCGGTAAAAGTTCATGATATTTACATGGTTATTAAAGATAAAGTTCTGCATAATTTTGATGCAAGTCCTATGAGTGTACCTACAATATGGTACGCATTAAAAAAGACAAAAAGACAGTATTTTTAAGAACATTGTTAAAACAAACTCTTTTTAAAAAAAAAAGTACATAAAGGATTAATTTGAAAATAAAATGAATCGTATTACAAATGTGCATCTCATTCTCATTCTGTGTGATATATATAATTGTTCAGCCAGGTTTGGGTAAATAATTTGCACATACTATTATAAAAAATGTTTTGTGTTATTTTTTGTTATTTTTTACCTATTTTGTGTGTGTGTTTCGGCGCCAAGCTCAACATAGCTTTGGAAAAAGAAAAGAAAATATAATTGAAGATTCAGCTGGAAAATCCCATTAAATCTTAACCTTGAATTGTTTATACTTTATACATTCGGCGTTCAGTTACTCTCCCGCAAAAAAATAAGTCTTTGTCCCCTTCTCTTTTTCTCTGTCTTGGTAAACAATTATAAACAAAGCCATTTAAATTATCACTCAGGACATTGCAATGCTATATAAAAATGATCTCATTTGAGTTAATATAAACATGTTCAAGAGGACGTTGCTTCATTTGTTACGGCTTATAAGTTTGATTTAAATTTCATTGAAATTTGTTTCTTCATACCATCTTGAAGTGTAGATTCTTTTTTAACTAAAAGCAATTAGCAAGTGCCTTTTTCCATGATGTGATATTATCATAATATAAGGACCGATACATTCAACGGTTTCTTTGGCTACAAATACCTTGAATCAACACGCTGGGCTCGCCCTGTCTAATCTGAAATTGTGACTGTCTCTATTTGCTGATATCGTCTTTTAACCATTCAAGAGAACATCCAACTATTGACCTGAACAGAACTCTGTCAGGACAATCTATTAGTATTTGAAGTCAGCTGCTGCTTATATGAAATTCATATAGAAAACTATACCATTATTTGTTTGGATTATATCAGTATGGAAATTTATTTTCTTGCATGATTTATATCCTAGGGATACATTAGTATGGACCTAGCACCGGAAAGGAACACGATTTGAACTAAAATTAAATAATAACATTTTCATCCAGTTACCAATAGTGAACAAATATGCTTATTGCTGATAGCAATATTAGATTAATAACCCATGGCTTGCAATCTGTAGTTTCAAAACTTATTATTCAAACATCAAGGAGAATATTCAGCAATTCAATTATCATTTATTTGTATTACACCTAGTGTCGATTTCTTGAAACAAATCGACGTGTTACTCTCGATATCTAAACAACTGAAACCTGATTTGCAAAAATCAATCACGAAAGTATCAACCATAAAACAGCAAAATATAAGAAAAAAACGCTCCTCTGTCAATGCTACTGTGTACTTGCTGCCAGTTTTCACGCCTCACATCAGTGTATATATATTCTAGTCCGAAAATACATCAGTGTTTGTACTGAAAACCCGAAAACTTCCTATTTTCTGGTTCTTGACTGACGTTTATTGTGAAAACATGGTTCGAAGGCTTTGAAACATAAAAAATAGGTGACAGACCAATTTGAAACCTTTCGATCAGGCTTCATCTCCCGTGAAGCATTGAAGCAATAAAAGGTTATATATCTAATACATGAACTGAAGATTTCCCTTTTGCGTAATACTTAACTCTCATCATTAGCATGTCTGGAAGGATATTAAGGTGTTAAACACTGATGTGATTCATAATAGCTGGCTTAATTTCACACAGTGTTTCTTATTCTTTGTACTGTTAAGATTAAGGACGCTCAGGTTGATTTTTTGTATCAATATTCAATCGCATAGAGAAGGTTTACAAGTCGCTGTGGAGAGGGAAGACAATTGCGTGTGCAATGGTTATATGCGGATCTAAGTTATATGTTCGTTTAAAAGCAGAAATGTAATCAGATTCTTAACAAGGCATTGTGTGAGCTTTTCATCGTATAGATTGGTGACTTGTGGATGAATTTCAATTCGAATGTAATTTAAAATGTTGACTTAGGGTTTACTACTTTAATAAATCTGCCATATATATATATATATATATTTTTATGAGTTTATTTTCCTGAAATTGATCGTCATCTCTACTTCTTAAAAATTTCAAATGGAGAATTATATATATATATGTGTGTGTGTGTGTGTGTGTGTGTGTGTGTGATTTGCTCATTTAAATTAAAGATTATTAAATTGAAACCTTTATTACAACGGCTCACCAATCAGGTAAGCTGATGACACACCTTTTTGAACAAGACTATACCTGGTTGATATACATGAACCAGACAAATCAGACAATACCAATTTTAGACTCGAGCCTCTCGAACACTGTATGGATGCAGTCACATTCAAGATATTTAAAATCTTAAGATATTTAAAAAGGTATTCATAATAAAAATGTAAACAGATAAAATAAGCTAATGGAGAGCATTATTTAAAACCATACGTTTTATGAGGATTTACTTTGCACCAACATCGAATTCAGATTTGTATAAACTATATTAACATGTTTCAGAGGTCCTAGATTTGATATTCAACATTTCCAAACTCATGGCCTGATGTTAGTTAAACCTTCTGTGTAAATGTACTACAAATATATAAATAAGTCAAATATATTTAATTATTGTTGTTTATCTAAAATACAAGAAGTTTCATTTTTAATGAGAATAATTTATTTCAACTTCGCCATGTACGTGATTTTTTCGTTAAACATAATGATGAAATGTGATTTTACCAAATTTAAGACTTAATGCTAGTTCTTTCGCTGAGTATTGTTGCTGGTATTGAGGCCAGGTATCTGGCATCAAAAGAATTACCGTTTTATAGATGTTTACTTAATTCATACAACTTAGGATATTTATTCTCTGAATTTGGTTAAGTGAGGTTGAAAATAATTGTGATTTAAAAACATTAAAACTGTCTCATAAATTCGTGTCTGCGGTAATCTAGCTACCCACACGAAAATATCTATTTCTCAAAATAAAGAAAGAATATCCAAACAGCAAGCGGGGCTGTCTCAATTGAACATTTAACAGAACTCTTCTGAAAAATATACGCAAAAGTTTAACACGCGTACACGTTAACTTTATTACGTATAATATAAATTTACGCAAAATAGTATATAAACATGAATTGGAATGTAAACAAGAGGGTCATGATGGCCCTAAATCGCTCACCTGAGATAAATAGTCCTTTTTTTCAACTGACAATGAGTGCTAAAAATGAAAATATTAAATTTCAAACAGAGTGAAACCTTGCAATTTTCAACATTTAAAGGGGCATAACTCCTGACATAATAAATTATTTAAAGCCATCATCAAATTTGGCCAAGATATTCTGGTCATAAACAATGTCTTAAGGTTTGAAGGCAATTGCTTAAGAAATAAAGGTGCTAGAGTGCAAAGAGCAATCTGGATTCTTTCAAATTTAAAAGGGGCATAACTCCTGACCTTATGTGTTGATTCCAGTCATAATTGAACTTGGCCAAGGTGTTATGGTTTTAAACAATGACAAAAAGTTTGAAGGCAATTGCATAAGAAATAAAGATGCTAGAGGGCAAACAAAGTGAAATCTGGCTTTTTTCAATTTTAAAAGGGGCGTAACTCCTGACCTAAGGGTCCAATTTCAGCCATAATCCAACTTAGCCAAAATTTGATGGTTATAAACATTGTTATAAAATTTAAAGACAATGACCTAAAAAATAAAGATGCTAGAGTGCAAACAAAGTGCAATCTGACTTTTTAAAATAATATAAGGGGAATAACTCCTGACCTAATGGTCCGATATCAGCCAAAATCGAACTTGGCTGAGATTTTTTGGTTATAAACAATGTCATTAAGATTGAATGCAATTGCTAAAGAAATGAAGTTGCTAGAGTGCAAACAATGTGAAATCTGGCTTTTTTGAATTTTAAAAGGGGCATAACTCCTGACCTAATGGTATGATATCAGCCATAATCAAACTTGGCCGAGATTTTCTGGTTATAAACATTGTTATCAAGTCTGAAGATAATTGCTCATGAAATGAAGATGCGAGAGTGTAAACAATGTGAAATCTGGCTTTTTTGAATTTTAAAAGGGGCATAACTCCTGACCTAATGTTCCGATATCAGCCATAATCGAACTTGGCCGAGATTTTATGGTTATAAACATTGTTATCAAGTTTGAAGATAATTGCTCATAAAATGAAGATGCTAGAGTGCAAACGAACAAATTGTGGACGACGGACGGACGGACGGACGACGGACATTCATCGATCCTAAAAGCTCATCCTGAGCACACGTGCTCAGGTGAGCTAAAAAGAATGAGCATATGATTCAAAATCCCGTAATAACTATGTCTCCTGGTCTTCCCGATTGCTGTACAATTAATTTCTTTACATGAACACATATTTTGATTGATATTAAAGCATTTCTGCATTTTGCAACTCTAGTTAAAACATCAATATAAATATTTAAACGTTCCCCTGGACATACTTTAACTCATTGAATGAACACCACATCTGACATCTCTTAAATGTTTTGTATTTCTAAAAGTGTTCAGTGAAAACGTTCACTGCAAATTGAAAAGAAAAATCCCGGATTAATTCCCAACCGATCAAACATATTGGATGTCAGTCTGCAATTATCACGATTTTAAACCAGAAAAATAATATCAGATATCAGACAAGCAAAATATGCAGGAAACTATAAAAAGTGGAGAGTGATCCCATCATTTTCGCACTGGGAAATGCAGGTTGTGCGGTTTTACGGATGGATGTCATTTTCATTTTACAATTGATTTGGGGATTTCTACTATTGATTTAAAGACTTCCAATGTGTGTCTTTCTATAATGCTGAACTTTATTTTGCCTTAATCCGTTGTCGTGTCCTTCCCGGTACAATATGGTATCAATCAGTGCATTATATCTATAATGACTAACTGGGTTAGGCAATCGAGGTATTTGATAAGAAAACAGGACACACCCAAAGTATACATTTTGTTGTGGCCACAATATACGTATTGTAAATAATCAACCGCAAAATGTTTAGTGATCTAAAGTAAAAACAAACATCAAACTGGCAGACACAATATATCTTTATTTTCTTCAATGTCGGAGAGCTTTTACAAATACGAAAGAAACATAATCACCATATACATATAATACAACAGTGACAAGTGTGACATTCATTTACATCAACAACACAAAGATTTACGTGACCAGTTATGAAAAAAAAAATGCGATAAGAGAAAGGAGAAGAAAAAAATCATTCTTATTCATGGAAACACTTTCCGAAACGAAATGAAAAAAACATATAAATGCTTATTGTTGTTTATATGTACAAATAATAACAACAATCAATAAATAAATTAATGACCTGACATGCAAATCAGTATATATTTAATATATAACAATGACATGAGAAAGGACGAGAGGCGAAACACACACTTAGTCACAGAAGTCATAGGAACATATATATGACGATATGACACAGCTGACAATAACTTATAATATGTTTTCACATGAAAAGGTAAAAAATATTATCCCCGATACTTCAACCAAGTTTAATGCACATATAAAGGATTTTTTTAAATATATTCTGGTCGAACTGACTACCAAGCACGCCTAAAATTGTCCATACATAACATAACAGAACACTGCTTGAAGCCTATGAAAGTAATTCAGTCGCATGGGCTCGATAACCTGACAATCATGAATGACATGAATTGTACAGATTGACACAGTGATGACAGGTCTCGTTAAATCTCGCAGTGTAACCAATAAGTTGAAGGACGGTTCTCGTACAAAAGGGGTAACTCGGGTTTCGCCAAGAGAATACCCAAAGCTCGCTTAGCCCATAATCAGTGTTAAGTGTACGGAACCTGCTGAATTCCACGCATAATTTGTTGGGAATATGCCATTTAAAAGTAAGTATACAAATACTCCAGTAAATTGTACGTTGTTAGTATATTTTCTATATCACAAAAAATACCAGATGTGTTAGTGAACATGTTGTTATAATGTAGTCTGTACGTAAATAGTTCTTTGACAGCACAATTTCAACTCAAGCGACATAGTTGGTCAAAGAAGGTTAGTTTTCTACGGTCTATTTCAGCTTTAGCTTTATTTCAGCGGCAAGCAATCAAGCGAGCTTAAAACATTGTCTGTACAGGACCGAGTACTAAGACCTTGCATGCATTTAATACAGCGGCGGTGTGCCCGCTCAAGTCGTAGTAGTTTATATCAGTCTGATTGAACAACAACTTACAGCCGCATAGAATCACTGGAGTGACAATGCTGCTATATATTAACTTCGCGGTTATTGGGTTTAAACCATCACCATGAAAAGAATTTTGGGTCAAACTAAAGAACATGCCCCTTAGATTTGTGCAGAAATCTCTTATATTATTAGTTTATAATTTTGAATAACACTTCATGCGAAGGTGTACATAATCGCTAGTTTCATTGATTATTCCAGCGTCGTTGTGCTCTATAAAATGACCTTTGACTTTCGTTATAGACAATTACTGCACATTTGGACGGGTTATATTGAAAGCCCCAAGTTCACGAGTATTTATAACATATTTGTATCTTATGCTGTAAACCTTTGGCCGAGAGAGATAGTAACAACATATTTTCAGCAACAGTGGGAGCACAAACTGATTTGTTGCCGATGCTCAATCCCATGCCACTTTTAACTAATTCACCAATAAGGTCGTTTATGTAATCAAATACAGAAATGGCGACCATTTACTCCCTTGTCTTGTGCCCTGCAGAATAGGAATGGATTAGAACTTACAACCTTTAAACAGGACTTTACTGTACATACCCGTGTGCATACTCACGACGGAAAGCCACAGTTGCTGTGATATGCCTAGGTCATGTGATTTAACGTACAGTTTGTCGTGCCATACCCTATCGAAGGCTTGTCTGCTGTCAATATACCGTGCATATTTTATTTTGCAATGTTCAATATCCTCCCTAGCCAAGAAACTTGTCATCATGCAACCCATTCCTGCTTGAAACCCCCTTGTAGTGAATGGATCGGCTTCGAGATTTCTGACATTAACCATTTTAATTATACACTTTCTTAAAGCCCTGATAAGGTAGAGGACAACGTAATTGTTAGGGTCATCTATTCTTTCACCTGTTCCTTTATACAACGAAACAATAATGCCATTTTTATTCGGCTTGGACATAGGCACTTGACCACATGCAATTGAAAAAAAAAATCCAAATTCATTTCCACCGTATTCTCCACCGTAGATAGATCCCATCTGGACCATACATATTACCATTGCCCAATGCTCTAATGCACGAAGTTATTTCGTCGAAATCAATATCAACTTTGTCAGAGGCTTTAATCTTACTATTTTTTTATCTGTTTTACCCTATCAGAAATTGTTTTGTAAAACGAATTGTCATAAGTTATATGGTTCACACCACTGTATAATTGTTAGAAGTGCGCCCCAGGCTTCTGCGATATTTGTAGGATCACGCAAAGTTCGCCCCTTAAATGTTATCACGTTACCCGCAGTATTTGAGCCACTATTGCTTCTGTCTCTGTAAAATTAGTTTTCAGAACAATGAGCATTCGAACTCAGCAGCAGAATACATATCATCATGAACTTTTCTAAAATATTATTTTGCTGCAATGAAGAAACATTCATTTGACATTTTTATAACCTTCAAAGAGACCACCACGGGGTCTTTCATTGCTAATCCACACGTGCCGCTTAGAACGCATAAACTTGTACATATTTTAAAGGTTATCGATCCAGTGCGGTTTCAGGGGTGGTCTATATCGTGCCACCGTTAAAACGTTATCGGTAGCAGTAACAGGGTAGCAATACCACGTGACCGTGACGTCATTAAAGGCATCAAAACGTAGACAAAACTGTCTACATTTGGCTCCGCTTGCCCGTAAGTTCTTAACTTCTTCATCGAAATTAATCAAACATGCGTCAGTCTAAGGAAAAAATATAAGCTTTCCACGGAATATAGGATCTCCATCAGCAGCTGAGCCGTTTTTTCAAACAATTCGTGAAACCTTGGGATTTGTTTGTATGCGAGCGGACTACATTTCCAAGCTATTTTGTTCAAAGATTTCACGAAGCGAAGTGTTTGAAAAAAATGGCTCAGCTGCTGATGGAGATCCTATATTCCGTGGAAAGCTTATGTTTTCTCCTTAGACTGACCCATGTCCAATGGAAATCGATGAATAAATGAAATACTTAAGGGTAATTTTCTATGTTCAAGCAGAGCCAAGTGTTGACAGTTTTGTCTTGGTTTTGATGCCTTTAATGACGTCAGCGGTCACGTGAACATTGCATAACATGACGTCACATTTATTGACCATGGTTGAGACTTCACCTCGTTTTTTCATTTTTAAATCATCGTCGAACATTTCATTTCGTGTATGGGCAGTAAAAATTGAAATACGGTATACCTCGGCAACAGATAGATGCATTTTATTTCCTACATTTATTTATTACTAATGAAAAAAAATGAGGTCAAGGGAGGATATTATTTCTGTAAGTCCTCGAGTATATACTAATGTTTGATATATAATATGTGTAGTAGAGGTATAAAATGGCACTTGTACTATCTTGCCATAGAGCTAGCTTTTGTGGCGACGTGGTAGAGTGTCCGATTTGCATACCGAGGGTCCCGAGTTCGATACCAGCGCGGGGCAGTAGGATTTTACTTGGTTATATTTGGCGCCCAACGTAAATAACTCACAGTTGTAGAAGGGATGGCACCCTTAGAAAGTCCCACAGACGTTCATACTCCAGGAATCTGAGGACAGATTCTTGAAAGGAGGGGGTGTATGTAGTAGAGGTATAAAATGGCACTTGTACTATCTTGCCATAGAGCTAGCTTTTGTGGCGACGTGGTAGAGTGTTCGATTTGCATACCGAGGGTCCCGAGTTCGATACCAGCGCGGGGCAGTAGGATTTTACTTGGTTACATATGTATCACGGATCAAGCCAATGCAAATTCTCATAATTGTATTCCCCGAGCTGTAGAACCCTGTCCATTGGATATAGAGCAGACAATGATGGTTCGGATTTGGTTTTATCAAAGTTTCTAAGTCCACCTTACTCTATGAAGTTAGCCGTATACATTTGTTAACTGACAAACAAATGTAAAAATCATTAAAAAAAAAAAAAAAGAAAAGAAAAAAAGCCTGTCATAAATCATATTTTATGTCGATTTTGATATTGTCTGAATAAAATTTACTCTGCACATTTTCGAATCAGTTACTGAACATAATATATTATTCCTTTTCTTTTGTAAACAGCACATATAGTCTTATTTTGTAGATATTTATACCGTAATTTCTATCCTGTATTCATTTCAAGAATACAATACCATAGATTGGTTATCAGGGAATTAAATATTGGCAACATATTTCACCAGGCGGTAGACTAATTTAACGCCTATGGGGATTAGGAAATCGAACTAAAGTCAACTGAGATGAACTAGTTGCATAATAAATACATAATGCAACCACCAATAAAAGATAAATAAAAGATGACTCTTTTAGTCGCAGTCTGATTTGTTAGTACATTAACCTGACTGGAAATTTTAAAAGTATTTAAGTTTTCTCAAAAACCCTCGTCCGGGAACAGGACAAACATGCTCGTAACCAAACAATAACCAGAATACTCGAAACTAAAGCTACAAAACAGGCGCATGTATACAGATGTGTCACCGCCAGTCTGTTGTTTGCTCTATTAAAGGTTTTGTATGTATGTGTCTTTGTTTAATTAGCCAAACATTTATTGTCGTTGTTATTATTAAAAATAAGAATGACATCATATGAAAGACAACGGAATTTTCAATGTCTTGAAAATGTGTCATATACATTTTAATAATTGAAAAATGTTTAGTGTAGTCCTATACCATGTATATTTTGATTGATATTTTGCTTCATTTAAATGATCTTCAAAGACTCTTTCTATGTATTACCAAAAGTTATTGCAAAGGCTGTGTGACTAGAATACATTCTATTGTGACATTTTCATTGTGGACGTTTATATAACCGTCTAGCCAGTGTTTATCGCATTAATTATTTTTCAGACAGATTCAGCGTTTATTCCGACGGTGATTATTTATATTTCTTACAAAATAAATGATGTATTCTTATCGACCTCAATGATGAATAGAATGTCATTTTGCCTTCCAAGTCAACAATACGACTAAAATATTTCTTCAGTACTGTCTGATTCTGGTTCCGCCAATAATTGTTGCTTTCTTGTTGTTCATAATTAATGATGAATGCATATTGGGTCCCTGAATTTGTCGTTTAATATGACACCATTGATTTGTGTTGCTTTGAATTTTATTTACTTCAGATCTAAAAACCACGTGTATTTTAAGGTATTTTATGGTAAAATCCCTGTAATGGTTCCGCTACGTCTTGGACCACTTAACCTCTACCAAGATAACAAGGTACCCTAAGGACACATAGAAATAGAACCTTGTGTATTTTAAGATAACAAGGTACCCTAAGGAAACATAGAAATAGAACCTTGTGTATTTTAAGTGAATATAGGACCAAGCGACCTTAAGTAAAAGTGTATCTTCTTTCAACATAAAACCATAGGTATTTACTGAACGCAGAAAAACGTTTTACACTTTTAATTATTTTTCTTTTTATTTTGCGTTTTTTTATCAGAAGTCTACCGAAATTTAGCGCCTAAAAAGGTGAACATCAGATGCTGTACCTGAGCAACATATTGTCAAACAAACAACGCGAAGAAAAAAAAAGTGTGCTCCCTTGTGATATGATATAATTCACTATAAGATCCCTTTCAGAATCCTAACTTTAAAGTGCTTATTGAATCTTTGTAGGGACAACACATATCCTCCTATTGGGCAGATATTTGCGTATACAACAGTTTGAAAGATGAATACATACTAGACCTCATCGCTTCCGAGGAAGTCTTTCTAGAGAATAAACGTTAGGGGGTATATCACACGAGATTCCGAACGTATTGGTTTCGCAATAATAATAAAGGCTGTAGTATGGTTCCTCATAAATCCGGAAAGCACTCAGTAACTATTGCTTAAACAATTGAATAAGGCACTCTAGCCCTAGTCAAATCTAACGGCTTTTCTACTACTTTGAAATATGGTCCATTTTACGATAAGCCCTCTAATTCCCTTATATTATTCGCAATAGGTTCGGAATATCTTTTCCTTATAATTGATTCGAAGAAGATGTGAAATGGTCTTTGAATTTAAATGCGCTTATGGAACCAAGGATATTAATTTGCATAAATGCGAACTGGTATTTTAGGTAACGAAAATAATCCGCGACTACTTGTTCACTAATTTTACTAGTTCATAACCACCTGAGTCGAGCTACTTGTTCCCCCGTGTCCTTGTATTGCATATTGTCTCCCACTGTGTCGCTAATTGTATGTTATTCAGTCGTTCGTCCTTGGTTAGGTGTTTGATTTTTTAGGTAGTTAAAATTGTTTTAAAGTAAGAAGACCTTTACATTGTAAGAGTGTTCTTCTTTATTGCCGTCTATTCCTAGTGTAACTGCTCCCTCAGTTAACAAGTCCAGTATCGTCGCATGGTGTCCAATTATTACACAGGTCAACTTACTTTTCATATTCATACTGTTGATGCAAAGCGGTGTAGAGGGGTATTCACCATCTTCAATATCATCTCTAGTTCCTGAATATTTATTCATATGCATATTGGTTTTAATCAGATGTGTCCAATTTCACACAAAAACATTTAAGGTTTTAGAGTATATATGTGCCTCATGTGTTATTATATATGTGTGTTTTTCTCTCTGTTATTTAAATGGTAAATGCATAGTTGTGTGCCCTCTCCCTCTCTATGTGTATATTTGTGGGTGGGCAAATGGAATGTTCAAAATGAAGATGATGCATAGGTAAAAAAGTAACATATTTAATAACATTTTGGTGGTGGATAGTTGATTACTAAAGTATCAACAAGGAACAGGCGCTTTAATTGCGATTTATTTTCACAATTGTTCCATATTGAAAGTTGAATGTCCTAGTCTGTATATGACCACGTTTGTTTTTGCCTACCTTGAACCTACCATATGTAAAAAAATACTTGATTTGAAATACAATCCTCTTAAAAGATCAATTTATATATAGCGAGAAAAAGATCGAAAATATTCTCTTAAATTCTACCTACACGTATCTTTATCGAATCTGGCTGCTCTGAAATGTAGGTGCTATTTTCCCCTTCCCATCGACCGTTTTTTGATGGATTTGCAAGTGTTTAATCAAATAAACAAAGAACCAGATAGGATCATTATTCAATTACGTCGAACATAGCACTCTCAAAATGTTGTCACGGCGACGGAGTCAATTGACGAATTGATACGCAAATCCCCAAACCATTTAAGCTTGACTTCGTTTAATGCTATCCTTTTTTATGATGATAGAAACGTTACAAGTGGCCATTTGAACAGAAGCACATTTAAAATGCCCCAGAGCTTTAGGGACAATGAAGAACAATTCGTTTTCTCCCTTTCAAATAAAGTTTAAAATCATAAAAGCGTCCATGAAAAATTCATAAAGCTCCAAAAATGCCTTCACTGCTAGACACCCAAGCTGTGTGATAAATCGAACCGCCAAAAGGACCACAACAAAAGTTCGATGAAAGAAATTTCACTAATATTACTTATAGCCAATTCACAGAATGTTCATGATTTCTAATGTATCGTTTCAGGGACTGTACATTTTATATGGCCTCTCAAAAGAGCGAGAGACGTTGGCCATTTTGGAACAAATGGCAGAGTATACATGTATAACGAAATCCTCGTCTGAATTCTTACGGCAAGCTGGATGCAAAAGTACAGGTCACTACTGACAATCTTTAGCCGTAGTGGAGACCAACACGTCGAATTAGATATGTAATTAGATACCATTACTTGTCTGAATGATTTATTTAAATAAGGAACTTTTATTATTCATAAATATTATTCTTTCTGACAATTGTTTATTGATTATTTATCTTATACACGAACAGTTCTGGTGAATTTATTGTTGAATTGGTCCGACCCAGTAGGTTTTTTTTGTTTTTTTGATTTTGTAATTTGACCTTTAATTTTGAAAGAATGTGTTTCCTTTTTATTTATTTTTTCATCCAAATTATATTTTTGATACAACATAGTACAGTGTAACCTCTGAAATCCGAACACATGTGGGACCTACCAAAAAGTTCGGATTTTGGAAGTTTCCGGAATTCAGAAGTCTAGATTGAATTAGACTAGCACATACATAAGTATCGATGTTTATTAATAGTTGTGAATAGTGTCATTTTTGTCTATATGTGTAAAAGTGTTTGTATTGTTTGCTAAGTGTAATTATCATCAAATCCTTTGAAGTTTTACCTTATACATACATACATACATACATACATACATGTATATATAGTCGAACTTCGGTGACTCGAACAGGCTGGGGGAACAGCAATTAGTTCTAGTCATCAGTGGTTCGACCCAACCGTGGTTATTATGATGTACATACATGTATTAAAATTATTTATTATTTGGCCTTCTTTTAGCACTGATCAATTAAAGTAAATAATTGTATTTGCTAAATTTCTTATTCGAACAACGGCGAAATAATATTAAAGGTATCATTGAGTAAAATAAACTTATCTTTGTCATTCTTTTATTCTTTAAATAAAATATAAATCCATTAAACAGCAGTTGACAAAATCAATTATGAAAGCACAAACCTCAACGATGATATTTATTGTACACATACATTGGCCAAAGTGCAAGTCGTAACATTTTCTGCATACTCCGTTTACTTTTATCTTTTGCAGAAAAAAGCTATTGTGAATAATTCACAAATAAAGCACAATCAGATAACATAAATGTCAGCTCAAGAAGAAAACAAGTGATATTTAGCAAATTACTTTAATAAGAATAATTAATAAATGCCTGTGCCAATCTCACAATGTGTGAAGAACACGTTGCATCGAAGGTTGTAATTAAATCTACAGCGAACATATATAGGTTGTTAATTGGTTCGAATGATACATGTGAAATACATATAGCACTTCAAACCTTGGGCCGGAAATTAAGTTCGAGAGTTCCAACCATCAGTGTTCAACTCATCCCAGGTCGAACAATAAAGAGTAGAGAACAATTTTGCCGGGACCTTGAAATGTGTTCGAGTAAAGTATGGTGTTCCAGTTTTCAGTGTTCGAGTCACCGAAGTTTGACTGTATAAATATATATATATATATATATATATATATATATATATATATATATCCTTTTTTTTTTTTGCTAAACGGTTATGTTCAAGTGATTTCTCATAATTATCTTACTTTTCTTTCTCTCCCCCTCCCTTCCTCTTTCTTCTCTCTCTCTACTTGCCTTATATTCCCCCCTCTCTCTCTATTTGCCATTTTATGTCAAAATGGGTAATGCTAATGTTGATTCCGAGCATAATTTGTCTTTTTCTTTCTTTCTTTCAACTTTAATTTTTGCTACTTACGAAAATCAACACATTATCAGATGTAGCCTAATTAATTACACTTCTAATAATACCGCAGTTAAAGTTTTTTGTTGCAAGAAATTTCAATTAATCTACTTAACACACGTTTTTGCAATATACACTATATTTTTTATGATTTATTTGGACATATTCTTTGTTCCTTAGAACATTTTTACAAATGTTCCACCTTCATCGAAATTTACATTTCCAAATTTTGGATCTGCAGCTCAAGGACCGAGACGCTCTGCAGAGTTCTTCATATATGCATAGACCATATTTGATGAAAATGACTGAAGACCCATTTCGAATGTAACTTTAGTTATAGATTTTTTTCTAATTCAAAGTTCATTTCTTAAACGTGTCTCGCTTATTGTCGGGTAATGTGTTGTCCTATACAGTTGTCAAAAATATTAAAATAAATAAACATTTGGTAAAAAATGCTGATTAAAAGGACATGCAAAGATATACCAGCACATATTATTTGCTAATAGGAAATTCCAAATAAATTAATGATAAAGATTAATTTCTGAAACAGCAAAATAAACACATGTACACAACACTGACGATAAACTGGAAATAATATGTTTATCAATAAAAATGGGTCAATTTAGAAATCGGGTATAAAGATGATAAAAAGGAAAGGTTTAATCAATGAAAAGGTTACGTTTGACAAGCTAAACTGTGTTATAGACTATGATTATGAATCTTTTAAAGATATAATGATGATTATGATGATGATGACTTGAAATAGTGATGTTGTTGAAGGTGATGATGATGTTACAAAAATATGCACATGATTATATCGTGTGTGTGTGTGTGTGTGTGTGTGTGTGTGTGTGTTATATTGGAATGATGATGATGATGTTTTTGCTCTGTTACAGTTGTCATTAATACTACTATGATTATTATTATTATGGTTATCATGGGATGATGATGATGATGATGAGTACGATATGCATAGAATAATAGCATAATATTATACGTGGTGTTTATCAATATAGACATTTATGATCATGTGTAAACGGTTACTGAGAATATGAAAACAATACATTTATATTGTGATGATGATGATGATGGTGTTGTTTAAAAAAAAAAATATGCACAAATTTATGATGACTTATTTTACTTTCATGTTGCTTATGTACATAATATTCGTTATAACTCATTATCTTTGCAAATAATAAGGAAAATAATAAATAAAGAAATAAATAAACATGTTATTAGACTTATGTAGAATTTAACACCTTTGAAAGAAGATATAGATTTTAATACTGTGACCAATCCTTAATTGTATTCCTACATTCTGTCTCTCGAACTTTCATTTTCTGTGTTCTCTGAAACATTTTTTTTCGCAAGTAATCGATATTGATCCCAAGAACCACAGCAAATAAATGGCAAATCTCATTTAGCCTGTTTTCAATTCTGCATTATTCAATAGAAAGGACATTGCCAAAATTTCAAGTCACAAAAGTCATGTAATTTTACTTTATTTACAGGAAAATCAACGCTTCGGTTGAAAACAACCTCTCCCTTTGGCTACAAAATGTAATCAAACAAACATGATGAATGTACAACCTGTAGCAACGAAGCACTGCTCACAGTGGATCGGTGTTTAATAAAGTTACAAATGCACTGTTCCCCAATAAAACTTGGCGCAGTATCACAACGTTTGAGTATCTGAATGTCACTGGGAAAACAATTCCATGAAGCACTTATGTAGAGATCCTGTACATAAGTTGCATCTTTGTGTTACATGAATGCATCGGGTAATGTATATTCATCCTCGACTAATTTACAGACATACAAAACAGGTTGGATAAATAAATGACCTTTAGAATTTGTATCAGCTGACAAAGGACCACAAACACGTTTGTAACTAATATAATAGGTCCACCTGCAAGTCCTGTGGATAAGTTCTGATGTAATCAGACTAAAAGGTCAGAGCTTGGATCTATTCATTATATTCGACCTAATCATAGATTAAAACATTCGTTATGGGTTGTTATCTTAATTATTCAATCTTTAACCAAGTTTAAAAGAAACAGTGGAAACTAATTTTACCCATCTGATTATTTGTCTCTTAATCAAATTGACACAAGCCATTGTTTTAAATATAATCCTAATGTAGACGCCGAAATCTTATTGTTATCTAATTCAGCTAACACAGTTCCAATATCATTTGATATTGACTTTGGAAACACAGTCGGAAACAAAAGTCGTTTAAAGAATAGTTTATTCATAAATTTCATGTTTTGCTTGGCGTTAAAACCTTCACACAAACCTCGTTGACAAACAAGGTCAAATTCACAACCAGTGTTACGTCCAGTTTTCAAGTACTCGTACTGTATATCTGGGTTCACGTATATAGTACACGAAGGTTCTAAATTATCAACATCGTCGAGATCTATCATCTTAATACTATCATTAATCATCAGAAAATGCTCCTCCTTGAAATCCCTCACTCTTAGAGATCCCAGTGGGGAGTGCTCCAGGTAGTCTAAGAAATTTGTCAACTGCAAAGCGTGTCTGAGCCTTTGTTGCCACGTTAGCATCTGAATATTATGTATCATTAGCCTTTGGCCTAATTCAAACACACTTACAATTCCACGTTCACGTAAATCCGTGGTGTCACTCTCTTCATTACGAATACAATACCCGAGCAATCTTGCGAATCCCGGGTGGCTCAGCTGTTCCAATAAAAGAATTTCTTTCATAAGTTTCATTGTTGGGAACACAAAGCAACGAGACCTAAGTTCGTCTTTTCTTGAGTGGTTATCATTTATCTTTTCAACACAACCTTTGACCTCACTCTGATGGCGTGTGACCATCTTTACAGCAACGGGTAATCCATTGAAATCTCCCTGCAAAGTCTGCTTTGATACTCCATGTCCAATCTTTGATTTCAGTCTAACTTCATGTATATTAGAACAGTTTATTAGATATTTAGGTGGTGATATAATACCCTGAAATTGGTCGTATTCTACACTGCTTGAGACTGCGCCAAGTTTACGTGCAGTATTTGACTTACGCTCTAGAAAATCCCTGACTCTTGAAAGCTCAGAATCCTCTTTGAAATCTTCAACACTGTCATCAATCAATCTCCCCATCGTCTGCAGTATGTTCTTTCTTTGAAATTCTAAATTTTCATACTCTTTTGCCAGCTCCATAATGAGATTTGTGCTGTTAATGTGAGGATATTCCATGATGTGTCTAGAATGCGCCTCAGATGGGGAATAAAGACCGGCTGACTTTGACTTGATTCCATTCCCATTATCAAAGCACGTGCCGTCTAACATTCTGTACATCAAACAGAGATAGAGGAGAAGAGGTATGACCATAATATAGAACTTCAGTGGTCCTCGAACCAGCGAAATCCCAATCATCATTGCGGACCATTCGACCTCCCTGAAATGTATAAAGAATGATAAATTCCAGGATGTAGATTCAATAAAATTATTAAGTTGTAAGTAATATAAAATTTGAAGTTCATATGTAACATTGAGTTTGTTGATAATTTTTGTATCAAATGGTAAACATTCCATTGATATCCTTTATATTGTCTTTACCAATCTGCGTTGATTATGTAGACTACGGTAATGGTGAAGAGGATAAGAAATAATAGAAGCCCAAAGCACAATGTACAAAATATGTGTAAAGTACTTTCCGTAAAACCAAATATATGTATCAATACAACGCATTTTTGTATTAAAATAACGTTTTTTTTGTGTTTTTTGTTGTTTTTTTAATTCAAGACTAAACGTTAGTAGACAGAATAGTGAGTTCCTACAGAACACATTCCTTATACATAAATGAATGCATGTATGCAATATGCTCGTGTCAGTGACTAAAACTATCAATAGAAAATACCATTTCTTGGCTAAAGCCGTGTAGAGAAGTTGCAACATACGTTATCAAGTCGCACATGTCAAACAAAAGGTTTAGAACGTCCATTTTGAAACTACCCAAGCCATGTCATTTTAACGCCTTAGTATGTCGCGGTTGAGGAACAAACGCATGGCCTTCCGCTACCGACGGGGGCACACATTTATTAACTTGGGCTGTATAAATTTTATTTCTAAGAGTCAAAGTTTTATTATTTCAATTGCTACACATTAACTGACTTAGTCTCTGTTCAAAGATTGTAGGTTCAAACCCAGTTGGGTGAAATTTTTCATGACCTACCTAACACGCATATTAATGGCCCATCTCAATACCTATTGGGAAGTAGTAGTTTTGGTCATGGCAATATGTTTCTAATTCAAAATCATACAAACAATTTAAGACAATCTTTATATAAACAGAAGGGTTATTTTATAGCAAAATTAATCATTTCAATTATTAAGTTCATTATATCTGTACAGTTTGATAAATGTCCACAAACATTGAAATATATTGCAAAATGCTGGTTGTGAATAAATTAATAATCGATTCAATGTCGTTAAAATGTTGCTATGTTATACATGTAAATGTTCAAATAAATTAATGAACATTCGAATTCGAGGAGAATCGACTCTATCCGATAAAGAAAACGTGATCATATATTATTCAGTATTCATTTTAATACTCGTGTAAAAGAATAATAATAATAATAATTGTATTGATAAAATCGTCTCAGGTCTATTTTATATAATGTTAAACCAACTCTCAACAATTCTAATTGTTAATTAAAATTACATTTTATTGTTTAGTTTCGAATATGATATTATATCTACATGTATATTAAATGATAGCATAGTAATTCGTTACCTTAGACTATTTAAATTTTGGATTGAATTTAAAACCTACCTTTTAAAGTTTGTTATCGAATATCCACAGTGTATTGCTCTGCATCCTGATTCAAATGAACTTGTTGCGTTCCCAAATTCCGATATCCCTTGTATTCTCCTCTGAGAAAATTCCGGTAGGATTAACCACACGACATTAAACCACAATCACTCTTAATTACAAATACAAAAGTTGATTTCACTCTCTGCCAGCGATACATTTAGAAACGTCTGCAGTGTCTTCATCCGAGGAGTGAAAACATGTTCACGATAAATGAGATTAGACCCTAGAGATACTGCAAAAGCATACGGCATTGACAGAAACCGATTCCAGCTAAGGGTTCTGTCGCAATTTCACAATGTTTACACATTGACAAAATCTTGCCCCTCAAAGCAATGATAAAACGGCAAAAGAATCCACTGTAATCTTAATATTCGGCCGTGGTTCGAACGTTGTAAACGCACACAATACCAGCTTTTATACGTAACTAATGAAAGTCTAAAGTTCTCTTGGCAGCGCTCACATCGATCTGTCTCGTGGGGGACACTCTTCTTTTATTGGGTTCCGAGTTTTCAGCCAGTAGCATCTCTCAACTCTCTTTCTACTTTTTTGCTCACGCCTGTCCGAGTGAAGCACGCTGCGAAACGTTTCCACCGTTACGGAAACTATATATTAATAATGAACACATTCTTTACACCATTTTGGCTTTACAATCTATAGTAATTGAATTGTTCCGACCGGTGTTCTTTGGAAAGATTTTCTGGAATGAAATATTCATTATATTCTCAAAACATTTTCGTACAATGCCGTTAAAATTGATATAAGGTGAATTTCGCCTGGAAGCTGAAATGAGAAAACTTCATTCATGTAAAAGATGTCTTGGTACCATACGCAATTATAGTCTTCCCAATTGAACCCTAAAACGGCTGTCGTTTTTCATAATTTTCAATTTCGTCGTTCCAGTATTGTCCTTCACCCTTTTTCCTCATTTTTCGATGTAAAGCATTCAATACAAATGTGTAATTTATCTGTAAGAATGATAAATACCCAAAAATGTATTTCCACAATTACATTTATAACTGTATTTGTATAGGCCTATTGTTGTTATATATGTAACATTGAAAGATGTCATTGTCCAGTCAATGTACCATAGTCACATTCAAAGTAACAATGTCCTCTTATCTTGCAGTTTTATCCTTTTATGTTTTCAACTGTATTGGAAGCGTGTAATTACAGGATATAAACACACATGGAAACATACAAATGTGATGATATATTCAGGCAGACAGACACATACATACACCTACATATATACACATACACATACATACATAGTTAAATGCTAATGCTTTCCCTTTAAACTTTAAAACATTATCTGTTAAGCTTCTCTTGTGAAATTGAGACAATAGTTTGATTAAGGCCTCTTTTAAGATCTTAACGTCAAAGATCAATAGAGTCTGGTTGAATTGTAAATATACTGTTCACATCTGTTTCAGCCTCCCAACATAGTGATGTAATCGTTGGAACGAGACTATGAATAAAGTCTACAGAGAGTGTTGGCGCCAGAATCCCATCAAATTTCGTATATACTATAGTATTATATTGGCCACTTCTTTCTTAAATGTGTGTTGCTGTTTTCTTATTTCATTATTTTCCTTCTTCATGCTTATTATTTGGAAAATATTCTTAATTTGAGAATATATTTTACATAGATTTTTTTTTTATAGTATTTAAAATTATATATGACACTTGTATATATAATATTATATCATATTTAGTCATATATTCATTAGCGTGATTAGTATAGTAGATTAGTATAGTATAATTTGATTTCTTATATTGGTAATATTATTACTAATATATCATCAGTAATGTGTATGTATCGTTATTATACATTATAGTTGTGTTTTATGATACAAAACGAATTGATAACAAGGATTTAACTCTCCTGTCCCGCTCTACGTGAAAACTTAAAAACAACAACATCATAACACTACATCTTACATGTCAACCTTTCAGCATCCAAATCACGCACTATAAAACATGATTCACGTACATTTGTTGGTCTAAATATTGTATTGCACAGTATAAAAGCTATGTGAGTATCAATCAAATCTCTGGAAGAATATATGTCAAAATTCATAATATAACAAAATGTATAGATACGAAACTGCGGTGTAGTGAACTAAATTTCTTCATCCCAAGCAATATACAGTAACAACTTATTTGAATGTTCTAACGCGACATCGCGAGAAATCACGAGCTTTACATGGAATCACAATTTTGAATCGGAGTTGTATGTCTTAAACTCGAAATGGTTGCAAAACTTCATACTATTTGTCTTGTAAATGAAGTTCTAGCAGCAGTCAATATATGTAAATTGCATCATTAATCGCTAGGCTTTATGTCTGCACGTTCGACATTGTTTGGTGAATCTTTCTAAATTATTCAATTACTTATGGTTATAAGCCTGTCGAATTTTCCGCTAAAACCAATACATTTGAATGTCAGTACGTCAATTTTTTGTTGTTGTCGTTGTTGTTGTTGTATGTGTGTGTGTTCTTCAAGTAATTGTCGTTTTTAGTTAACGTCTTGTTTGTCACATTTTTATTTTCTTGAGTTGAATTTTATAGTCATATATTCTAGAGTCACGTAATATATCTAGAATAAGATGTACTATTAGTGCTATAACATGTAGAAAACATCTCTCTTTTTAAACGAGTAATATAGAAGTAATATGAAAACAACACAAGCCATCGATCATAAACACATAAACATTAGATTTATAGTTGTGTGTGTGTGTGTGTGTGTGTGTGTGTGTGTGTGTGTGTTAAGAAGTCCAACACAAGCAATTGAACAAAAGTGGTTAACGACGTCGAAAATTTCGACCCTCACGCATATTATCCAAGTTTTTTCTTTTTTATATATAATTTTTTTTTATAACATAATTTATATATTTTTTTCTCATAATTCATAAGAAAGGGAGCCGTGGCCCAGTGGTTACATGTCCGACTGCGGACCCTGAGGTTGTGGGTTAAAATCCCGTTTTGGGGCAAGGATTTTTTATTAACTTCCAGGACGCAACATATTCGTCTTACCCCGGAACCGTCGAGAAAGATTAGCATGAGCTGTAAAATCTTGCTTCCAAATCGACGTAAAATAAATAAGTAATAAATTCGTCGAATATGTTCTAAAACAAAGTATAACTTTGAAAATATCGCTTTCAGAAATAGAAACTAGAATGCAACTTCAAATAATTAAACAAGTGAAATATTTTTGACATAGTTATCGATTTGCCATCTCTTAGAAATATAAGATTATTCCACTAAGACTTTTTTTCGGTAATTGATGCCCTAAAACCAATTCATCCGGTCCTGGAAACAAAAAACAAGCGGATTTGCAGAGTCCTTGTGAGAAAAATGATACCTCCCCAAAGACAAAGCGATGTTTCAGCCACATGCCAGACGAAGAAAAAATAGAGTGTGAACACTTAAAAGGTATGTCACGATTATTCAATGTTAAACCATATCCCTGTTAGAACTTACGTTTCCGTAATTCATTGACAAACATCTCGCGTTATATCACCGTTTTTTAATGGTGATCGAAATTTGCGAAGCACGAAGGCAGCGTTCCTAGCAACTCTATGCAGAACCTTACAAGTCAATGTCAAATAATTAGACATAATCCAATTCTAGGTTTATTCAAAATTGATTCCCATGACAAATTGTTATTTGTGTATTGACGTTAATCTAATAAACATAGCCCATCTCTCTCGAGGTCTGGAACATCGATTGAATCTTCACACTATCGCCGACGGAAAGTTTTCCCCTGCATCGAGTCCCAGAGCTTGAGTGGATTTCAGGAATCACGTAAACACAATGTTTTTTCTTTTTCTTTCTTTTCTTTGTTTCTTTGTTGAGCAGGTGGAGAGACACCCTATTACATTTATTCATTAAACCATCTGTATCCCGTCCGTCGTCTGCAATGGATGTTTTTATGTTATTTTTTAATTATTTCATTTTTATGCATTGTTCCTATACATGAATATCTGTATTTGAATTGTTTTCCGATTACTCAATTAAATCCTTTCCTTTTTTTTCAGCGTAGCTGTATAAAACTGATTTTGACCTACTTCTTCAACCAATCAAATGAAGCCAATGCAATGCTATCATTGGCTTGTATAATTTATTTTAGGATTATCCAATTTAAAATGAGAATTTCAGATTATACATATCTTTCTACTTAATATAACAGTTTGTTGTTTTTTGTTGTTGTTTTTTTGTTGTTGTTTTTTTGTTTCTTTTGTTGTTGTTGTTTTTTCAGTTTAAACATGAAAGTATCACAGTAATGAACATTTAACACTTCCTTATCAATTAAGGTATGCTGCTTAGGCGACATGATTTAAAACAACTAAAAAAGAAGCAGGCGTATGTCTATTTTAAGGAGGTAACTAGCTTCTTTCGGATTCGCTTAGTAATATATAAATTGTCTTTACTTTAGAAAAAATCAGCAAGTACATACTATTCAATGGAGATGATAGATTAGCTTTTTTTAGTTTGCAAATTAAGTCCCTTTTGCTATATAGTCTTCACAATACCACCATAATCGTTGTACTGTATTTATAAACATTTTTGCTAACGCTAACTTTATAATAGTTTTGATCTGTTTTAATTGACAATTATTTAACTACGCATAATATCTTTCTTTTTTTTTTTAAATATATATATATATATATATATATATATACGTGTATTTATTTTGTTCCTATAAAATAATATTTTCTACATTGTATTTGTTTTGTTTCCGCCGATTCATTCTGATCCTTTTGCTTGTATTCGGCTACACTTCTTGCAATCGTACCTCAATAAAGTTTCCACATTTTCTCGCGACTTGTAATCATTATCTATCCAGCTTTGTCGATAACTACTAGTACTTTCATTATTTAACTTTGTACATGTTCAAGTCAGTTGTTAAATTATGATACAATTTTTAAATTTTCCAAAATTATTTGAACAAGTCATGAAATATGATTCAATATGTAACAGCTTTTCCTACTTATATATAAAGTGGTTCCGTTTATGGACTTAAAATCAATAACTTCAATACCCTAAGAATTAACGAATAAAACTTTGGTAAACATGAAGCCGTACTGTGCAAAAATAAAATTGAATTTAGAGATTATAACAAAACGAAATTATTACGTAAACCGCCATATTTTGATCACCTGGGCCCAAGTTCTTGAAAATAGTACTAATACTAAAACTTGGACCTAGGCTTAAGGTAAATTCCCTGTAATGGAACCGCTACGTCTTGGACCACTTAACCTCTACCAAGATAACCAAGGTCCCCTAATGAAACATTGGGTAACCTTGGTTATCTCCTTGAAAGGCCATGAGGTCCGAAATGTAGTGGAACTATAACAAGGACTTTACCTTAAGTATGATGAACATGTTTAACTAAGATTGATCGATGAGAAGTGTTCACCTCTTTTAAGCACATTCTCAGCTTAGTCAAATTTCGTACTTAGTTATGCCCGAAAAAGTGTTTGGGAATACCCAGAATCACACAAACGTTGAGCAGATGTTTAAGTCTGTGATTGTATTTAAACATATTTCGAGAACTAGGCCCCGTGTTCTCAAAAACACTTAAATACGATCTCAGGCTCATAATTGAGTTTCATACTCAAATCCCTATTGAAACTTATGGGCATAGTTTGAGTCTGAGTATGGAATCATGCTTAAGTACTTCATTTTTTGGGGGGAGGGGGATACAGGGCCTGGTCTTTGTCCAATACGCTATTTCTTTTTAAAATGTGTTGACAGTCATTTTATTTAGTCATTCTTCCAAATGGCAGACAGTAAAATGAGGATAAAAACCAAAAGCTGCATGGCTGGGGTAATAGGAGGTTTTGTTTCGTAGGCAACGTAACTTGAGAGTCCTATATCGTCCACTTTTCTTCCTATAATCTCACGCAGCACGGAAATACGAACATTTTATTCGGTCCAGCCGCTATGATAATATCCGAGAGGTCTTAACGTTTACAGTTTCAGCCAACATATAGGAAAAGTCATGGACCATTATGTCAATTAATGTCTGTCTCATTGTCCAAATGGTTTTTCTGCTTGGATTTAACGGCCACAATAATGCTTTCTCCTCCTCTTTATCTTCTTGAATTTCATAATAATATACTTCTCATGTTAAAACAATGATCATCGGAGAATTATCATTTCGCTTTTAGAAGAAAAGGAACATTTATCATTTTGTAAGATTGCCATCAAGTATGAAATGTTTATTTGATAAGAATACATTTATGCAAAACTTCTTGTTGATAACAGTCTGTATACAGCAGGCACTTTAAATATAGGCTACGATTTCTATCATTCATTTAACCCAGACAAGAAAATAGTACGGAGTTAACAGCATAGTATTACTGAGCCATAATAGATGCTGACGTTAAGGAATTACGTTTGGTTTGGTTGAGAATATTAAGGTAATAATATGACTCTAAGAAGTCGGTAAAACTGAAAGATAAACACCTGACCAAAAGATCGTCAATTGAGTTAAAATCGAATGAAATGTGTTTATTGAATGTAGTCTGGTAATAGAGGCGTACTTACAACAAACACATTTTATTCAATATACAATCATCACGGGAGACTTCCTCACCTGATGTTCCCTGAACCAACGGCGTACTCAGCAGAAATATGAAACTGTCCGAAATAACGGGTTTTCACGTGACGAAAGAAATAGGTGAGCGGGATTTGAACAAGATCTCTCTGAGATAAATGATATCTTGCAGATGCGTACAGACGCTTAACAAACAGACGCTTAAAAGTATCACTCATAAAAAAGATCTGCGGTCTGAGAAACATACATTTTTGCTTTAATCGGCAGCAAATTAAAGAGAAAACTCACTATATTTATAATCGATATGCACAATGTTTCACATATCACGTTATCTCGCAATCACAAGATCGTACACGTAACTTATCGAGATATTCTCTTGTCTTGCTCTTTACCTGTATCAGAGTTGCGAGTCTCTTTTAGGTTAAGAGGTATTTCGCATTACGTTACAAACGTACCCGTAAGGAAGCCTTCCAGCTGGCTGCGGTAGGTCCGTGCATCCGGGGTCTTCTTCCACCTGTAATTAGCTGGACGTCGCTATATGACTGAAATACTGTCGAAGCGACGGTAAACTCAAATAGTCAAGTCAAGTGAAGACAAACGTATCCAGCTGTGCAATCTCTTCGTGTGTCTCCATGGATTTCTAGATGCAGATTCTGTAATGTAAGTAAATTATGCAGCTTGATAACACTGTATAACAATGTATAACACTGTATAACAATGTATAACAACATTATAGTGATAAAAGGCTATATGCCTCTAAAAGGTTTTACACGAAAGAAACTGTATAGATCTTAAATCCCTTATTTCCGAACGATAACAATTTGCTGTGTATCAATAACCGGAAAGGTCAATTCGTGTTTTATTGTGTGCAAAGTTTAAATATTCACTGTTTTTGATACTATGAGGTAATGACTGATCTGTAGGGATGTCAAACCTAAAAATAGAAGTGTTATATAACGAGTTTAGGAGTTTATGTCGATAACAACCATGGCCCTTATTTAGATATATTACTGTAATTTAAATTCAACCTCATATTCACTTTAATTATCCTACTACGACTAAAGTATGCTATCTGCCTGTAAAAAGTTATGAAACGATTCTGAATCTGTATTGGCTCTTTTTTATTTCTTTTGATCATGTCAGCAAGAATATTTTCACAAGCTACAATATGAATTTACATATTTGGTGAAAATGATATCGAGCAACATGCACCGGGTTTGTAAATATCAATCCAATATTGAGTCGTTCTTTCCTCAAACGGGCACAGTTGTGGATCATTTTTAATCAATATGTTTCTCCGTAGGACAGGTACGCGTATGAACAACCTATTTCAGTATTTTTATTTCATAAGTATGTAGTACCTGCAGTATTAATTATTCTGCAATGTTTTCAATTTCACATATCAGGTGGATTCACGAACCTTACCAGTGGCGCCGTGGTCCAGTGGTACCGGACACGTCTGCGGTTTCGAACCTCATAGGGGGCAAGGATTTTTGTGGCCTTCCCAGACGCAATGTGCTGGTCCAACCCAAGATAAGTGTAAGAACTTGTTTCCCAATCGACATAAAATAATTTAAAACAAATTTACACATAATAATAAAAAAAATCATACTAGACATACACTTCCGCATGGGGGGCGGGGCACAATGTGATAACTAATTCTTAATTAAAAATCTGATCTAATAACAATATTCCCACTGATACAAACTTGTTGCTTGTTGTGTTTACATTGCACATGATAATACATTCTGAAGAAAAAGATCTGATGCACAAATCTCGGCAATAAAAAACATTCTCTGAAAAATACTATAACGCACATTCCACCTCTTGTTGACACAATGTCAAGAGCATGTTGGGAAAACTATTTACAAATGCACAGTTTGTGGCATTAGTAACCTTTAAATAAGACTCTTTCTTTTCTTAAAGGTTTCTATGTGGTCCCCCGTGAGTTTTATGAGCTTTATTTCTTCTATGCAATTTGCCAAAGATTTGACAGTAGGCTGCTTTCAATATGTCATTCAGGTTGTTGTGAAAACATTTCTAACGATATTGTTTGATATGTCTTTTTGCATAGCCGCCAGTAATCCCGCTTGAGTGACGGCATTAAACGTTTCATAACATTCCTTGGCAGAAATAAACATGTTATTTTATACGGCTTTAATATCTCAGATTTATTTAAGACGTTTGAAATAGCTGCAAGATCGGCATCACCTAAAACTAGAAATTCAAAGTTATTCCTAGCAAACACAGTCGAACCAAATTAATCAAAGCAGACTTCAATGCGTCTTTCTATTTGATTATCAAATCATTGGAATTCTCGGCTCTTGGATGAGATAAGAAAAGAATAGACAAGTCAAACTGTCTTACCTTTCACGTTTGTCAAAAACATTCGGAAAAGGAGTCGGAATCAATACGAACTTCAGTGTCTGCGATAACAGTCCCAAGTCATTCGTAGAACGGTTTGTTTGTTTGTTTAGATTGGCTTTATGTCCCACCGACAGTATTTCAATCATTTTTGGGACGTTTATGTCTACATGAAACATATAAAGTGTATTACTAAATGGCATGACACCACATCTAGACCTTGGGGTACCATCAAGTACAAGGGAGATTTACCAGTACTATTTTAAAGACGTTAGTATGGTGCTGTATACAGTATGAACATTCTTACTTTGTAGCTAAATATGATTCTAATAATATATGTATTATGTTCAATTTTTCTTTAAAAAATAAATAGTACTTGTATAGCTCATTTGCTTGACGCTCAGCATATAAGGGTAGTTCCATGACTGGTTGGCAAGGGGCTGGGATAATTTGACTGGACGTGGTTTCATGCAATATTTATACTGCATGATACTGCAATGTGACAACACTATCTGTCTCACGTAGAAATGTTATAAAAATGACCAAACTACTGTCGACGAGACGGATAACCCAATAAACAAAAAACAATATTCTATTCTGACCTACTTTAGAACAAGACATTTTATATGTATCAGCCTTTTTTCTACTTGTTATTCAATGTTTTTGGTTTAAAGGCTGAGCTGAATGTCATCGTCATTTGCAATATGTTAAAACAATTATGTCTGATCTCGATCAAATAGGAACGTCATGAAACCCCGTTAAAACACGCACACTTTTAAGTATCTATATCGATTTTTAACTTGTTATTCATATAATAATCCTTATAGATATTACAATACCTAATCATTCATAAAATCTGCTGTACATCTGATTGTAGGAAAAAACGAAACATGTCTTAATTCTATAAAAAAACTCTTATCTTAAAATTTAACCTCGATTCAAATTTTTGAGATTAGTAATTCCCTTATATATGAACAACACGTGTTGGAATGTTGCATACTACAAACGCATTTCTATCGTTTCTTACTTTTAACTGTCAGTATTTTAGTAATGACCCTTCAGTTGATAAAAAGAATATCACTTAAGTATGCTTCGTGTAACCATGTCTTTTAAGTGTGCTGTGTATTCATTCGGATATATATACACATACTTATCATGCAAATCGCTTATTAAAAACCTTACGTTTCCTATTTTGTCATGCACATCCGTAATCCAAACGTTACGTTTATTATTATTTAAGTGTGGAATATACATATTATATCACAATTGTTTTAAGCAGACATGAAGTAATTAAAATGTAATTCATCTGTAGTTGCATTACCTTAACACTGAATGTAATACGTATTTCATGATAAATTCAATTGCATGTTATGGTAATGTAATCAATTACAAGACGTACGTAAATGTCTGCAATTCAAATTACATTTCAATTACATGCAACCCAGGAATACGCTGAGAGGGATGAATATATTCGAAAGCACTTGGTTCCCAGCTGACGTAAAAAAAAGGTTTAAGCTAATGGCATGCGTCTTATAATGCACTAATTTATGTGTGGGTGTTTGTGCGCATGCGTGTGTCTATTAACCACGTGTACCCGATCAGATCTTCTTTAAAAGAAATCATACCATTTGTCTAAGTCCATCATTGTTTGTATGAAAAATGTATTACACATTAACCCTTTCCCTCATATATACTCATTTTGACGCACTCAATAGGTACCACATAAAGCCTGATCTGCAGAAAACCACAGTTAAACCTTACCAAATTTAATTACAAAATCCTCATTTCCAGACCACTGAGGAGCAGCGAACAGCATAAAACCAGATCAGCCTGCGAGTTACTCGCAGGCTGATCTGGTTTTATGCTGTTCGCATAGGTCTTTTCATGGTTTCCTCTATGAGGGAAAGGGTTAACACTACAATAGATGTCTAATCAAGCTGCTTTTCATTTGCAAACTTTTGTCATTTGTTATAAAATAAAATATAAAAAAACTTAAAGAGTATGGATAACTTATTTGGATTAAGATAACAGTGGTTTATCGTCTTTAGTGAGATTTCCACTGTGATATTGAAGGTTCTACCTAGTTGATATATGACGCATTTGAAAAAAAAAATTCTTTGTTCCCTAAAGTTTCCACCAAATATTTTGGTTTGTATTCCTTGGGTGTGATTCGTAGATGGTCATTTTTGCTTAACATATCGCAATGCATATTCATTATTCAATGAATATTATTCAATATTCATTTCGAATAATGATACATTTATTGAACGTTTCAGTTGTGACTCTGTGCTTACATGTTTTATTGACTATTGAAGCGCATAACTTAAAAGTATGCATAATCATAATTTATTAATTGAAATTGTAATAAATTAGATTTTACGATGTGCATAATGGTTATTGTGATGACATTTTGGAAATAAATGTAATATTATTATGATATTTGATCATAGAATTGTTCTGGTACCGGTCGTAGAGGTTGTGTGGTTGGAGCGTCAGCCCCTGAATCGAAAGGTGGTGGTTCGATCCCCTGCTGCGACATAGCAAATACGTAAAACTAGTTTTGGTATAGCTCCCTTGCTTGTAACCCAGCAAATAAGCGTAGTTCCAGGACTGGTTTACTAAAAATGTATTATACGTTGGGAAACAAGTTCTTACAACTTATACTAATCCCTCTCGATGGGCTCTGTGTACGACCAGTACTTAGCGCCTAGATCCTTGCTTCTTCGGAACTGCAGTGAACAACTTAGCCTATAGGACTGAATGCAGTATTACGTCACATTACTTTGAAAGTTCTAACGAAAGTGAGGCAGCACTATATCTGTCTCTAGTAGACAAAGTCTCCAAATGACTGAAATACTGTCGGCGGAGTGATAAATCCAATAAACTTATAACAAACGTTGTCCCAGGATACAGATCATATTATAACTAACGTGCATTCAATGATGAGTGAGACACGTGCATTTCTTGCAACCCTGGTGATGTTATGTACTGTTTTTGTTGTAGAATTATGTTTAAAGCAATTAAGGACCTAAGATAATTGTCAATACCGTTAGTTTATGCCCAGATATATATGTGTTTAACATCACACAATATATAATAGACTCATTATAAGTCACCGACGATGGGATATTAAACCCATCAAAACAAACATAACATAAGAAACACTGATACATTCTTTGCAAAGTTTTTAATTTTAAACTCGTTTGGTCATGTTTCACCATTTTTGTCAGATTCTAATTCTACAAATAATTAACTATTTGCAAAAACAATTAATGCAAACGCTGCGAAATATTAGTGATAAACGAAGGTTACTGCATCAGCAAATAAATGTTTTTGTCCGTCCCGAATCCAATCTTCGCGGCGATTATTTGTCTACATCAGCAAGGGCAGTGTGTAGGGCGACATTGAAATAAATAGCAGCAATTAAGAAGTCGATACAAGCAAATAGTCCGAAGCCGTAGCATCATCGTCATGCCATCGTCTACTGTGTACAAGCCGTTTGATGTATAGCAATGATGGACGTCCATATGATAATGCTAACATAAGCTTCTTACATGCTTTAATAACACAAATACCCCCAACTACTTCAGCCGCCTTTCTTGCAAGTCAGAAAGAGCTGTTCTTTGATTAAAGAGATAACAATCAGTGAACATCTGAGGAAATGTGCGTAGCATTTAGTTTTGTTACAAATCGGCAGTTTGCGGATCAATACTGATTCCATTAGTTTAGTTTTGTTTCTAATTCTTTTGGGAAAATATAGTCAGCATTTTGAATAATTCGATAAACTGAAGTGTATCTATATTACTAATAGAGCTTTCGGAAAAGCCCATCAAAATTTATCGCATACTTTAAAATCTAATATAGTTTTTTCTCTAAATTTTGTTATAGAATACAGTGCGGTTAAATCAAACTGTGAAATAGATAAATACACTCCTTTCCATTTTATGTCTTTCTACTTGAACATAATGCGTGCCTCAAATTGTTTCATAAATATTATGAAAGTCCCAACATCTCCTTCATCTTTTCCAAAGTCACGTACAGTTCGTGAATCTATCCTTTCTCGAATCTGTCTGGTCTGGCTCTCCTCTATTTGCTCATACCATAACTGGACGAACTTCACGGCAAAGAAAAATCCATGGTTTCATACGCCATATAAAGTTCAGTAATTTGATATATTTTTAAATCGTTGGTAATCATTTATACAATAGTGAGCCTTAACGCTGTTTGTTTTTCACGTCGTTTTCTGTAAAAAAAATAGTTTCCGAATCTGTTGAAACTCAAATAAAAAAGCTATAAGCTACAGCCGAGACCCAATAAATTATACGGACCTATCGACTGTGATGGCATTTGTTTTAACGTCTCCGAAGTGTTTTCAAAACCATTAGCACTAGTACCACGTGATTTGGCCGAGTAGTGCAACTTGATATTCATTAAACATATCTAAATAATGATGACATATTACGTTTGCCCCCCCCCCCCCCCCCACTCTTGATGTCCTTAGAAATGCCAAACACGTTTCCTAATCTCATGTATAGATATATTGATATATCTTCAATCACTTGCTGTTTAAATTTATTTTTTTTAAATAAAGGATAGGATATATAATTATATTATTTTGATCCCCGTCTTATCTGACTTGACTTGACTTGACTATTTGAGTTTACCGTCCCTTCGACAGTATTTCAATCATATAGCGACGTCCAGCTAATTACAGGTGGAGGAAGACCCCGAATGCACGAAGACATCCGG
>CM037793.1:27207996-27257996 GCA_021229015.1 Solen grandis | reverse complement strand
TATGAGGGAAAGGGTTAAAGCGTAGTTGTGCTGAACGCAGCTTATATCCATCAAACAATTTGAGAATCTGAAATATGTTACTTACCATGTCCGAGACATTGCGATGTTTAACTGATTAACACACGTCCATTTTCAGATTCTTTGTCTTCCACGATAGTGTAACAGTTTTATATTTGTCAGTCCATGATATGGAGAAAAAAAACAAGATGCTGAAATAGCTATCGTGAGGCATATGAAACCACATTGGGGGTTGTTAGTAAGTGGTTAATCAAATTGTTCATGCTATCTACTCTTATTTCACGAAAATTGAATTTGGCCGTGAAACCTTATTCCGTGTTCAAAGAATATTAATAAGCATAGATGTCAGTACATTGTATCCTTTGGAATAATTTCACGGATTCATGGATCATTTCAGTAACGCAAATTAGATCTCCCCTTCACAACTGTGAGATTATATATTTGATATCGTATGTTACGCGTTTTATACACATGAGGAAGAGTAAGTTAGAAAAGAACAATACTATCATACTATCTTACTTTAACAGTACTTATGCAGTGTATATATATATATATATATGTGTGTGTGTGTGTGTGTGTGTGTGTGTGTGTGTGTGTGGAAATTTTTTTTACAATGATTTTGAGGAAATGGCTACTTTCATGAAACATTCACCCTTTTTAAATGTTATAAAATATATTTCCAAAAATACCATTAGTCTGGTTTAAATTGTTCCTTTTAAATAAATCTATGTAACCCAATGGGCATATGGAAAAGTAACCTCATCAGGTCTTAAGTTTATATCCTGCGTGAATTTTTCAAAAAAAAAACAAATAAAACTTGATGATATTTTTCAAAGTTTCAGAAATGAAACTAGATGAATTAAACTTGGCATGCATGAAAGATTCTTAAAAATTTCCCAATATATACGTATATATATTTCGTAAAGAAATCGGGTTGTATTGGCAACAAACAAATATCCTTTGAAGTGTTCTTCTTTGAAAAATCGATGGTCAGAAATTGATTCTACTTTGCATGAATGACCATTTGCATGTCTCTAAAAAATGCTCTATCAATGTCATATTATATAAAAAGATTAAGCTTCGATGAACAGTCTGTTTTCCTTATTTACATTCTTTATAAAACAGCAAGTGGTACTACATGCAATCTAAATACTTCCCCACAAATATAGAACATGTACGTGAATACAAGGCGGTGAAGGACCGATTGATATTATGTCAGCGACTATAACATCTATATATCATTAGGCATTTTGGTAGAACAATGCAATTATCATAAAAATGCAAGGAAAGTATTGTCTATTTTATTGCATTACTGGGTTAATCATATATGGCAGCGGATATGTCTTCTGTCTGCCTTTGTTGTATACGTCATCTTAAAAGACAACCAGCGGCAATTAGACTTAAGGCTAGACAGTGTCTTTTCTCGCGAAGTCAAAACGGCCATATTGACTTTGGCATGTTGAATCTCAACGGGATTCGCAGCTTTCCACCGTAAAAGTCAGTCAGATACATCGTTACTCTTCATTCGTCTCATGACATTTCACCAAATGTGAAATAAGTACAAAAGCATGCTCAGCCAGCGACTTATTTTTTTAGATGAACCAGTTTCTTCCGACAGCCATCTTGTCGGAACTAGTATTTTGGCTGGTTTGTTTTGAAACAGTTGATTGTAACGTCGTTTGAAAAAATTAATGAATATCGTTTAAAAACTGTGAAATATTGAAACCAATGATCATATATATAACAAAGCTGCTTAACCCTGAGGTTTACACGGGTCATTCCTTATCTTAATTATTTGAATGTTAGACATTCGTGTAAAATTGGGTTGAGAAAATTAAAACATCCAACGTACATTAAAATCAACATGCCCTTTGGATTTTTTATCAAAATCAATTCGGTACAAGTGACCTAACCCTTATAATGGCCTTCGCTTCTGAATGGCAATAGAATGAGATTTTCTATTACCCAGACCCCTATCACTATCGCTTTGATTTCAATTTGGGTTACTCTGAAATTTCATGGAGGAAACCTTCATGCTGGCTCCCGGTGGTTCTCCCTGGATGTCTCTTTGAGATCGGCATATTCTTTAGTCTATAATGGGGGACTTTGGTCAGTTATCTCTCCTGCTGACTCCCTTTAATTACCTGGATATAAACCGATACATGCCAAATTGTACATAGGTCTTATCGGTTGAAATCCTTTGTTTTTATCCGTATATGCTATTGGGATGTTGTTACTGGTTTGATGTTAATAATCACTTATGATAATTTAGTTAAAGTTATTGGTACCAAACCATTCAAAAAAATACAGAACTAGTTCCTCTGAATTTTATCCAATATTTGTGGAAATATTTCAGTTTAAACCACATGAAGCAGCGCAATGTATTTAAACGATAAAAACAAAGGAATCCAATAAAAAGGACCTACACATTTTGGAGAGTAGCCATGGGAGATTATTGACCAAAGTCGCCTTTAAGTTGGACGTTGGTTGTCAGCTGACTGAAATAATTTCGCAGCGACTATTTATATTAAATGACAAAACCGCAACCCCGAAAATGACACCCCCCCCCCCCCCCAAAAAAAAAGAAAAAATTTTTGAACAGCAATTTATTTCTTTTTATTATACAACCACCCCCTATTGATACCTCGATTTCACAAAATCAAGTGTTGAAATACATTGGCGTAACAAGGCATAAATTGATGTGCAGGCCCGGGATAGAAGGTCCAGAGGCATGCTTTCCCGGGATTTCTCTATGATACACGTAAGTGCGCATTCCGGTATATGTTAGGTTTAAAAAATCAGTAATTTTGCACCTTATTAATGCATTTTTTTTTTTTAAAAAATTTGACTTTTGGAAAATACCATTTTCGGAATGATTTGCAGGCCCGGGCCTAAAGATCCTAAAAAAGGAGCTACGCCATTAAAATATAAAATTCATGCTCGCTGTCTTGTTCTGTAATGACCCGCATTGTATGGTCATGGCGTGATGCACTTTATAAAATGTTCAATAATGCAGAAATGCAGTTTATCTTGGGTATTCATAAATTTCAGTGCGTGTTTACTTCAATTTTCTTTACGAAATAAGGAATGTTTGAATTGGAATGTTCGATTCACAATACCGTAATTTCCAATTTAGCTTAACATCCAAACAAATGAACACTTTGGTATGCAAAAGCATATAACAGTCATATGATGAAGTATGCAAATGATTACATCTTAATTCAAATATTTATCGTAGTTAGAAAACCTCGTGAGAGTCATGTTATATAAACAATCGTGAGTGATTGTTAAAGCAATTATTCAAATGATTCAACTTATTTATGAATAACCTGAAATGGAAACATAAATATTTAATGTATTTTCTGGTTAAATAGAATTGTTTTAGTTCTACACTCAAAACAAGTTTGTTGCTGCGCGATTTTTATTTCCCGTGCTTTAAAACAATTACACTGAAAAAGAACGCGTATGCTTTGTTTTCGAATTTGCTTCTCTGATGTAATATAGACATGTAGGTCACACCTAGACAAACAAATAATTCTGTAATAATATTTCATTTAGAAACAAATGAATCTAGTATAATACAAATTCTAAAGACTTCTTTAGAAAGAGAAAAGATCAATGTTACTATCTCAAGAAAATTGTTGTCATATTCTGAATAGAGAATCAGATTCCTAAGTTAACCTGAATGTAATAGATTAATTCAAGAAATTTCCCTAAGTAATTGAACCTGAAGTTAAGGAAATTCAAATTTTTTTGTTTCTTAAGATAATTGACAGTATTTCAGTCATAAAGCGACATCCAGCTAATTACAGGTGGATGAAGACCCCGAATGCACTGAGGCATCCGGTTAGAACCACCGACCTACCGCAAGCCAGCTGGAAGGCTTCCTCACATGAAAATCTGAATGATCCTGCAGGAACTCGAACCCACGCGGTGAGGGGCTGAGTGAGTGTAAAAGTCGACTTCAATCGGGGTAAAGGCTTTATTGCTGTAAAGGCTATATTATGGACACATTGTATAGTTGTGGAAGTTATAATCACTTCATCATTTACAAATCAGTTCCACAAAATACTATACAAAATAAACGTTGCTAACGCTTTTAGCAGTGGCATTTTTTTAAAAGGATGACTAAGTATGCAGGTATATATCGAAAAAGTGTAAGAATAACAGTCAATTCAAACCAACATATAAAGAAATTTCAACTGACTTCTTTGACATCGAGAAATAAACACGTTTTTGCAATTTATACTTATTTCTCTTTACTGTTCCTGAGTTTTAACAATGGACCTGGAAAGCTATTAAAAAAAATTATCGACCTTGCGCGGTTCGAATTTTCAACTCTCGGAAACGGCAGTATATTTATGTTGTTTTCAAAACTCAATTAATTTAAAGGGTAACATTTTCATTCCGAATTTCTTTTTAACATATATTAGTATTTGAAATAAGTTGTCAACTGTAGCTTATAGAAGACTTATACAAAAGCCGTTGAGGGATGGAACATTTGATTCCAAAATATGATTATATATGTTAAGTCATATACACGTTAAGTCGCATGAAAAATACCCAACGGAGCTGAAAGGAACTTACAATTGTTGTGGCTAATGAACATTTATCATTCTTTCGAAATACCATAATATAAAATGAAATCATTTTTAAATTTCAATATAATTACTTTCTTAGCCTTGTCATCCCAAGGAAAAATCATGTTTGTGCCTTCATCACCCGTAATTAAATGACAAAAACGCAAGAAGAATGATGCTGTTTTTAATGTTTTATGCCCCAATCGCAGAAAAGCGAACTCTAATTGGATTCCATGATTGGCACCAATTAATAATGAATCAATTTCTGACCAGGGGGCTATAAGGGTGTTCATATAATTAAATTACATTGACGTAATTCTGTTTATGGAATCATTTCATCGGGAACTGAGAAAAATATTGATTTCTATCCTCATGGATAACATTAAGATGCTTTGTTTTTATATCCAACAGTCGAGCGAAATGTCATGTTCTAAAATGAGTTCCAAGTAACTTCCTTTTGCATTTAAGCATTTACATATACGTAAAACATATAACACAATACTAGTTTGGTAATATCAGAACTGGCCACTAAACTCAGGTTGACCGCTTTATACATGTGGACGCTTATACAGGTTCATCTGTACTCTTAATCCTGCTTGATCAAAAGTTGCAATCTTTTAACGTAATGTAAGTTTGCATGTATGTAATGTACTATCCCTCCACTAAAATATATTCATATAAATTCACATGTGAGGAAGCCTTCCAGCTGCGGTAGGTCGGTGGGTCTACCCGGATGCCTCCGTGCATTCGGGTCTTCCTCTACCTGTCATTAGCTGGACGTCGCTATATGACTGAAATACTGTCGCAGCGACGGTAAGCTCAAATAGTCAAGTCATATAAATTCAGTTCAATGTGCATTTTACTTGACTTACTATCATGCCTTTATATAATTATTTTTATTTTACTAATACAAATAAATTCGATGCGTGTAAACTTCATCTCGAAATGTTGTAACTGTTGTTATTTTGAGTTTATCGTCTGTGCGGTGAGTGACAACCAGTGTTCTGAGAGAGAACGGAAGAGCTGCTGATTCATCGCAAGCTAAACACGCGTGTCCTTTTATAATTCCATCTTTATATTTGAGTTATTAAATTCATAAGTGATCACTCAACTAATAAAAGAGCTGAATTTGAGCGATTCCATTTCATTCCATTCCATGAGGTTGCACATTTATTCATTGTTATTAAAAAGGTGATATGTTAAATTTAACAGTGACTTACGGCTATAATAGTTTTAGAACTAACTTGAAGTTCTATTCTTTATTTTGAGCTAATCCAAAACCATATAGTAAATTCAAAGAGTGGCTCATGGGGAGATACTTCGCACTAAATTCTAAATTAGCAAGCAATGTTAAACCTATAGCACTGTTTCTTTCTTTATTCCTGTGTGATTTTATGCTTTCAAGGTATGTTTTTTTTTGGGGGGGGGTTAACGTACCACAGACAGTATTTCAGTCATTTGGAGATAATGTCTATTTGAGACAGATATAGAGCTGCCACACTGCAGTATAACGCGATACACATGTGGCACATTATCCTGACACCAGGCCAACCAGTCCTGGAACTACCCTTATATGCTGAGCGCCAAGCAAGGGAGCAATAACACTTAGCCACCGGGGTCGGTTTTCAAAACAGGACTGTCTCCCATCTCGTTTACACAGGAACGGTATAAGACTTTTGATCGAAAAATAAATATCGTAAAGTGTTCTGTTGGGACCAAAAAGTGTTTAGTATATATGAAAACATATTTCAGTTGTGAACAGATTGATTGTTTTCTTATGTTATAAGGTGTTCAGTTAAGGCATCGTTTTGATCAAACACGAAAATAAACTCCAGTTGCACCGTGTTGCTAGCATCGATATAATTTCAGCACTGCTGCGCTGGAAGTCCCAACTACTGGAGTATTATTGCTTCGTTTTATAAACGGAAATTGAATTTAGATGTTTTCGCTTCATTAGCCTTATTCCGAGAAGAAGGAAGAAATTCCGATAAAAGATAATCTTAAGTCTTATTGTATGAGTGTGAGGGTCAGATTTAAGATCTTTACACATATCCACCTACAGGAAAAAATGTCGCGATGTGATTTGTCAATACCGGTCACGTGATCGTGGTGTATTTTTTCATGCACCCTTGAACTTCTTTTATTGCTTTGAATTCTTATCCAAGTACAACGGTAGACTTTCTATCCATCTTCTCCGGTCTGCTGGGTTGAATAAAAGATTAACTCAAGACAAAGATTTGAAAAAAAAAGTATTTGTAGTACTGAAGAAATAAACAATCTAAGCACATTTCAAGACATCTCTTGTTTTTATACTTAAAACAAATGTTACTTTGCATATATTTCTATCGTAGTGCGCTGTTCCGTGCAATTTGACGTAGTCACATGAATTGCAAGAGTCTTTAAATTACTTTTGCGCAAGATAACTTTGGTATTGTTAAAGTCAAAGCATAAAATTTGCTTCAATGACTATCAGTGACTGAATGGAATGCACATGTATTTTAACAGGTTTCAGTGCATTGCGGTAGGTCGGTTGTTCTACCCGGACGCCTCCGTGCATTCGGGATCTTCCTCCACCTGTCATTAGCTGGACGTCGCTATATGACTGAAATACCGTCGCAGCGACGGTAAACTCAATAAATTAATCAATCAATCATCAAAACATAAATGTTGACATGGATGTTCATGAAAAAATGGGTTTTACAGCAAAAACCACTATTGCAGTTTTATTCTGGTGTCAGTATTTAATCCTTCAACTGATTACAGTTTTCGCAATGAATTTTATTATATAACAAATCATGTGTGTAGGTATGATGTGTTTATGATATGGATGGCTAGGTAAATTTAAAAATAAATGTATACATGTTTGGCATTTTTGTTTTGTATTGCTTCTGTTATTCAATATCTAATATATTATTATTATTAAGTATGCAATCATTTTGTCAAGTTTCCACTTGAGTCAAAGACTTTTTGGAATTTGCAAAATTTGAACTATGAAACTGAAACTTTGAAATCTCCTGCTCCGATAACAACAATGACGTGAAAAGATGAAATTACCACAATAGGAATACACGTATTACATTTTTTTGAACGGATAAATGTCTCAATAATGTAAAAGCGAACTTTAATTGGATAATTATAGTGGCGTCAATTAATAATGAATCCTTTATTATCAGAGAGACCTTAGAAGAGTCAATTAAATCTTGTTTTGTTAAAGGAGTTCTATTTATGGAATACATTCTTCTGTAAATGAGGAAGTCATGAATTTGTGCATCTCAATAACAATAAAACTTTTCCCTTTGGCATTTGTGTTATAGTAAAATGATGCCTTAATGAACGTGCTCAAGTCTCGTCTTTTCGCATTTAAACTTTTCTGGACAATGATATCAAACATTTGTTGACTGATAAAATATACACATACAACATTGCATGAGGTACTGTCAAAAATAAATATTGTGAATCATAATATCACATAATCGAATAAAAAAAGATAAGAAAAACCGAAACTTTTTGACATAAATATGTTTAGGAGCAACACATTGTCATACTCTAAGATATATTCGCAAAGCAACTTGAGTCAAACGTTAACCTATATAAGTAAACAAAATCAGATATTGTTTAACAGATTACCTGTGCTTAATCACTTGAATAACTTTCTAGAAGGGTAGATGTATGATTTTTTTGTTTTTTAGTTGTTTAATTTTAGAGTCAAATATGTCATAAAATGAAGAATTCATTACAGTTTCTAGTTGAAGTTAAGAGATGTTTACAAATTATCACCTTAAGATGTTTCATTGGATAAGGTCTGCATGGGCGGGCTGGAAAAAGTATCTTGTCTATGTTGATTTTTGTTGTTGTTGTTGTTGTTGTTGTTTTTGTATTTAAATCAAAGACACATCAATACATACTTGGACTTAATGGAAGATTAATTAATGTTCAATAATTACATTAATCACTTTTAATTAATACTTTCTTACATCCTTAAATCTGCAATTTCTCGTTGTAAGGACAAACAGTAAATAGAACGTTACAAACTAGCGCCAGTGTTAGAGTAGTCAGAGCGTCATTTATGTAACTGGGACGTCACAGGATCTGCACTCTTCCACAAATGTATGGCACAAAAGTGTCATTTTTATATATATTCTACACAATAAAAGTTCTGAATCAAACTAGTAAAGTGACGTTCGTCATTCAAACAAATCTCCGGATGACTCAATTAAAGCAAGGGAGTAAAGACAGATACCTAAATCATGAGAAAAATAATGCTGAAATTCGCCCCCAAAGTGTTGTTTTGTGCTAAGTATGCCTTAGAAGAACTGAAATAAATATCTTTTTCAGGAATAAATTTACTCTGATTTTTTTGCTAAGTCTGTGTCGCGGCTTCATGCGTGTCTTTGGTATTACTTAGTTTTCTGTAAAACATACGCGTTCTTTATGGTAACTCAAGAAGGCCGAGGGGCATAATTAGATTTTGCTTCTCGTGTATTTTCTCGGGAAATATCAGATTTCAGAAGTGTTTTGCACGTTTTCTGTCTGTATTCGTACAAATTATCTAATTAAACACAGACAGTAAACACGTACAAAGAATGTCACGTGGAAACTTCAAGCTATATTTGAATCTTTGCAGTGCTAATGACTGTAAAAAGATTAAAACATGAACTGTTACATTTATTTTTAAAGAAATATCTCTCACTGGAAATGCATGTCTTTTTTTACCATACCAATACAAGTATGATAGAAAATATATATCGATTTCCTCATTTTAACCTGAGGACAATCTTATTAACACTTTACCTCATACTGACTCGATTTGACGCCTTTGCAAACAGAGCAAACCAAGATCAGACAGGTGCACTTGTATAGGAGCTCTCTGATCAGGGTGTCATCTGTTTTCTGTCTGATCAGGGTGTCATCTGTTTGCTGTCTGATCAGGGTGTCATCTGTTTGCTGTCTGATCAGGGTGTCATCTGTTTGCTGTCTGATCAGTGTGTCATCTGTTTGCTGTCTGATCAGTGTGTCATCTGTTTGCTGTCTGATCAGTGTGTCATCTGTTTGCTGTCTGATCAGGGTGTCATCTGTTTGCTGTCTGATCAGTGTGTCATCTGTTTGCTGTCTGATCATTGTGTCATCTGTTTGCTGTCTGATCAGTGTGTCATCTGTTTGCTGTCTGATCAGTGTGTCATCTGTTTGCTGTCTGATCAGGGTGTCATATGTTTGCTGTCTGATCAGGGTGTCCTCTGTTTGCTGTCTGATCGGGTGTCATCTGTTTGCTGTCTGATCAGTGTGTCATCTCTTTGCTGTCTGATCAGTGTGTCATCTGTTTGCTGTCTGATCAGGGTGTCCTCTGTTTGCTGTCTGATCAGTGTGTCATCTCTTTGCTGTCTGATCAGTGTGTTTCTGTTTGCTGTCTGATCAGGTGTCTCTGTTTGCTGTCTGATCAGGTGTCATCTGTTTGCTGTCTGATCAGTGTGTCATCTGTTTGCTGTCTGATCAGGTGTCTCTGTTTGCTGTCTGATCAGGTGTCTCTGTTTGCTGTCTGATCAGGTGTCATCTTTTGCTGTCTGATGTGTGTCATCTGTTTGCTGTCTGATCAGTGTGTCATCTGTTTGCTGTCTGATCAGGTGTCTCTGTTTGCTGTCTGATCAGTGTGTCTCTGTTTGCTGTCTGATCAGGTGTCCTCTGTTTGCTGTCTGATCAGTGTGTCTCTGTTTGCTGTCTGATCAGTGTGTCTCTGTTGTGTCTGATCAGTGTCTCTGTTTGCTGTCTGATCAGTGTGTCATCTGTTGCTGTCTGATCAGTGTCCTCTGTTTGCTGTCTGATCAGTGTGTCTCTGTTTGCTGTCTGATCAGGTGTCATCTGTTTGCTGTCTGATCAGTGTGTCATCTGTTTGCTGTCTGATCAGGTGTCATCTTTGCTGTCTGATCAGTGTGTCTCTGTTTGCTGTCTGATCAGTGTGTCTCTTTTTTTGCCTTTGTCTGATCAGTGTGTCTCTGTTTGCTTCTGATCATGTGTCTCTGTTTGCTGTCTGATCAGGTGTCATCTGTTTGCTGTCTGATCAGGTGTCTCTGTTTGCTGTCTGATCATGTTCCTCTGTTTGCTGTCTGATCAGTTTCTCTGTTTGCTGTCTGATCAGGGTCTCTGTTTGCTGTCTGATCATGTGTCATCTGTTTGCTGTCTGATCAGGTCTCTTTTGCTGTCTGATCAGTGTCATCTGTTTGCTGTCTGATCAGTGTGTCATCTGTTGCTGTCTGATCATTGTCTTTGCTGTCTGATCAGTGTGTCTCTGTTTGCTTCTGATCAGGTGTCTCTGTTTGCTGTCTGATCAGTGTGTCATTTTTGCTGTCGATCAGTGTCTCTGTTGCTGCTGATCAGTGTCTCTGTTGCTGTCTGATCAGTGTGTCTCTGTTGCTGTCTGATCAGGTGTCTCTGTTGCTGTCTGATCAGTGTCTCTGTTTGCTGTCTGATCAGGTGTCCTCTGTTGTGTCTGACAGGTTCTCTTTTCTGTCTACAGGTGCATCTGTTTGCTGTCTGATCAGTGTGTCATCTGTTTGCTTCGTCAGTGTCACTTTGCTGTCGATCAGGTCTCGTTTGCTGTCTGATCAGTGTGTCCTTGTGTCTGATCAGTGTCTCTGTTTGCTGTCTGATCAGGTTATTGTTGCTGTCTGATCAGGTGTCTCTGTTTGCTGTCTGATCATGTGTCTCTGTTTGCTGTCTGATCAGGTGTCTCTGTTGCTTCTGATCAGGTGTCTCTGTTTGCTGTCTGAATGGCTCTGTTTGCTTCGACATGTGTATCTGTTGCTGTCGATCAGGTGTCTCTTTTGCTGTCTGATCAGTGCTCTTTCTGTTGTCAGTGGATCTGTTTGCTGTCTGATCAGGGTGTCTCTTTTGCTGTCTATTGGTCTCTTTTGCTTTGATCAGGTGCACTGTTTGCTGTCTGATCGGTGTCTCGTTTGCTGTCGATCAGTGTCTCGTTTGTGTCTATCAGGTGTCTCTTTTGCGTCGATCAGGTGTCCTCTGTTTGCTGTCTGATCTGTTCTCTGTTTGCTGTCTGATCAGTGTCTGTTCTTGACGTGTGTTCTGTTTGCTGTCGTCAGTGTGTCTGTTGCTGTCTGTCAGGTGTCATCTTTGCTGTCTGATCAGGTGTCATGTTTGCTGTCTGATCAGGTGTCTTCTGTTTGCTTCGATCAGGTCATCTGTTTCGCTGATCAGTGTGTCATCGTTTGTTCTGATCGGTTCTTGTTGCTGTCTGATCAGGGGGGGGGGGGTGCGTGTCATCTGTTTGCTGTCTGATCAGGTTGTTTCTGCTAGTCTTGTTTGCTGTCTGATCAGTGGTTTGTTGCTGTTGTCAGGGTCTCTGTTTCTGTCTGATCAGGTGTCATCTGTTTTGCTGTCTGATCAGTGTGTCATCTGTTTGCTGTCTGATCAGTGTGTCATCTGTTTGCTGTCTGATCAGTGTGTCATCTGTTTGCTGTCTGATCAGGGTGTCATCTGTTTGCTGTCTGATCAGGGTGTCATCTGTTTGCTGTCTGATCAGTGTGTCATCTGTTTGCTGTCTGATCAGGGTGTCATCTGTTTGCTGTCTGATCAGTGTGTCATCTGTTTGCTGTCTGATCAGTGTGTCTCTGTTTGCTGTCTGATCAGGTGTCTTCTGTTTGCTGTCTGATCAGTGTGTCATCTGTTTGCTGTCTGATCAGTGTGTCATCTGTTTGCTGTCTGATCAGTGTGTCATCTGTTTGCTGTCTGATCAGTGTGTCCTCTGTTTGCTGTCTGATCAGTGTGTCATCTGTTTGCTGTCTGATCAGTGTGTCATCTGTTTGCTGTCTGATCAGGGTGTCATCTGTTTGCTGTCTGATCAGTGTGTCATCTGTTTGCTGTCTGATCAGTGTGTCATCTGTTTGCTGTCTGATCAGTGTGTCATCTGTTTGCTGTCTGATCAGTGTGTCATCTGTTTGCTGTCTGATCAGGTGTGTCCTCTGTTCTGTTCTGATCATGGTGTCATCTGTTTCAGTCTGATCAGTGTGTCATTGTTTGCTGTCTGATCAGGGTGTTCATCTGTTTGCTGTCTGATCAGTGTGTCATCTGTTTGCTGTCTGATCAGTGTGTCTTCTGTTTGCTGTCTGATCAGTGTGTCCTCTGTTTGCTGTCTGATCAGTGTGTCATCTGTTTGCTGTCTGATCAGGTGTCTTTGTTTGCTGTCTGATCAGGGTGTCTCTGTTTGCTGTCTGATCAGTGGTATCTGTTTGCTGTCTGATCAGGTGTGTCTCTGTTTGCTGTCTGATCAGTGTGTCTCTGTTTGCTGTTGATCAGGGTGTCTCCTGTTTGCTGTCTGATCAGTGTGTCTCTGTTTGCTGTCTGATCAGTGTGTCATCTGTTTGCTGTCTGATCAGTGTGTCATCTGTTTGCTGTCTGATCAGTGTGTCCTCTGTTTGCTGTCTGATCAGTGTGTCATCTGTTTGCTGTCTGATCAGTGTGTCATCTGTTTGCTGTCTGATCAGGGTGTCATCTGTTTGCTGTCTGATCAGTGTGTCCTCTGTTTGCTGTCTGATCAGTGTGTCATCTGTTTGCTGTCTGATCAGTGTGTCATCTGTTTGCTGTCTGATCAGGGTGTCATCTGTTTGCTGTCTGATCAGTGTGTCATCTGTTTGCTCACACTTATGATTACCCCAGACACTAAACAGTCTACATATACATGTAGCAACACTGTGTTTAATCCAAGGTTCAACCCCCCACCCCCCTCCCCCCCCCAAAAAAAAAAAAATATATATATATCCTAAAACGGTTTCAAATTCCCTCCTCAAAAGCATGAAAATTTTCCTCTCCTGGACAATTAAAATTGTTTTCAAATAACCCCCACCCCACCTCCAACCCCCTCTTTTTTTTTTTTTTTTTTTTCCCCCAGGGAAAATGTTTATGAATTATTTTATACTTTATAATCCGTTAACAAAAAAACCCTACGGGATAAAATGAAAACGATTTTTGAGTTCTAGGTAGAAAATGGAGAGGGTGAAATCTCAAAACGATTTCGATGTGTCCTACCCTTGGAATATAAAAATATTTTGATATGAGGGAAGAGTATTTTTAAACGATTATTCTTTTTTTTTAAATTCCCGAGTAGAGCATGAGGGGAAATCTCAAACGGTTTTCATTATGCCTTTCACAACATATTCAGGTGGGGAAATGATAAGCTAAGCATGAAACATATTGTCGAGCATGCTCACGAGCATTTTATTTTTCCATCAACACTCGTTAAATCGCATATTAAATATATTGTCCTCTTCATTGTGTTATATTATTCCCACATAAAATACACCCCAGGAGATCATGAGTTCAATCCCCGGCAGCAACATTCAAAAGTCGTTAAAACGGAGCTGGTATTATAGCCCCTTGTTTGGCGCTCAGCATATAAGGGTACTTGCAGGACTGGTTGGCCCGGTGCCAGGATAATATGACTGGGTGTGGTATCATGCCACATGTCTACGGCGTGATACTGCTGTGTGGTAGCACTATATCTATCTCAAGTAGACATTCTCTCTAAACCACTGAAATACTGTCGATGAAATATTAAACCAAACAAACAATAATACATTTTCAAAAGAATTCGTAAAAAAAGCATTTTTTCGACTTACTATAAATTGTAACTCACAAGTGTTACTCGGTTTGAACAAATCTTTTGGCCTGAAAAATCACTCCAATATGCAACTATCGACTTTTAATTTTGAATATTTCGATAATCAGCAATCATACCGGTTTCAATTTTCGCTCGCCATATTTCGGGTGTATTTGTCATCGATCTTGCCTAGGATGAAAAATCACGGCAAACAAAGTGCTCACTTTGTTTTGGGACTAATGTATGTTTGTGTATAAGAATTATGTTGCCAGGCATGTTACTATATACTGTAATTATTAAACATCTCTATCAATAATTAAATATTTTGAAGGTCTATCGAAACAAAATTGGTTGAGCACACTGTTAATTTATATAAAAATATTAAATTTTCACAATTTTTATCATGCAATGAAGTATACGATCAATAACTCTTACAGTGTCCTAAATTTTGGTAGAAAGAGTTATTCCCCTTAATTTTATGATTGCCAGAATTATTGTAATACTTGGGTGCTTGGTTAGCGCACGTCGCTGCTAATCAGTGAGCCCGGGTTCAAGTTCTGGTCACGAATGGTAGTGTGAGGGTAATATATAGCGACTCAGTCATTTAAAAAAGAAGTCTACATGAAAGAGATACAGTGCTGCCACACTGCAGTATAACGCCGTAGACGTGTGACATAAAACACACCCAGTCACATTATCCTAACACCGGGCCAACCACCCTTATATGCTGAGCGCCAAGCAAGGGGGCGATACCAGTACCATTTGTAACGACTTACCTCCGACCTACGAAAGTGCAGTACCAGTAAAGGATATACATTCACTTTATATTGTTTATCATTTTAACTCAAAATCACCATTATAAGTGTCTTTAAATTAAACTTTTCAGCACCCCCATCGTTGTCCCTCTCTTTATCATCATTGTTGTCAATAGGAATGAAAACAATATAAGACTCCAATACATCATATTTCGATTTGTGACAGATGGCGCTAAAGAACAGTGTTATTCTTACATGTTGATTCACTACTTAGTCTATCAGTTTTTATGCTCCCGGAGATCGAATTCATGCTCCAGAAACTTAGAATTTAATTTTTTGTGTTCCGTTCCGAGCTTCCGAGAACTCTAGATATGAAAACTATGCTGTTTACTCTATATTTCCTAATCTTTTGTTTTCATACCTTTTAAAGTATGGTTGACTGATGTATATGCATGGTATACTTATGTATATGTATGGTATACTTATGTATATGTATGGTATACTTATGTATATGTATGGTATACTTATGTATATGTATGGTATACTTATGTATATGTATGGTATACTTATGTATATGTATGGTATACTTATGTATATGTATGGTTTACTTATGTATATGTATGGTTTACTTATGCATATGTATGGTTTACTTATGTATATGTATGGTATACTTATGTATATGTATGGTATACTTATGTATATGCATGGTATACTTATGCATATGTATGGTATACTTATGCATATGTATGGTTTACTTATGTATATGTATGGTATACTTATGTATATGTATGGTATACTTATGTATATGTATGGTTTACTTATGCATATGCATGGTTTACTTATGTATATGTATGGTTTACTTATGTATATGTATGGTATACTTATGTATATGTATGGTATACCTATGTATATGTATGGTATACTTATGCATATGTATGGTTTACTTATGCATATGTATGGTTTACTTATGTATATGTATGGTATACTTATGTATATGTATGGTATACTTATGTATATGTATGGTATACCTATGTATATGTATGGTATACTTATGCATATGTATGGTATACTTATGTATATGTATGGTTTACTTATGTATATGTATGGTATACTTATGTATATGTATGGTTTACTTATGTATATGTATGGTATACTTATGTATATGTATGGTTTACTTATGCATATGTATGGTATACTTATGTATATGTATGGTTTACTTATGTATATATATGGTTTACTTATGTATATATATGGTTTACTTATGTATATATATGGTTTACTTATGTATATGTATGGTATACTTATGCATATGTATGGTATACTTATGTATATGTATGGTATACTTATGTATATGTATGGTTTACTTATGTATATGTATGGTATACTTATGTATATGTATGGTTTACTTATGTATATGTATGGTTTACTTATGTATATGTATGGTATACTTATGTATATGTATGGTATACTTATGTATATATATGGTTTACTTATGTATATATATGGTTTACTTATGTATATATATGGTTTACTTATGTATATGTATGGTATACTTATGTATATATATGGTTTACTTATGTATATATATGGTTTACTTATGTATATGTATGGTTTACTTATGTATATGTATGGTATACTTATGTATATGTATGGTATACTTATGTATATGTATGGTTTACTTATGTATATGTATGGTATACTTATGTATATGTATGGTATACTTATGTATATGTATGGTATACTTATGTATATATATGGTATACTTATGCATATGTATGGTATACTTATGTATATGTATGGTTTACTTATGTATATATATGGTTTACTTATGTATATATATGGTTTACTTATGTATATGTATGGTATACTTATGCATATGTATGGTATACTTATGCATATGTATGGTATACTTATGTATATGTATGGTATACTTATGTATATGTATGGTATACTTATGTATATGTATGGTATACTTATGCATATGTATGGTATACTTATGCATATGTATGGTATACTTATGTATATGTATGGTTTACTTATGTATATGTATGGTATACTTATGTATATGCATGGTATACTTATGTATATGTATGGTTTACTTATGTATATGTATGGTTTACTTATGCATATGTATGGTATACTTATGTATATGTATGGGATACTTATGTATATGCATGGTATACTTATGCATATGTATGGTATACTTATGTATATGTATGGTTTACTTATGTATATGCATGGTATACTTATGTATATGTATGGTTTACTTATGTATATGTATGGTTTACTTATGTATATGTATGGTTTACTTATATATATGTATGGTATACTTATGTATATGTATGGTTTACTTATGTATATGTATGGTATACTTATGTATATGTATGGTATACTTATATATATGTATGGTATACTTATGTATATGTATGGTTTACTTATGTATATGTATGGCTTACTTATGTATATGTATGGTTTATTTATGTATGGTATGTTTCACTCGGTGATTGTGAAAATTCCCAACGAAAAATAATACAACCAGTTAGTCTAGTAAAACATTTAACATGCGCAAAGTAAAATATGTATGACCTTGTTTCAAACAGATTTTGATTACACACTGCTAACAAATCTCTCTGTCTCTCTTCTTTTTCAACAAAGTTAAACTTAAAATCCCTGGAAATAATATCCACAGAAATTCGTCTTCTATATTAAAGTCGATTACAATATCAATAAAAGAGAAAATAAACTGATTATATTTGACAGCAAAGAATGAGAGAAAACAAGTAAAATCGTTTTCTAGGAGGCCTGTTAAAACCGACATTGTCAATGGACAAAAACAATTTTGTGTTTTCTCGATAACAGTTTGTTGTCAAACTATATTATATATTTTATTTATCAACGGAAGGAAATGTTCTTAGAATTGACATAAGTGAATAAAATTGGTTGGTATAATTTATGTCCTACGTCCATGAGACGTAGAACGCCGCTAGTTTTATCATTTTTTCTTGAAACTTAACTCGAGTACATTAAGAAAACGTCGATAGTTCTTGACAGTATGATCTCCTACTTTAAACTCTTTTTTTTTTGGGGGGGGGGGGGGGGGTGATGCTACAATAAATGTAGGACATAAGGCATATAACAATCGAAATATATCTCATTACATTTCTAAATGATCTTAAGAACACGAAATAAAATATTCGACATTTTACAAAGATGAATCGCATTGTTTTTAAAGCGCGTGAGTATATGTATGAATTATCATTTCCGGTTCAAACTTAAAGCTTGTCCTTATATCGTTTATAGTCTCATGATCTTTTGAAAGCCAAACTTTTCACATTCATTTTACACTGTGGCTATATTTAAGGTAATCCATCCATCATTATACTATACTCGTGCGTCCTTCAAATGCTTGAAAGGACTTCAGTTCATAAGCAAGCATCCACTGACTTGGAGTTATAGACTCTTTTGCTCAAAGTCTATAAAGGCTTGCATTTACTAATACATTCCCACGATCACTTAATGGATCATGATCAAAATAATATAATGATGGGTGGATTTCCTTAAGCTTATTGCAGGTAGAGGAAGACCCTCAAGCGCATAAAGGCACTCCGATAGAGCTACCGACGGGCCGCAACCCAGCTGGAAGGCTGTCTCAAATGAAAAGTCTGAGTGACCTTTACAGGATTCGAATCCACAGCAGTGAGGAGTTGCACCGCCTTGGATGTGCCCTGTGTATCTGAATCAACATCTTAAGAAAAAAAGTCGATGTTGATGGAAAAGTTTTATTAAACCAAAGCAGACATCTCATTGTTTTTTCTTTTCTTTTACTAAATATTTTGCTACACTTTTTCTTGTTTTTCATGAAAAGGAAACACTTTCAAAATCATAATATTATTCATAATCAGATATTTTTCTTTCATTAAAAACAACTATTACACAACAGGGACACATCTAACAATTATTTGCCATAAATAAGATATTCTGGCTTGGGCGTTTTCATTTGCCTGTCGGACATGGAATTGTATGCAATTGACTCATTTGTGTCAAATAATCGTCCTCAGAATGCTCTGAAAATTGTTTCTATTTATTGACTGAAAAATAGATTGTTTGTTAGAACTACATCTTAGTATTGTGACAAAGTTGAAGATGAAATAGGCCAAACTAACTAAGATTCAGATTTTTAAAAATCAAAATTATGTTTGATAACAAATCATTAAATATTGTAACAATGCTTTTCCCAATCTATAATAATTGTTTTAACCCTTTCCCTCATAGAGGACAACATGAAAAGACCTATGCGAACAGCATAAAACCAGATCAGCCTGCGAGTAACTCGCAGGCTGATCAGGATTTATGCTGTTCGCTGCTCCTCAGTGGTCTGGAAATGAGGATTTTGTAATTAAATTTGGTAAGGTTTAACTGTGGTTTTCTGCAGATCAGGCTTTATGTGGTACCTATTGAGTGCGTCCAAATGAGTCTATATGAGGGGAAGGGTTAAGTTGAGTGTAATTGCATTAAATGATACTATCAAGTTAAGTCTTTACGACTTTTGCGGTTTTACAACTGTTACGTTCCACCCACTTGGGTATTAAATGTGATTGTTCGACCGTGTTTATTATGCCCCGTCAAACTTGGAGATAAAATCATTTGTCACATGTTTCGATGGCTAAGATTCGAAGATTGTCTTATCAGAAATTTAAGTTGGCTTTTATTGCTCCAGAATTTTTTTTTTTTTTTAAAAACTAGATGATCAAGGAATTCATAGTTTATTGAGAGGAAGCAGTGCCGTTATGCTACTCAAGAAGGGGCCGCCGTGGCCGAGCGGTTACAGTCGTAGACTTCAAATCTCTCAGCCCCTCACCGCTGTGGGTTCGAATCCCGGTAGGGACTTCGGATTTTTCATGTGAGGAAGCCTTCCAGCTGGCTTGCGGTAGGTCGGTGGTTCTACCCGGGTACCTTTGTGTACTCTGGGTCTTCCTCCACCTGTAATTAGCTGGACGTCGCTATATGATTGAAATACTATCGCAGCGACGGTAGACTCCAATACAACAACATCAACTACTACTCAGGGAGCCTAGGGCCAAATACCCCTTTCGCAGCCTCCTGTGAATTGGTTTGTTGAACTCAATAGCTTTTGAATCGCTCGATATACATGTGTTACGTTATACAAACCTTAGTCAATGAAAACTGATATAATCTTGAAAAATATAAAGCGGGAAGTCAAGTTATAAATTCAGCCAGGAAACGTGAAGCAATTTCATATTGAATATTAATTCAAGGAAAGTTGATGGAATGGCGTATCTTTGAAAATGTCATCAACTGCTAAAATGACGTTGGTACTCTGTGTAAAACATTTTTTGATCTACCAGTTGTTACCACATTTACTACAAACTTTATCATAACGGCTTCCGTTCTTCCTAAACAATTATTTACATATTAATTTTAACACAAAAGGGTCATTATATGTATAAAGTTGTATGTTTTCTATTCTAACAACCTGTATATGAGTTTTAGCAATACAATATAATGTTTATGTATGACAAATTCAGTTATGCAGAAGCTTGTTTTCTCAGAAACTTCATCATTAGTCTCACTGTCTACAAGCCTAGTAGTTCCTATATCTTCCTACGATTGGTCTTGCTAACCTGTTGTCTACCAGTGTCTCAATCACAAACAACCCGCTCCGGCCTGTTGAAGATAAGCCATCCGTGACATAGTACTTTAGTTTACCGTCACTAAATGAACTCAATCAGGCTGTCACCTTCTTGGTTATATAAAAACGAATTTGAAACTGAAAAATACTCAAGACACTGACACAATTGAGGCTGCTTCAAATAATTTGATAATAGCAAACAGTAGATACATAATGGGGCCTCCGTGGCCGAGAGGGTAAAACTGTTACACTCACTTAGCCCCTCACCGCGTGTGTTTGAATCCCGGCAGGGTCATTCGGATTTTCATGTGAGGAAGCCTTCCAGCTGGCTTGCGGTGGGTCGGGTGTTTTACCCGGATGCCTCCGTGCATTCGGGGTCTTCCTCCACCTGTAATTAGCTGGACGTAGCTATATGACTGAAATACTGTCGAAGCGACGGTAAACTCAAATAGTCAAGTCAGATACATAATATATAAATACTAAACGACTCCAACGTATCTGTGTCCGATGCAACATGGGAATGATCGAAGATCATTAACATATTATATGTATGGAGTATATCCTGAATATAAGAACCGGCTTTTTTTGTGGGTGGCCTAATATGAAAAAAAAATCATATATCTTTTTGTCTTTAGATTCGAATAGATAAATCAATCAATCAATAAATATAAAAAAATATGTTGCAAAATATTTGTTTTTTTCATATTTTAAGAAACATAATTTTAATTGTTGAAATATGTCATTTCTATATCTGTGTAGCACTTATAGTGCGCTTTGTTCTTCAGAGAAAACCATTATTATGATAGAGATGACTTTAGTGTGGAACCACTTATATTATATGTATCTGCTTGTACGGCTATCGATTTTATAAATGTTGAGCAGTAGCAAAGGTAGCAGCACCGAAATACTGCAAGCCACTTCTGCCAAAACTTGGACCTACAGCTGTGATGGACTTATTTAGTGATGTGATGTCAGCTACTATAACCACTTGGCCACGGAGACCATTTGTGGTATTGTCAATGATATGAAGCCACCTTGTAATGTATGTTTACATTGAGTACGTGAAATAGATTAGATTTAAAGTTTAGTAATACGTAATATTTTCATGATATGTATGTAATTATCTGCAGTGTTTTCCCTATTACATCTGTCAGCCGTGGGACACTTGGCTAGCACTTTATCGTTATAAGGAAATTCATAAGAAGTACGTCGACCAGTCAAAATGCTTCTTACACAAATGAGTACTCTTCAGTTGGAGATCTAAAATCTGTTAGTCGGTAAAGGTTCGTCTAAGTACCGTTAGTACGAGAGTTTCTATTGGTCCAAAAATCTCCGCTACTTTCTGGGGCTGCAAAAAGTGGCGCGGCTTTTCAATTAATCGATAACCAGCAAATGCTAACTAATAATCCCACGGGCGAATATAGAGTAATGAAATGAACGCTCGTGGGTTTCAGACGCTGGTCTTTCTCATGATATTTTAGTGTTCCTGATAATGATCATTTACAGTTCATGATTTATATATTCTTGTATACGTAGGTGGTACAAGCATGATTATTTTTTATATGTACTCGTACATCCTTAAATAAATATATAATGAATTTTGCTTTCGGCAGAGAACAGATGGATTAATCACATAAAAACAAGTGTTCAGTCTTTAAGAAAATTACAGGGACTCAATGAAGTGACCTCACTGTCATTATCTTTGATGTCACTATTTAGGTCCACTTATGTATGCTTGTGTTAATTTCCAGTATTAATTTCCTTGCACCATGGTTATCAGGCGGTTAATCACAGATATCAAGAGTTCGCGATAACAACCTGCACGATATAACGAAAATAAACTTTACCGGAAGATAAATGTTTATCATAAATGCAGATCGTGTAAAACACCATTCAACTGATGTAGATTTAAGTTCATTTTAAAACACGCGGATCCAACAAGGGTGATTTTAAAACACGCGTATCCAGCAAGGGTGATTTTAAAACACGCGGATCCAGCAAGGGTGATTTTATAACAGATTTTATTACACGTAAACCTTTCAGTATTTTTGTGTCACATATACGCTATTCATAAAAATATACATCACAACTATACAATAAAGTGAACGACATTTAAATATATTTGAATACAATATATGAATATACATGTATATTAACATATTTCATCTATCATATAAATCAACAGAAATGTACTATTGCAATTGGTCAATAATAATGTGAAAAATAAAGATTTTTTCAAATTCAACGTAATAACTTGAATACAATGTATGAATGAACTACATGTCCTGTGTATTTGTTAACAAGGTATATCTTGGAGGATCTGTTCCCTGATGATGATATCAGGGATACAGGGGTCCGGCCCACGCTTTTGATCCTCACATGACGATCATTTGATCTTAACGGAACTTATGTTGTTGTTGTTGTTGTTGTTGTTGTTGTTTTTCCATGAATTAGAGAATGCACCAGGATTCGTGTTCTTGAAACTACTAAAGTGCGACCTTAGGCTCAAATTTAAATTTCGTTCTCAGATCCCTATTGATACTAATAGGCATAATTTGAGTTTGAGTATGAAAGTCATACTGAAGTACCATTTTTATTTTCGATAATATACTTGTATATTATATTAATTTAATTTGCATATAAATATTTTTATCTTATTTTTATTTCCTGACAAAATACGTACTTCTAGAGCGTCCCTGATACTAATAAAAATATCATGAAATCTTTTGACAATTGCATGTAATTGCCGGAAATGACTCCCCGTCTATCGCATGCAGTCAAACTGTCTCACGGATTCCTTTACATACACACTGGTGTTCAGGTCTGCTCCTACAATGATTTGCGGGAAAGCTTCATGAAATGTCTCTTTTTACGAATAATTTCTTCATTCTACTATAATGCGACATAAAATGTGAAAAGAAAGGCAAGCAAAACTTTAAGGTTAAGTCCTGTAATAGTTCCGCTACAGTTCGGACCTCATGGCCTTCATGGAGATAACCAAGGTTTTCTAATGTTTCATTAGGGATACCTTGGTTATCTTGGCAGAGGTTAAGATGTCCAAGAATGAGCGGGACCATTACAGGGACTTTACCTTAAATATATTGAAAGATAAAATTACGATGGTTATCCAAAAGGCACGTGGACTTTTTACATATAAAATACAAGATAACCAAATGCAACGTCAATCTCACCTACGGAAGCCGTCATTTATATAGATTGTAATAACAGTAAATCTATTAGCTTTTGGAGCTTTCTAATCAATTTTCTTTTATTACGCTAAGTCCTTGTATCTGCGTTTAAATGTTTCCATCCTTTTCACGGCTTGAATCAAGAATATGAACATGCTGTATATATTATAGTATTGTTGCAAAGCTCCAACATTTAAGTGAGTCCAGGTGGCCTAGTGGTAAAGTCAGCGGTCTTGTAATTATTAAGTGACAGGTTCAAATCCTTGCTGCACATATTTTTTATCAATTTTTTTTCTTTTACACTGCATGGATGAATAATTTGTTGCTTGTATCATGTTTCATTCTTCTCTTATTTCTATGCAGTCGAGTATTGAGTATTCAACAATTATATCGTTAACAACATGCTATATACAAGTGATTTGCATGTAGCACATCATTAATCATACTGGTCAAAGGTCATTTTAAAAAGAAATATTCATGATCTAAGCTAGATTCGAACCCATATCCTTCAGCTTCGAACTCCAGTACATTATCGCTGTGACTAGCAAGGCGTGTGTCACTTATACATGTCCGTTTCTATGTTATACATATACGTGTGTGTACATACTTTGAGGTTCATATATTTGACAATATTTGACAATGTTTGTTTGTTTGTTTTTTGTTGGGTTTAACGTCCCACCGACAGTATTTCAGTCATTTGGAGACGATGTCTACTTGAGAAAGATATAGTGCTGCTACACTGCAGTATCACGCCGTAGACATGTAGCATGATACCACACCCAGTCACATTATCCTGACACTGGGCCAACCGGTCCTGCAACTACCCTTATATGCTGAGCGCCAAACAAGGTAGCTGTAACAGTACCATTTTTTACGAGTTTGGTATGTCGCGGCCGGGGATCGAACCCACGACCTCCCGCTCCCGAGGCGAACGCTCTAACTACTTGGCCACCGGGGACGGTAGGACACATACAAATGCCGAAGAAATGTCACTGAATATTTAGAAATCTCATGTCAATGTTGCCAGACAATGTGACTCTATCCATTGCCCCTAATGGTTCCACGTTCCAATTAGCATGCACACCTGGTACCAGTCATAGCAGGATTAATTGGGCCCGCCTGTAATATGCAGGTGGTTCTTCTCCAATACTGCTTCATATCAGAATACTACGGAAAACCGACTGGAATCAGTAAAACGGGTTAATGGGGATCAGCACAACATCGGGAAAAAAACATATACACTGGAGGGCCAAGACAACAATGGTTTCCTGGAGATGTCTAAAACATGGTATATCGGACTTTTTTTTTATTTCATATAGTTTATCATCTAATAAGTAAAACAACATAATCCACTCACGAGGCGTCATTGGCCTAGTTCATTTTGATTATCTTTCTAAACATGCAATCAGTCATTTTCCGAAAATGAAATCAAACGTGCAGGTCTCATCTATTGATTTACTTATGTCTACCTGTGTGTTAACCTCAGTATGAATGTACCTTAACAAGAGGGTCATAATGGCCCTGATCGCTTACCTGCTATCATAAGGCTTAATCTCGTAAAATTCAATCGACCCTGGCAGGGTCAATTTTACCCCATGTCATTTGAACAAACTTGGTAGAGGTCTATTAGCCCATGTTACATACCAAATATCTAAACTCCAGGCCTTGTTGTTTCTGAGAAGAAGATTTTTCAAGTTTTTTTCCTATATTAGACTATGTAAAATCAGGTGACCCCTATGGCGGGGCCAAATTTGGCCCAGGGCCATGATTTGAACAAACTTGGTAGAGACTCACTAGACAATGCTGCACACCAAATATCATAACTCCAGGCCTTGTGATTTCTGAGAAGAAGATTTTTCAAGTTTTTTTGTCCTATATTAGCCTTTGTAAAATCAGGTGACTCCTATGGCGGGGCCAAAATATGACGACAAGGCCATGATTTGAACAATCTTGGTAAAGATCAACCAGACAATGCTACACTGCAAATATCTAAACTTCATGCTTTGTGGTGTCTGAGAAGAAGATTTTTCTAGTTTTTCCTATATTAGCCTATGTTAAATCAAGTGACCCCTGGGGCGGGGCCAATTTTTACCCCATGGTCATGATTTGAGCAAACTTGGTAGAGATCCACCAGACAATGCTACACACCAAGTATCTAAGCTCTAGGCCTTGTGGTTTCAGAGAAGATTTTTTTTTAGATTTCATTTTTTATAGGGGATTACCTCCTTGCAAAGTTTGATCACTTTCCCATCAGTAGTTTCAGAGAAGAAGATTTTTAAGTAAATTGTTGACGACTGACAAATTACGACTCACGACGACGGACGCCGGACAAAGGCTAATCCCAAAAGCTCACCTTTGCACTTCGTGCCAGGTGAGCTAAAATGCATGCATGTAGTGTGAGTTTCCTTTAACATTTGTCTATGTAGTATGTTCGTGTGTTTATTCAATTAATTAAACGTTTTAAGCCGAGTTGCGCGAAATACTGCTTGAAGAAAACACCAGTGTTTATCACCATTTTCAGTATCTGATACTTGCCAAACGTATAAATGCACGTGATATAATCAAGTGTTTGCTATTCAATTTGACCTACACCTGCCTTATTTGGGATTTCCGTGTGAATCACCTACTACGCAGCGAAATCGTTTTAAAAACAAACGCAAAAAGTACAGTATACAAAACGTTTGCACGACATTGACATAGTTTCAAATTTCTTTTCAACAATGGCATATTTTAACCAAAGGGATCGATACAGCAAAGTAAGTTTAATTTATTGATTTAAACTGCCTTTTTTCTTTTCAGCAGTGTGCAAATAATGATGATAAAGATTGCTCTTGGATTCAATGAATCGTTTCTGTTAAACGTAAAATGAAGTTTAAGGTAAAGTTCCTGTAATGGTTCCGCTACATTTTGGACCTCGTGGCCTTTCACGGAGATAACCAAGGTTTCCTCATGTTTCATTAGGGTACATTGGTAGAGGTTTAGTGGTCCAAGACAAAGCGGGACCATTACAGGGATTTTACCCAGACTGTGGGTCCGAAGATTACGGGTTCAAACCCATAATGGGGGCAATGATGTTTCGTGATCTTCCCAGGCGCTAAATACTGGTCTAACTCAGGAACCGTGGAGAGGTAGTGGTACAAATTGTAAGATATTGTATCCAAGACAAAAGCAAATAAATTTTATATTTAAACTTAGAGTCGCAAAGACTATTGGGTGACTTTTCGGACTATTGTCTTGACGGTAATCTTTGTTAGTTTGAACCCCATCAAAGTAAGTCCTTTCGTGATCTTCTAAGAAGTAGTTTTGTTTTTATTATTATAATTACTGTTATTAATATGGGATCACGTAGGCAAACATTTGACAGTTGCCTCAATTTTTACAGAAACGTGACTTTCACTTTTTATGTTACTTTAACATTCACCGGAAAACAAAAAGTATGTAAAGAACATCGATTAGGATTGGATCGGACAGAACCTTTCCTAATGACTTACATGTATCAGGTCAACGGGTCAGTCACCTGCAACGGACTTTGACCTGCATTTTTATAATTAAGCGAATCGATAACATAGATATCCATATATGTACGGTTTGGTTCACACCTACCGACGCTAGTCTTCCAACATGTTACCGTGCCCTTGACATTTGGTACTGAAACCTAGAAATTATCTCAACATTTTTTTTCTTCACAAATTTGGTTTATATTAATGCGAATAAATTTTACATGTACATCTTTTTACGATAACACTTTGCTGTTAGATATAACCTGCCACTAATCAGCTGCTAATTTTTTAACGTAGAAAAAAAAATCATTAATCTAAGCTAAGTTTACCTTTGTGTCATTTTTCGGTAGTTCGTCAACACTGTGGCACTGCTTTGGTTGGTCACGTGACATAGTCAGATATCACATGACTCGGGGTGGGGGTGGAGATACCAGGCCCTCCTCTCTGTTTAATAATGGCCGCAGCTGCTCTTATATCTTAATTCTAAATAGCCTTTTCATAGCAGTACTGAATACTTGTGCAAAGTGCAAGGTAAAGGTGCATTATACGTATTTGGCTTTACGTTGTACCGAAGAAAAGCACCTCGGCTGTTACTGCTCACATTCTCTTTTAAACTAGTGTTCTAGCAGTTCACCTCTTAAGATATTGTATGATCCCACATTTCTTGCTATAAACATATTTTGAACTTCAAGAAACACATACTTTAGCCGTAGTTAGATATGTGTGGCTCAGTAGTTAGAGCATTGGACTCGAACGCCGGCGGACCGGGTTCGGTCCTGGGCCGGGTCGTGTTTGTTACAGTAAGTTCACAGTACTGTTAAGAGCGATTAACTAGAGTGAAGGGTTCGGTAATGTTGAATTAAGCAGTAGTTGACGAGAACCTACTTTCTTCTTCCTTTGAGGCATAGCAGAATAATGAAGATCCAAATAAAGGCGTTAAAAGAGAGATTTGTAGCAACAGTGATGTCCCATAAGGATCAAATAGCGCAATGGCCGTGTCCAAGTTCTTATCTCATCATTTAACAAATATTTTCGCTCTCTTATATAAATGTTCCTTTCACTGAAAGACATACGTGTTTTGGAAACACAATTTTATCCACATTTAAGCATTAATGACATGCAATATAAAATACAATACAGGGTTGACCAAACTTTGCTGCATTATATTGTACTAAATGGGAGTAAAAAGACAGTTACGCTGCCCTTCCATGCTGTGCATCAATAGTTGAATTTATAATTCCACCAAAATGCTGACGTAAAGCGTTTTCGTTTAGAACTAACTATTTATTAAGAAATAAACTATTTAGGTATTTTCAGAGAATCAAAAATGATGAAATATGCCCTAAGTATCTTAGTTAAGCGTTGAATATGATTCATGGAATTCGAATCTGATAGTTTTATGTTTAGATTCAGAACCTCTTGCTACTCTGTCATGGACGCTTCACATTTCCGGAAGTTGAACATCTACTAGCCTACTGTGGAGAGAATTGTGAGGATGCTGCTCGTCTGCTTTTGAATGGTAAGATGGTTTCTTTGCAAACTAGTATTTGCTATAATAACCCATATTATAGAGTTATCTGCCCTTGAAAATAACAGAAAAGAGCAAACAAATCACTTTAAGAGGCAGATAACTCAAAAAGTAGAATGGTGACCCCCATTTAGTATCCCCAAAATATGTTTCTAGTGTGATTCTTTATAATCATGCAAGGTTGAAGAAAATTCTCATGGCTTGTTTTAATTTTCCTTTTTTGTCTATGTAGTGAAAATCTGTAATGGGCGCGTATGTCCCTAAGTTTAACGTCCCGTAAATATACGTTCAGTTATTTTTAGATCATGTCAATATTAGGAACAAATAGTGCTCCCACACTGTGATATCACGCCGAGGGGGGGGGGGGTAACTTCCTAAAAACATTAAAATCATAACCGGGGTTTTTTTTAATATCTTGAGAATGACTGACCCTACAGACATACATTGTATCGGTTGTCATAGAAATACTCCTATTGATTTAGGACTAGAAATTTCCAAAAAAAAATGTGTACGTAAATCATTTGTATAAAGACACCATTAAAATACTTGTATGATTTTTAATACTAGAAATTTCGGGAAAAAACATGTATGTAAATCTTTTGTCTAAAAGGATAGAGAAAATACCGTTTGCTTTCATGCCTTTATTATCATGCTTGTATGGAAGATGCTATATATAATTTCTTTACATTCATATTGGTACATAACTTAAGAGTTAAAAGGATGAGAAATACAGGCCATGTGTTAACACACGGCTGCTGATAACATGCTCTCTATACATGTATATTATCCGTTTTGTTACTTTTTACTGCAGTTTTGTCGTTTAAAACGAACTCCGATACAGTATTCCGATTGGATGCAAGGTAACCTTGTCCTGCCTAGCATTAACCAATCCGAACGCTCGTATCGTAATATCCTATAGAATATATAAACATCATTTTGATTGGCTTAAATATGTTTATGTTTAACTCGTAAAGATGTCGACTTGCTAGGTGAAAATCCAACAGTTGGGTAATGGGAAGTAATGGAACAATTGACGTGGTTACTCCTGCCATATGGACAATGCTGGTAGGAGGTGTTTGTCTAAAAAATACTGAAATGTTGTTGATGGCACGTTAAACCAAATATATATGTATTTTACAGAGAAGCCAGAAGTTTTAAGAAGAAAATTACGACTAAGACATGTGAGTTTTGACCATTTCGTTTTAAAACAACCTTTGTCCCTACCAAGGTTATTTCTTTCGTGCCTTATCTCGTTTTAGAACATTCCAATTTGATTCTTTGGTGAATATTTGTTGATTGTGTTCCATTTTTCCCCCAAGAAATGATATGACACTCTGATTAAATTTTTAAATAAAAATCCCCAAATTTAATGTTTTACGAGTTTAATAATTATGCACGCTCATTGAAAAAAAAAACCAACCCTCGATACGTATTTTTTTGCAGACAAAATCACAATGTGATGACCTTGAGATTAACAGTTACTCGCGAGAAAGAACGAGAAGGCGTCAGTTTGGATGTGCGGATTGTGACCAAGTATGGTGGCGCAGAGTTCCGACAAGAAAGGCTGTAATATACGATTTATTAGGCTTATACACATACGTGGATGTTAACCCTCTTATACTTCCTTAGTTTCTGGCCTGCCTTTCACGAATGAAACAACACACAGTTTTAAGGTCTAGCATTCCCTTATTTGATTGCCTAGTTAATAAAATTTCCATATCTTTTTCATACATTCATACAAAAAATAGCCTAAACTTAATTAAAAGTTTCATATCAGTGGTGAAACATGCTTTGTTATCTTTGAGTTAAGGAAAACTTCAATTGGAGAATTTTCATGTAGCGTAGGATTAACGATACGCCTGCAATTACGTTGAAACAGAATGATATAGTTAATGTGAATTATATTTGGCAAAAACGAGCTCTCATACGCAATATGGAACCAATTTGAGAAAGAACCAGATTCAAAATCTTCCAACAATATTTAGTGCTAAGTAAAACTTATATACTTAGGGGCGAATTTCACCAATTTTTTTTTCTCTATGAAAATATACAAATATTTCATTTTCTAGCAACTATTGTTCATTATTAAGTTAATTTTGTATGTCACCTTAGTCTTGTACGTGAAAAGTTCGTATTAGATATTTGGGATTTTTTATTAGCGATTCAAAAAAGGTGGAATTCGCCTCTAAGTAATTAAATATTTCTTAGCGCTAAGTATTGTTGGTGGAATGTAGAGACAGGATTATTTTAGGGATAATAATTATGCTTTATTGCTTGAGCTGTATATTTGCTTTTGTCCCCTGTGACCTAGCATCGTTGCAACCTTTAATGTGAGGAAGCCTTCCAGCTGGCTTGCGGTAGGTCGATGGTTCTACCCGGATGCCTCCGTGCATTCGGGGTCTTCTTCCACCTGTAATTAGCTGGAAGTCACTATATGACTGAAATACTGTCGAAGCGACGGTAAGCTCAAATAGTCAAGTCAAGTCAAGTCGTTGCACCCTTAACATGTTCAATGTATGAAATGCGATATTTTTGAAAACATCTTGTTTCAAACGGAAGGTATATATTTTTATAACTCTTATTTATTTATTTTTTTTTGTATTGTTTTGTTTTTTACGCAAATATGTACACATATTGTTTGTTTGTCTCTAGATTAAAGACAGTTTAATGCTTTCTTTATTTCAACACAGCGTATTTTATCATGAATCAATTTCAACTTGAAGGTTTCAAAATGTAGGAGGTGCAATAGAAAATTCGATGCCATTCCACGAGATCAAGAGTACGGATGGGCCAATTTTACATGTGAATGTGGGAATGAATTTACGTAAGTAACAATATAATATATTAAATTAGTTTCATGTATCATCATAAAACCATTTATATAATTCTTCTAGGGACTGTGTGACGCTACTTTCAATGGTCGATTCAGAATTGAAAGGTATCAGGACAATGTCAAAGACCAGATTGCATGATATAAAATTGCAATAACAAAATTTGAAAATCTACAGAATATTCGAATATCAAGTTTCTATGGAACCCCTTAACGTAAGCCATCTATCATTCGCAAATAAATTATTTTTAAAAGTAATATCGTATTCTTGGTTTATCCCCAACATCAAAAGATTTTTAGGATGCCGCGACATACCAAAGTCGTGAAAAATGGTACTGTTACAGCTCTCTGCTTGGCGCTGAGCATATAAGGGTAGTTGTGGGACTGGTTGGGCCGGTGTTAGGATAATGTGACTGGGTGTGGTATCATGCCACATTTCTACGGCGTGATACTGCAGTGTGGTAGCACTATATCTGTCTCAAATAGACATTGTCTCCAAATGACTGAAATACTGTCGGTGGGACGTTAAACCTAACAAACAGACAAACAAATACAAATGTTTATAGCATGAGGGTCGGTCATATGAAAAAGAAAAGAAATGAAAGCCAGTAACTGTGAAATTATTACATTGCTTCATATTTTTCTTAATTCATATACAGCGGTTTTGGAGCGATGGGACAAGCATGGAGTCCCTGCTATGTGTGCGGCAACAACTGCTCCCCACTGAGGATCAATCCTCCAACCAGTCAGGGGCCGATACTGAGAACAACTGGGAATTCCCATTCTTGTTGCAGCAGAAACTGCTACCGACGGAACTGCCGGGAAGTACGTCGGAGCGAACGTTCAGGTCATCCAAACAGTTTCACAAACGTCGTATTTTAAAATGGAGTAAAATACATAGGGGTATTTCTTAATAACCCTTAAGGATTAAAACGTGCGATTGCCCTGTGTATTATGTATACTAGAATAGTTTTAGTTTACTTGTTTGATTCATTGATGTGTCTTTTTAGAACGAAAGAAACATTAAAAGAATAAAGTTAATTTTACTTTAAACCTATGTATTTTGCGTCGACTTGAAAACAAGTGCTAACAACTTACCTGGGTTTAACCAGTACTTTGCGCCTGAGAAGGTAAGGATTATCCTTGTCCCCATCAAGCTGGGGGTTCATAATCTTCTGATCCTCAGTCGGGAACATTACCACTGGAGTTTTAAACGTTAACTTGACTTGACTATTTGAGTATACCGTCGCTTCGACAGTATTTCAGTCATATAGCGACGTCCAGCTAATTACAGATGGAGGAAGACCCCGAATGCACGGAGGCTTCCTCACATGAAAATCCGAATGACCATGTCGGGATTCGATCCCATGCGGTGAGGGGCTGAGTGAATGTTAAGGTCAGAGACTTTACCCTCTCGGCCACGGAGGCCTCTTTAAACGTTATCTCATGATGATGAGGATGATGATAATTGATGTTTCAAATAATTAATAGAACAAAATGAACATTAGGAGTGTAAATATTTAGACTTTATTTGATGATGATAATGATGCTGCTGCTACTGATGATGGTGATGATGATGATGATGAATAAATAATATAATGGCAACTACGAGATGGATTTTGAAGAACTATGTTGTATTTGACATTTATTTTTATTTATTCGGTCATTTTATTCATCATCTAGAAGAAACTGGAGTCTGTGCTCATCCAAGATCCGGCACTCGGAGAGTCATCGTTCCCAGCATGCCCCATGTCAGCACGGGTTCCACGGTGGATAGTCACCTTGAACCTCGTTACCATAGAGACGACTTCTGTCCACGCCTTTCCGATATTGAAAGCGACTCTGAGATTTAAACAATAACTGAGCTAGCAATTTATAGCCTTTTTCGTCCCGTTCCCTTTCTTCATTGTCGGTTCAGCTATTAATGATTGAATTATTTGGTTTAATAAACAATTAAAGTCACTCTTTTCCAATAATAATATGGCGTCTGTACGAATCTTTACAATGAAGTGACGGGCCGCCGTGGCCGAGCGGTTACAGTCGTGGACTACAAATCTCTCAGCCCCTTACCGCTGTGGGTTCGAATCCCGTAAGGGACTTCGGATTTTTCATGTGAGGAAGCCTTCCAGCTGGCTTGCGGTAGGTCGGTGGTTCTACCCGGGTACCTCTGTGTACTCGGGGTCTTCCTCCACCTGTAATTAGCTGGACGTCGCTATATGATTGAAATACTATCGCAGCGACGGTAAACCCCAATACTCATATTCATACAATGAAGTGGTTTTAAAGTTTATGTTTTTTCTTTGAAAAAAAAGTTTAGCCGAAATATTGGTAAAGAGTAATTTAAATTGTTTATGAAATGATTTCCCTCTGGAAAATTTACATATTTAATGTATTTGGTTATGGTTTGCATTCAACGTTTGGTTTTCTAAACATTTCAATCATTTTCGGAAAGTTTGCACGAGTTGTAATACCTGACTTGGGTTCATACCATACACGGGTGGCGTTATACTACACCCAACCTCAATATATTAAGGCACCGTGCTTACCTTTCCTGGAACTTCCTTACGCATAGATCCAATAAACTGTGCAAGAATTTTTCATTGTATTTTAGATCATTGTCGTATATTCGATCATTGTCGTATTTCAGGAACATTGTCGTTTTTTAGGTATTTGTCGTATTTTAGGAACATTGTTTTACTGTTAAAGCTACCTAAGAATTTTAAGTCGCGGTGACATGGCGGACGTTCTATGTAAAAGATAGAGTCTATTATTTAAGACATTTCTACAGATAATAGAAAACCGAAGCGAGCGTAGGCGTCTATTATCTAGAGAAATGCTTATATCCGACTTAGAAGTCACCTAAAAATATGAAACACTTGTTTTCGTCAAGTAGATTGATCATTTTTTATCACGGTAAATCGACTGCTGTAATTATACAAATCAGCAACGAAAAGTGTTATATTTAAATAAATCGCTAAAAAATATTTCAGAGATTCATAGTTCTGGGACCGTGTTCAAAAAGCAACTTAAGTTAAATTTATTGACTCATGACAAACTTCGGTTATTTCTTATAAAGAGTACTTCTTTTGATTCATTTCATGTTTGATAAATAACATTTCGTGTCGTTTATTTGCAACCTTAATCTTGTTAACTAGCTGTTTAGTGCGAGAGTTAAAATTTTGAAAAGTGTATGATTTTTTATGTATTTTTCAACGTTAAAACAATCTTAAGATGTTTATCAATAACTCGGAATTATCATAGCAAGGATAGGGTCAATTACTTGAAACTAAAATTACAAGAAACTGGAAAAATCAAAATCAAGTTTTCATTTATTACATTAATATTTTTTTTTACTCCGGAAATGATGAAATAAATAATGTTCAAGTGTATCTAATCAAATTGCCAAGAATACTTTCAATTGTTTATGCCCAACCTATCTCAAAAGACGTTATTTTGAACTTTTATTTTTTTTTAACTTACTGATGACCTAAGCACATGTTGTTCAATAATATATGTAACATTTTTAATATCTGTTTATTATTATTTGATAACATATAATCTTTATCTATACACCAGGATAACCATGATGGATTGAATTTATATCAAAATAAAGTGCGGAAAAATATATGAGGTCATATAACAGGAAATGACGTCATATCATTCAAAAAAGGAATGTAAACCATGGTGTATAGTTAGAAAGCTCTATTACTTCTATACGTGCCAAGTCTAAATTATTGTTTAAAGTTTTATTCTAAAAATGATTTTTTATTCAATCAAGTGCATAACAAATTATCTTGTGACAATATGTACGCTGGGAATGACGTTTGAAACCGAAGCAATTAATGTTTAACACACTTACACATACTGTTAAATCGTTATTTTTTGTCGACGTTAAATTTCGTAGACTTTTTAACAATGCCAATTCCATCGATGCATATATTCGTGGATGTATTTTCTGGAATACGTGAGGTATACTAAATGAGCAGAGTTCGTGGGGATTGATATTCGTGGATAAAGCAGTCCACGAAATCGACGAAAGTAAGTCCCCCACAAAAATTAATGATTATACAGTATACGTTTTCTGGACATGTTTTTATTTCCTTTGTTCAACATAAAACGTTCAACATAAGGTGTTAAGACAATTATTTAGTAACATGTATATAGTTATTCTAATAAAATTTACAATCCACTATAGGATTCTTTTTTGTTGGCTTTATTGTCATTACCGCTGTAATTCATGGGCCATGTCAAGTGAGCTAGGTACGGTTCCGCCACACTGTAGTGTCACACCGTTGATGTATGACAGGATATTACACCAGTCTCATTACTGAGTCAACCAGTCCTGAAACTATCTCGTTTGCCTTCTTAATTGCTGATCGCCAAGCAGTGAGTTACCAGTACAATTTTAACACTAAGTCGTTCTTTAGATGTTCCCTCCCACAGTTGTCAATAATTTTAAGAAGCATACTACCATTGCTTAGTACCTAATTCTGTTACTTCATGGATCAAGCCCATGGGGCCTCCGTGGCCGAGTTAGGAAAGGCACTGACTTGACGTCACGCATCCCCTTACCGCTGTGGGTCGAATCCTGAAATGGTCACCCAGGTATTCATATGTGGAAGTCTACCAGATACTTGCGGTAGGTCGGTAGTTCTACCAAGGTGCCTATGTGCTCTCGGTGACTTTTTTCCACATGTTTTAGGATCGGTCTCGCTATATGACTGAAATACTGTCACAGTGACGGTTAACTCAGACAACAACAAAATCCCAATCGTAGTGTTAAGATTTCTGTTGTTTGTTTTTTTTCAGTAAAACACATAATGCATATTTGTAATCATTTTTTGGTTATCCCATACTGATTATCACTGTATTTTGATGATTGTGTCATATTATGTTAAAATATAAATCCATACGGTTTCCAGTAGAATAATATACTTTGATAGTTTAGTATAGCATGTGTCCGTTGCTTTTACGAAACATTTAATCAGGGTAATAATAGTCAAGGGAGATAAAAAGTGAAAATCTATATAGTTTCCCTTCTGGTAGCGATACTAAGTTAACACCAACTGCTATCGGTTATAAACATCGGTCGGTCACGTGGCACGGCAATTGTCTTGAAAGACAGGATGTACTCCTAGTGAATTTTGTTTCTTGCTCGTCAATTTTACAAAACAATGTGTCCTCTGATCTTTAACAACCCAAACAACGATGACGACAGCAAAATTGATAAAGATGATTCATTGACTAAAAATGTGATTTTTGATATCTGTGTGTATTACGTCTGTCGACATCCATCTTAACACGCATGGTCACCCAAGGTAACCATTTGTGATTATAAAACAAACAATTAGTGGTTTCCTCATCACAGGCAATACCGTTACGCACGGTAGCAAAACTATATTTTGAACAATATAAACCTATACATGTATTTAGATTTAGCATTAACGAGGGAGAGTAGATTTGTTTTAATTTCTATCAATCATCTGTGAATGAGCTGCTTTAATATTCCCTGTCCTCTCCTTGCCAGTAAATTAAGATATAATTCCGTTAAACACAGAAACGCCTAATAAATTCTAATACTCTTACCAGGTTTTGAAATTATTTCTAGATACTAAGAATTAGCTACACTATGGAATATAAATAAAGATTTGCATTCGGTTTCAACGTTGCAGTAGAATCTATACAGTCACATCAGCAAGTGAGACTTTCCCAGAATGCATCAGAATACTCCGCCATACAACCGCGATATGCTAACGCACTAAAAAAAATGGAGAACGCTGATCCATACTGACGACAAATACAAAATCGCTGTATCTGATTTTCAGATGATTTAAAAATTTAATTGGAGCTTAGCACATCCAAGACAAGTAAATGTATATGTTCTTAACTGTTTAATGAATCTTAAAAGTTGACACTGCATGTCTTCTTCCGCGTCACCCACTGCCATACGCATAACTATTAAGATAAAGTCCCTGTAATGGTTCCGCTACGTCTTGGACCACTTAACCTCCACCAAGATAACCAAGGTACCCTAATGAAACATTATGAAATCTTGGTTATCTCCGAGAAAATCCATGAGGCCAAAATGTAGCGGAACCATTACAGGGACTTTACCTTAAATGTAGGTCACTATCTTTTAAATTTAGCAAAGAACTGAAATCACTGACCAGGCAACTATTGTATAAATGCATTCAGACATTAGAAATATTAAATATAAATAACAATTCATGTTACAGTGTTTTTGTTGTTGTAGGGATAATTATTATTTTTATAGCTATTTTGTGGAATAATTTTCGGAAACATACATTTAGCATTAACATACTTGATATAACCGTAAAGTTTTATGATAGCGAAACTATTTTAGCACGCAATTAATGCTATATTTGTTCTAGATACTGCACATATCCTTCATATCACATTTTCTGCTGAAAACAGTATAAGAATATGTTCAGTGTCCAGAAATTGAACATATTATAATCCCCCCCCCCCCCCAAAAAAAAAAAACCAACAAAAAACCAAAAACCAAACAATTGAAACAATAACTGTTTGACTATTCGAAATGCTTGTTGGTGTTTCAAATAATGTATATCTTAATTATTGACCTAGTTAGAATAATAGATAATCTATTACTGAGATATAAGCATTATGGTACTACTGCAAAACTGTACCCGAAATGTTTACTTAAGAAAAGGGCCATAATTTTGTAAAAAAAAAAAAATAGTCAAGATTCGTCTTACTTGGTTTTCTCATGCTCTTTGAACAAACACATAAACGTTCAATTCAATGCAATGGATGGTTACTGAGATATGAGCCGGATAATAGCTAGCATGCAAACTTTTAACGAAATTTTCTATTGCATGCTAAACATTAATCAAAACGTAAAAATGCGGCAAAACTTTGCATTTAAACCAGTCAAAGATTGCCTCAATAGGCAATATACCACTGAACATGAGCGTAAATGAAGAAGTAAAAAATCCTATAATTTTTTACTGAGATACAAACATGATAGTACCTTATGTAGGGACCGGCCGTATATTATATACAATTCAGTCAAGATTTATCTACTTTGGTTTTCTGATGCCCCTGAACACACTCATAAACTTTCATGCCAGCCCGATGAATGATTATTGAAACATGAGCTAGATTGTAGCTTGCGTGCATACTGCATGCAAATTTAAACCAAAAAGTCTAAGTCAAAAGATGGCGATAATTTGCATAAGATCCAGTCAAAAAGGATTTGTCGCAGTTGCTGTATACCACTAGACATGTAGATGAAGTATCAAATCAATCCTATTTCTGTTAACTGAGATATAAGCAGGACATTACTTTGCTTGCAAATTTTTACCACAATTTCTAAGTTAAAAAGGGATCATAATTTGTAATTTATTCTATCAAGAGTTATTAAACTTGATAGTCTGATCCCCCTGAACACGAAACTTAAATCAATCCCATATCGTGTTACTGATACATCGCGTGCCGTGCAATACGTAACCAACATTTCTATGTGAAAAGGGGGACATAATTTGTATCTAATTCAGCAAAGAGTTATCCACCATGATCACTCGATACCCATGAACATACTCCTAAGCTTTCAAGTCAATATCATGAAGGGTTATGGAGATTTAAGCATTAAAAGTATAACCAAGCTGGAAGGCCAACGCTGAAGCCGACACACGGTTTATAGCATGTTGTTTGAATATTCGAGCTAAAAAATAGATCATGAAATGAACCTGTCCTGTGGTAATCGATAGGAAACGTATTCTACTTTATGAAATTGGTGCAGCGTCTCATTTTTCAGCAGTAATCTCATTTAAAATGACGATTCTCTCAGATCAGCAAAATATTATAAAAATTCGAAAATTAATGCATCGAAAACAAATTTCAAATGATACGGATGAGGTCTCCAGGAAATAATACACACACAAAAACTATTTTAATCAGGTTTTCCAAACCATAACTACATCAATATGGTTCCCTTATGACTACAGTTACCTGAAAAAGCCCGTTGAAGTTCGTTTCCGGTCAATATGTCAGGCATGGCCATGTTGAAATGACCGGAGTGACCCCAATGGCGTGTATCTCGTCATAAGTTTGCTTAAGGTAATCCATCCATCATTAAATTGTGATCATGGTCATTCAAGTGATCGTGGGAATTTTAAATTAAATGCAAGCCTTTATAGACTTTGAGCAAAAGAGCCTTCCAGGTTAATTGATGCTTGTCGTTCGAAATATACAAGTAGTGCTACATCAAAATACATATTCAGCCTTACGGTAGGTCGGTGGTTCTACCCGGGTACCTCTGTGTACTCGGGGTCTTCCTCCACCTGTAATTAGCTGGACGTCGCTATATGATTGAAATACTATCGCAGCGACGGTAAACCCCATTACAACAACAACAATAAATTCAGCTGATTATTTAATGACGGACTGTAAATGATGTGATAAATGGATGCACAGATACCGTTACTGTAAAGGTTCAGATGTATGTCTGTATAAATCACTTACTTCTATATCTGCAATGCCAATATCAGTTTCAATTTCTGGCATATCGAAGTCTATCAAAGACATAAAAACGGCAGCAGACGTAATCCCTCAATGAAGTTTTTCTCGTATTAAGAAACAAATGCTGCAAATTGACGTTAATTTCTTGCATAATGATCCTAACGTTTTTGTGACTGTGACCATTGCCAAGTTGGCATCGTGCAATGTAGTTTTTAATTAAGAAGTTTTAGACATTTAGGTTTAAAACCATTTACAGGGATAACGCAGACTTTTTTCCAGTTTGATTAATTTCCATTCCTTTTCGGTAGTTGTTTCCTTTAGGTTCGAAGCCGGGTCATACTAAAACGCTGACGAATCTGCTGACGATATAGAACATATAGTAAACTGCTGACCATATATTCAAAGAAGGATATCGGAAAACGCTGACGATATGTAATATAGAAGGAAATTTTGTGATATTTTTGTTAGTTTTTTATTTTTTTTTTAATTTTTAAAGGTTTTTAAAAAAAAAAATGTTGTTTTTTAATTTTGTTTTCCACTATGATTATATACATTGTCTGTTTTTAATAGATATAAAATACAATGATATAAATAATAAATGCAGTACTGGAACTGGTAAGTTAAGATAAAATCAGTTCAGTACTTTTAATCCATGTTCACTACGTCAGCAGTTTCTTACTTCTTTGATAGACGTAGAAAACTGCTGACCATATACACAAAGAAGGAAACTGCTGACCATATACACAAAGAAGGAAACTGCTGACCATATATACAAAGAAGGATATCGGAAAACGCTGACGATATGTAATATAGAAGGAAATTTTGTGATGATGTTTGTTTAAGTTATATAAGTATATTTAATTTTATTTAATAAGTTTTTAAGTTATTTCGAAGTTAGAAAGGTTGATTTAGAGGAAGTGGATCTAAATAAAAAAAAAAAATTTTAAATTTTGTTTTCCACTATGATTATATACATTGTCTGTTTTTAATAGATATAAAATACAATGATATAAATAATAAATGCATTACTGGAACTCAGTACTTTGAATCCATGTTCAATTTGTCAGCAGTTTATTACTTATTTGAGAGACGTAGAAAACTGCTGACCATATACGAAAAAAAGGAAACTGCTGACCATATACACAAAGAAGGAAACTGCTGACCATATATACAAAGAAGGAAACTGCTGACCATATATGCAAAGAAGGATATCGGAAAATGATGATGATATGTAATATAGAAGAAAGTTTGTAGTGAATAATTGGTCAAGAATAATTTTTATCGACAAATATAATCATTCAACTTTATTGAGTAATATTGTTGTTGATTTTGAATTGGGGAAAGTAAATGAAAACATAGTATTGTATTGTTTGCATTATTTAATATTTCTTTATAATTACATACATGGTATATTTAACAAGTATAAATGCAAACATTCAAAAAAAATATCATGTTTGGATTTAATTGAAATTGTCACCAATAAACACAAATAAGCACGCTTATTCTTTTTGACACTGATTAAATGTAAAGTGTGTGTGTGCGTAAGAAGACATAATTGCCTAATGTCTTCTATAATCATAGATGCTGGCCTTCTTCCGATGTCATTTGCTCCAATGACAAGAGCGATTGCCTAAAATGAATAGCAATGAATGAATTTAAATATACTTATATAATGCTTACATTAACATACATTAAATTAAATATACTTATTCAGTTAAAATTTAATATATTATTTATTTATTATACATTTATTCATTTTGTCCAGTCATTTAACTGGTCAGCTGTTTTATCGCCTTACAGGGATTCTACACTATGTCTAGTTGGTCAGCACTTTCCTACCTACTGGAGTAACGTGAGAATTTGCTGACCATATACGCAAAGAAGGAAACTGCTGACCATATAGACAAAGAAGGAAACTCGTCAGCAGCGAGTGTACCGCTTTATATGACCGTATCTTATACATAAAGTATTGGTTTATCTGAATAAAACACAATAACATACATTTAATTAAATATACTTATTCAGTTAAAATTTAATGTAAATAATATTCATTTATTCATTTTGTTCATATTGTAATGACTGATTTTAAATTGCATTACGTGTGACTCGTGTCCACCTTTAAATGCGCTGTGTTTATTGCCTGAGGGTGGTGAAAGGCCATGACAATTGCAACGCTTATACCAACCCACTTCTTTATTGGTTGCTACTTGTACTAATTAATGCATTGTGTGACACGGGCAGCATGTGTTGTTATGTGCCAACAGAACATTGTGTAAAACAAAGATAACGTGTGTCCGCAAATGTAGTCTATGAAGCATACAATTAAATCAATTTCTCGAGCAGCTTGCTAAAAAAAAGTACACGAATGAAATTCTTTAGTGGTATTTAAAAAAGGTAATATTGAAAATGTAACTTACCGACTTAGATGGTACAACATCGTAAAACTCCAATCCATCCTCAAGAAAATCACGCACAGTAAATCCTGAGTATGAAAACACTGGACACTTAGCAAAATTGTCTAAGTATTTGACCTGTGAATGTCCTACAATCACAGCCATGATGTTAAACACACAATTTCGAGAAACACAAAAACACTTTCCGCAAATCACAAATACATTCAATCACAAGGCAATTTTAGACTCCAATCACTTGTGGATATATAATATAAAATTAAGCAACAGCAATTTATATACCTGGAGCTTTTGCTCATTTTATGCAGTTTGCTTATGTGTTATTCTACATTAGCTGTTTGATTGCATAATTAAGACTTTATATTTTAATTACTCAATTTTCAATCAATAAGAAAAAAAAGATGAAAGATTTTTTTCTTTTGCCGCTTGATACCTGTAGCAATTATTCGATGAATGTACCGAAAATGTCTTTTAAGCTTTAACAGTTATTAAATATAATTAGCTTTAATATTGTCGGTATAATGCAACAAACGATAATGATTATGTCATTCATAACTAATAATTAATAATGACAATAGAATATAATTATCAGATAGGGATTGTGGTAAACATGGTAAACTGATATAATAATAATCTCGTTTTATTTCACCCTTCTTTGTCTTTTAAATCAGCTTTTTTCGAAAGCCGAAATCCTTCTTTGTATATATCGTCAGCAATTTCCTTCTTTGTCTATATGGTCAGCAGTTTCTCGCATATCGCAGGTCCTAAAGTGCTGACCGCTGACCAGATGGATATGTGCTGAGCTCATTTTACCTTCTGATCAGTTTAATTATTTCGAAAAATTGCAAATATTTATTTAATCATTGTACTTTATACTTACCCGATATTAAAAATATAATATAATCTATGTGTATAATTATAGATCAAATTATTCCATATATGTTATTTTTTATCTATTTCCTCCAAATCAAACTTACGAAATTAAATAAATATACTAAATTAAGTCCATCCTCTTACTTACATTTAAAACTACTTTTAAAACTTAAACAAACAATATCATAAAATTTCCTTCTATATTACATATCGTCAGCGTTTTCCGATATCCTTCTTTGTATATATGGTCAGCAGTTTCCTTTTTTGTGTATATGGTCAGCAGTTTCCTTCTTTGTGTATATGGTCAGCAGTTTTCTACGTCTCTCAAAGAAGTAAGAAACTGCTGACGTAGTGAACATGGATTAAAAGTACTGAACTGATTTTATCTTAACTTACCAGTTCCAGTACTGCATTTATTATTTATATCATTGTATTTTATATCTATTAAAAACAGACAATGTATATAATCATAGTGGAAAACAAAATTAAAAAAACAACATTTTTTTAAATTTAAATCCACTTCCTCTAAATCAACCTTTCTAACTTCGAAATAACTTAAAAACTTATTAAATATATTTAAAAATACTTATAAAACTTAGACAAACAATATCACAAAATTTCCTTCTATATTACATATCGTCAGCGTTTTCCGATATCCTTCTTTGTATATATGGTCAGCAGTTTACTATATGTTCTATATCGTCAGCAGATTCGTCAGCGTTTTAGTAAAAACACCAAGCGCATTACAAGCATTGAAGCTTGGACTGATGCATTTATTGTCTATATGGACATTTATTGTAGTTTGCACCATACACAGTACCGGGACATGCTGAAATACATGCATACTATACGTTTAGGTGCAAAATACTGTCAAATTCAGGGTTGGTTCTCATATGATGAACAGTTTAGAATGAAAAAAGCGCAGTCAAATGATATGTCATGGGCAGAGGTAGACCAGGAATTATGGTTGCTTTTTATGTGCAGGCCAAAACCTGTTGTACAGAATGAGACAGCTCCTACTCAGCTGCGTTGTTATGATTTTAATTTTAAAGGGACTTGTCTTAGAAAAAAATGCACTTATGCTCATAAATGTATGAACTGTGGCAATGGCCACCCTAGCAAAGCATGTTCGAACACCACCAGTAACTCTAAATTGCCTTTTAGGTCAACTTTCCAGAGGGCCAGTGCTCCACAGCAACACAGGCCTCCAGCAAACAAAGGGCCTTACTGATTTGATGTCACTTGGTATTACTCCCATTAAAGTGGATCTTTTGCTAAGCTATTTAAAAAAGTACACCTGCACAGAAGATGCCAAAATCCTGGCTGATGGCTTTGTAAATGGTTTTAATTTGCAATTTGAAGGCACACGGGTTAACAATGATTGTGAAAATCTCTTATCAGTTAAGCAAAATCCCCAGGTTGCCTGGGAAAAAGTAATGAAGGAGGTCTCTTTAGGAAGAATAGCAGGTCCTTTTGATACATGTCCAATTAGTAACCTTAAACTTTCTCCAATAGGTCTGATTCCAAAAAAAGATGGTACATGGCGTTTAATACAGCATTTATCTTACCCGTCAGGTGATAGTATCAATGATTTCATTGATCCTCAGTTGTGTTCTGTAAATTATACTTCAATGGATGAGGTTGTGGAGTCAATAATTAGTTTGGGGAATGAATGTCTAATGGGTAAAGCTGATATCAAAAGTGCCTTTAGATTATTACCAGTCCGCAGAGAAGATTTTTGCTTGCTTGGTTTTCGTCTTCAAGGAAAATATTTTGTTGACAAAATGTTGCCAATGGGCTGTGCTATATCTTGTGCTCTCTGGGAAAAATTTGCTACCTTTTTAGAATGGCTTTTGAAATATCTTTATCATGACAGTATTCTACATCATTATCTAGATGACTATATATTTCTAGGGGAAAAGATGTCAAACAATTGTGTACAGACTATGATCAGATTTGAGCAGTTATGCAGTTCATTAGGTGTTCCACTAGCAGATGATAAAACTGTGCGGCCAACAACTGTTCTGGTTTTTCTTGGCCTGGAAATAAATTCAGTTCTTTTTCAAATTCAAATCCCTCAGGAAAAAATTTACAGGTTAAAGGTAGCATTGAACAAATTCCTAAATGGGAAAAAGGTTACTCTGAAAGAATTGCAGGCTCTCGTTGGTTTGCTGAATTTCTGTACTAGGGCCATACCTGTGGCTCGAGCTTTCAATAGGCGTTTTTATGATGCAATGTCAGGTTTAATTAAACCTTTTCACCATGTGAGGGTAACTGCTCCTATGAAAGCAGATATAATGACTTGGATTTCTTTCCTTGAACATTTTAATGGCTACTGCAGTTTTCCAGAACTGAATTGGAATGATAGTTCAACTCTAGATCTTTTCACAGACAGTGCTGGTTCTCAAGATTTAGGTTGTGCAGCTGTATTTGGTTGCAGCTGGGTCTTTTATCCATGGCCTAGAGAATGGCATGGAACAAATATCCTGAAGGACATCACATTTTTGGAGTTGGTACCAGTAGTATTGGCATTTTTGATTTGGGCCCCTTGTTTGCAGAACAAGAAAATTAATTTACACATAGACAATCAGAGTCTGGTATGCATTTTGAATAAAAAGTCTTCAAAGTCAAAACTTGTTATGCATTTAGTGCGGCCACTTATTTTGGTTTGTATGCAAAATCATATCCAGTTCAAAGCTTCTCATGTTGAGGGCATTTCCAATGTTAAAGCGGACTCTCTCTCTCGTTGTCAGTGGCAGCGTTTCAGGGAAGTAGCTCCTATGGCGGATCCCAAAGGACAAGACATTCCAGAGTCTTTTCATCAAATGATTTGCAGTCTGAAGTCAATTACTTAATTGAGCAGAGTATTTCAAACAATACAAAAGCATCATATGAAGCTGCTATCAGGCTTTTTGCAGATTTTCGGTTGAGCAAGGGTCTTGGAGACATCTGGCCTCCACCTCTTGAACTTATCATAGAATTTATAGCATTTATGTCACTCAAAGGCTTGGCACCTGCCACAGCCAAATCATACATATCAGCTTTAGCTTTTTCATGTAAAATCAAAGGTTTCAAAGATCCAACAGATAATTTTGTAGTTTCAAAAATTCTTAATGGCTATTCAAGGGTGCACAGAAGAATTGACACAAGATTACCTATTACTCATGATCTTCTTGTTAAGATGGTAAGGATTTTACCATCAATATGTTTTTCAATTTATGAGGCACATTTGTTCAGTACAATCTTCACTATGGCTTTTTTTGGGTTTTTTAGAATTGGAGAACTTGTAGTTTCTAGCTTGAATAATGAAGGGCATGCCCTAAAAATGGAAGATGTTTTGATTGAAAAGGATAGTTCAGCCATTAAAGTGTTTTTAAGGTCTTCAAAAACTGACCAAAATGCTCATGGGGTGGTCATTTCAATTCCAAAAACTGAAAAAGCAACATGTCCAGTTTCACAATTGAAACAGTACCTTGTGATGCGAAAATCTTTGACTTGCAGATTTCTATTTTGTCATGCTAATGAACTCCCTGTGACAAGATATCAGTTTGGGGCCGTTTTAAGAAAGACCATACAGAGTTTGGGTCAACAAACTAACAATTATAAGGGTCATTCTTTTCGAATTGGAGCAGCTACGACTGCTTACTCAAGGGGTTTTTCTGATTCAAACATAAAAACATTAGGCAGATGGAGGTCAGGTGCTTTTAAATCATACATAAGAGTTCCATCTGAAACACTGGCTTCAAACTGATATTATATCGCCACTACTATTGCTTCAGCTATGCTGAGAGCAGTATTAAGTCTTTTCCAGTGAAGCATTCCCTGACATGGATTGTTGGATCTTCCATAATCAAGAGAGCTTTCTGCTATGGTAGAAGCCAGGGTACAAATGGCTCACAGCTTGGTCTCCAAGATGAGGTGGACATATTTTGGCAAGGGAGAAGTGGACTGAAATGGAAACAGTTGGTGCCTTTATTGAAACACCTTTTAACGATTGAAGAAAGACCTGATTATTTGATTATTCATTGTGGAGGAAATAGTATTGGTATGAAGTCAACTGCTGACCTAATATTTAATATTAAACAGGACTTTTTTGAGATATTTAGACTATTTCCTGACTCAATTATAATTTGGTCTCAAATACTTCCTAGGCTTTCCTGGAGGGGGCCAATTGAACATGCTGCTATGGAGAGATCGAGGAGAAGGGTGAACAATGGGATTGCATCTTTTATTTTAGGAATTGGGGGGAAATATTTGCGCTACCCAGTAATTACAGGACATGACTGTTCATTTTATTTGCCTGATGGGGTACACTTGTCAGATAAGGGAAATATGTTCTTTTTGAATACCATAAGAGATGGTTTATTGCAATTTATAACAGACCAAGCTAATGTTTATCCAGACAGTGGTGAGTCGGGCTGCACTTCCTAAGTTTCTGGTGGCGGTATGGCTTTGCCATGTGGCGGAAAATACCTTCACCAGATGCTTGGTTTTGTGATATTGGTATCAGCTACATGCATATACAGCAATAATATGGACTTGATAGTTTGAATCTCTGTTACCAGGGTTCATCTGTCTGCATTTATGGGAAGCTGTGGCCTGATTTCGCCAACAACAACAAAAGTCTATTTGCATTATCATGTATAATTACTTCATTAAATAATGGTTTTGTATTTAAATAGTATTGTTTTTATTCTGGGTTTGTCCTCTGTAAGAAGTTTTAGACATTTAGGTTTAAAACCATTTACAGGGATAACGCAGACTTTTTTCCAGTTTGATTAATTTCCATTCCTTTTCGGTAGTTGTTTCCTTTAGGTTCGAAGCCTTTCCATTTCTTGTGATCTGAAAGTAAGCGTGGTCGGGGGAAAAAATCAAGATTATGTTGAAAATATAATTGATCTCAAGTTTAAATCCCACCACCCCCACCCACATCGTTATTTTTCATTATTGCTTTGAATGTTATTTTAGTCTATTTACAGAGCTTTTTACTTCCACATCGTCACAGCTCCCGCGGAAAATACCTTCACCAGATGCTTGGTTTTGTGATATTGGTATCAGCTACATGCATATACAGCAATAATATGGACTTGATAGTTTGAATCTCTGTTACCAGGGTTCATCTGTCTGCATTTATGGGAAGCTGTGGCCTGATTTCGCCAACAACAACAAAAGTCTATTTGCATTATCATGTATAATTACTTCATTAAATAATGGTTTTGTATTTAAATAGTATTGTTTTTATTCTGGGTTTGTCCTCTGTAAACGTGCAGCAAAAAGCACATGGCCTCCAAAGCTCTAGGCCATATTTCACCTTTTTCTTAAAAAATTCTTGCGTTATTTAAAAAGGAAAATAACCGTATGGCGTCTTTGATTTGATTAATAAGCCAGGACATTCAAAATAAAGATCTCACTAAGTTATATGTATACGAGTGTACTGTGGAAGGATACCAGAGATATCGGGCAATATGTCTGCTTCCCTTCCTTTCGATGTGTCTGCGGATCCGGTAAATGTGTACATATTATCGCACTAATTTGCACTGTCGCACCCAAACCACATATTTAATGACATTGCCATCACGCCTTCCCCCAGTTTTATTGCGTTTGGTTCACTTGTCAGTACAAGACATCCTAACGTCAGTCAGTGTGACCCTACACGTGGCATATGACAAGGGTACCCGGTACGATGCTTTGACCGAAAAGCTGCCGCATTTAAAAAAATCAACAACTTTATATATACATGTAATAAGAAGGTAGGTAACTTTTTCCATTAAAATCGTACATCAGGTCGTTTCAACTGCCGTAACTCCTTTGATCATTAATAGATTTTCATAAAATTGGTCTTAATTTGCGTAGAAGGGATGAACATTTTTAGGGCAATTCCTTAGGCGATTGGCTTTTTTTCCTGTAAGTCTTTATTCATCCCTTCCACGCAAAAAAGGAGCAATTTATGAAAATCTATCAGTGATCAAAGGAGTTACGGCAACTGAAACAACATGACGTACGATTTCAATGGAAAAAGTTACATACCTTCTTATTATATAAGCTTGTTGATTTTTTTAATACGGCAGTTATTCGGACAAAGCATCGTACCGGATACTTTTGGTATGTGACGTCATTACAAGCTATCGAGAGCAACATTCAGGGAAACCTTCAGAGTTTGTCATCTCTAAAAATAACATTACAACTATTGTTTTCCCGAATGTTAGAAAACACTGACATATATCTGACAAAATAATCATTCGATCTAATGTGTAGGGTACAATTTTCCATTTCGCATGCGGTATCCCATATCAAACTTGATGAAGAAATAAAAACAGCAGTTTTATCCTCCGAATCGAGGCTTGAGATAGCTTAAAATGACGTCACAAACCACGTGGTACATGTATGGTCATCTGGTGCGACTTTTCTTTTCCCTGAAGTACTTCGGTTGTTTAATTTGGCAGTAACGTCGTACACTATAGTACATTGAACATTTCGTAAATGTCACATTGAAATTAAAATTCTTTGACCCTTCTTATATGTCATAATTAGCATGTCCTATGCTATTTCAATACTCAATAA
>CM037793.1:27157896-27207896 GCA_021229015.1 Solen grandis | reverse complement strand
TACCGTTGCAAAACTAGTATTAATTATCATTTAATTAATTAAAATAAAATGAATATCCAATATGATACTTAATTAAAAAGATAGCGTGATGACTTAAGTTATCTTGAAATTGTTATTCAAAGTTTTTTGGGGTTTTTTTTGTTGTTGTTATTGTTGTTTTGTTGTTGTATTTCTGTATTTGAATTAGACGCTCCGTCGTTATCTTTTCTCAGTTTATTGATGGAATAGATAGAGTGAAACCATATTGAGGATAATGCTATAGATACTTTTAGCAAAACTAAAAGATGCAAGCTCACCAAAGAAAGCAAAACAGTGTTGCTATAAATGTCACATGTCATGCATTGTGCACGAAGACGTTATCTTTCAGATAAACAGTTTAATTCGCAAAAGAGAAATATATATCAATTTCAATTACCGTTTAACCACTTTGTGCGACATTGTTTTAGGAGAGTGGATGGCTTAGGATCTAAACAAAGTTATGTATGCTTGAATGTGTTGTAGGTACGACTGAGTTTACATTGTAATGGTTCAGTGATTAACATAATGCTATTTATAGATACTGCATATATTGTTCTCTAATTTCGAAGACCTAATAACCTAACAGAGGTTCGCAACTCTCATATAGATAAGGAGGTAGTCAAACGTAGCTCTCGTTAAGTGTACGATCATGTGACCGGTAGATAACGTAATATGTAATATTCATCATGTATCAATTATATTTTTTACTGATTTTTTCTTTAATTTATTGCCGATATATCAAATTGTGTAAGTCTCTCATTAGGTCTCTTTTACATCTCTTTATAGTGATACTGTTAAGCATCTCGTTTTTATTTTTATTTTATTTATTTTTTCCTCTGGAAAAAAAAACAAAGTTATTTTGGATTGTTTCATAATATCTCTGCTGAGTAGGTCTTTACTAATTTACATCCATATGATATTTATATTATGTTCATGCATTCCAGATGAGGATTGCTTGTCTATAAAAACAAAATCGTTCGTGTTTTTCCTGACATTCCAAGGATAATGTAATGGACTTCTTATTATATCTATATGTTAATGACCGTCATGATAGACTCGTGTATCATCCACAGGCTGTTTATTTCGAATTGCAATATGTATCAATCTTTATTGACTGGGTGAGTATCTAACCCGGGAAGTTCACGAACGATTTTCGCCCCGATATGAATCGAACCCAAAAATCTTCGTTGACCGCTTTTATGAATTGCGATATTTGTCTCCGCCCTCCTTCTATTGCACGATATTTTTTGAAAATGTCACGATTAGATATGTAACAGTTTACTTTAATCGACACATATTTTCTCTTCATTTAAGGTTACTAAATGGGACAAATAAATATATGCACTTTCAAAAACATACCAGTAGTTATCGCCGCAAACATTTGTTTTTATTGTTTTATGTGATTCAAATGCATAAGAAAATAGCTCTCTTTAGCATTTCTCTCTCTCCTGAATCATTTCAATTTGATTTTATTTTTGTTTTGTTTATAATATATTCCTTATCGTTTGGATTGATTAAATCATTAATAAACAGGAACAGTTCGAGAGACTCTGCGAATTGTATTTAAGGAAATTATCATTTTTTCATGTTTTTATTATTTGTATCTTTTATTTTTATTTAATTTTTTTTTTTTTTTTTTATTATTATTATTTCATTATTATTTCTTTATTTATAATTATTTTTATTATTTTTTAATATCATTTTATTATTATTTATTATTATCATTTATTATTAATACTATTATTGTTGTTGTTTTTTATATTTATCATTATCATCTTTATCAGTTCATTTCTGAAATAGTTTATTCATAATTCCAAATTTAGTCTTCAAAATAAATTCAAATAAATATTTATTAATATATTAATTTCGGCGTTTCCTGTGACTTGATATAATTCAATGTATTTAGTGAAAATAAATCGGATATTCCTTCGAACATAATGGGATTGACTGATTTGAATTTTATTTTAAATTTGCGTCAATGCAAAAAAGTGATTATGTCTTTTGTAATCAAACCAAAAATTTGACTCATATCCTAGAATCTCGTCAGTGATGTGTGTATGATTAAAATCATCAAACATTTTTTAACATATTTTCAAAATGACGTACTTCCGAATAGTCATTTTCATGAAATTATTAACATATTAAAAATAGAAACAGAAACTCTTCTTTATTCATAAATGCTAAAAGAGTCTGCAAATCAACCGAGGATTCTATTTTAGGAACAACATCATTAAAGAAACCGAATTATATACTAAGATGTAATGTAGCAATGTATGATACGAGCTTAAGAAACACATTATATGATAAAAAGCTCGCTTATCAATCCTCGTTCTCGTTTACGTATTGGGTAACACTGTGGGCATATCTTAATGATATAATTACTAATTTGACTGAGTGATTTCATTTGCACAGAAACATTAATTACCCATAAACAATGGCGGATAGAACCCATTCGCTGTTCATTAAAATACCTTAATTCTTTTATTAACAAGGAATTATATAAATCAAAAGCAAATGATGGGATTTATTTGATTTAGGTTGTAGTAAACAAATGCGATACTAGACGAACGTGTGGGAAGGTGACGTCGCTATGGGAAAAAAAGATCCATATAGAGTTAGTCCGAAACGTATAAATGTGATACACAAGCTGACGGTATTCCCATTCAACAGTTCGGTTTACAAGAACTGCAGTCGGAGGAGCTCGCTCAGTAGTCCAACATACGCTGAATGCTGTTTGTTGGTGTATTGTGAATGCAATTTAGTGAAAACGTCTGGTTTATCAAACCAGTGGAATTTGTTTACTGTTATCAAATACCGCAAGGCTATATGATATTTTGTGAGGATGCTTTTTCTTTAAGAAAGTGATGTTTTAAAAGGTGAAAGGAGATACTTTAACAATATTTAAGGCATAAAGGAAAGTAAATATTTGTATATCAAGAAGTTAAAATGGAAATTGTCGATGGAAGACATAGCGGATATTAACAAAACCGTACAGACAATTTTCGATATCATTGTTGATAAAAAGAAACACGTCGGTAATTTTCTGGATTTGGATATTTTTCAACTAACCGTAAGTATTATTTTTCTTAACATTTTTTTTATTTAAAAATTGAATAGTAGAAACACATGCGTGCATCCGTGATCCGCATAATTCAGCAAAAACTGAAAATTGGAAGTTGACCAGAAGGGACGTCATTTAGGCCAAAAATTTGTAAAAAAAAAAAAAAAAAAAAAAAAAAAAAAAAAAATTACCATTCCTTAGAGCGGGGTTATATAATCGAAGGCATTACATATGAATTTTTAGCTAATAAATCTTTATTTATATGTGATAAATTTAAAAAAATTGGTGTTGTTGTTAAATTAACATTTATAGATGTTTGAAATGGGAATGAATACTATGAAACATCCTGTTCTAAAATTATGCAGCTTTTTTTAAATTTATTCCAAGGTGATCTGTATGTTACCTTTGTATGTTCTTTTGATTGAGCTTAATGTCCCATCGACAGTATTTCTGTTATTTGGTGACTATGTCTACTTGAGACAGATATAGTGCTGCCACACTGCAGTATCACGTCGTTAACATGTGGCATTATACCGCACCCAGTCACATTATCCTGACACCGGGCCAACCAGTCCTGGAACTACCTTTATAAGCTGAGCGCCAAGCAAGGGAGCTACAACTGTACCATGTTTTACGACTTTAGTATATCGCGGCCGGGGATCGAACCCAAGAGCTTTTTCCTTGATTTGTATTTATTCTATGACCAATTTTTTTTTAAATTTGCTCATTCAAATGGCCTCAATGTTACAAAAAGAAACTTTATTTACATAAAGTATGATGTCTATGCAAAACTTTATAACTTAAAGGCCTTGAATATGTTTTATTTCTAATATCATTAAGCAACATCCGTAATAGTTATTTCTAAATTTAATTCTTTTTAAAGTGATTACTTTTTTTTTTATTTGTTTATGCCTTTAATCTACGAGCAACCTATAACACACACACACACACACACAATCTCGTTAAAATGGTACTGCTGCATTTCCCCTGTGCTTGGCTTTCAGAACATAGAGAAAAGGACTGGTCTGACCATTATCAGGATATAAGAAATTGCGACTTGGTCTTATCTACGCCGTAATATCGCAGCTTGGTAGCACTGTATAATTTTCTGTAGTTACACAAGTAACTAAATTAATGGTTTTCTTTCTGTGGGACGTTTAACCTTAGCAAACAAACAGAAAAAAAAACATGCACACACGTGTCTATTGAAATGCATTATGCTTGGACCCAGGTTCAGTAAAAATTATCATGTTTGACTCATGTGATATTCGAAAGGCAATTTATGCTATATTCTAAATATGCTGCATAAATGCTTTTAACAGGTGGCAAAATGTGTATTTCAGCTATTGGGCAGACACTTCGAACCCTGCCAATGACCCTATAACAGCCTTGCTGGAGCAATGGCTAGGAATAAATCATTCTGGGTGTATTATTTTTATCACTAGAGACGCCAAGCCTGTTATAGTGTCATATTCCTTTTCAGCATGATTTGTTACTGGTATCATGACAACATTGTTTCTGCCAAGGAAAACAAATCAAATTGATTATGTTGGATTTCGAAATAACAAACGTCGCAAAATTAGTTTCTGCTGTCTTAACTTATGGGAATGAAATATTGTTTAATTACACACATGGCTAGCTCATATCAACTGCATTGTTTATGATATACAAAGCCAAAGAAATATATCAATCACCTGTATGTCACCTAACAGATAAACAAAGACTCTTTTGTCAATTTGTCATAACTTTCATAAAAATAACATTAACTCGTTTGTCAGTCAAATCCAATTAAACATGACAGAATAATCTTGGTTTGAGTGTGGAATAAGATAGGAACAATTCATGGATACCAGTGTTGAATAGTACTTGCCTCATACAGGAGACTTTGATAAAGGAATACATGTATATCAATTTAAGTAAGATATAGCATTTTTTTTATTTTATTTTTTTTTGTTGTTTTTTGTTTGTTTGTTTGTTTGTTTTTTTTTGTTGTTTTTTTGGTTATTTGTTGTTTGTTTGTGGGTTTTTTTTCAAATCAGGACTATCGCATCAGTATAATATAAAAATGTTTTGTTCAATAAAAAACGTTTTTGTCGAGTGGTAGTGTACGCTATTGCGGATCATTTAATTTGTTGGTTCGAACCAAGTCGGGGCGATGGGTCCTCAATGTCATCCCAGGTGCATTACGTATTTTGTACATGCCCATGCCAGGAACTATCGAGAAAAATAATATGCGAGAATTTGTTTCCAAATCAACATATAAAGACAAAAGAAATGGTATAACTATGTGTTTATGATAGGTCTATCATTCAAGATATATATATACATTGGTGAACTATCCGTGACATTATCTTTGAAATTCCGGAATTTATTTGCAAGCTCGAGTCGATATGTTTCAATGACAAACATTTCTTATCTGGTATTCATGAACATTAACTAAGTAATACATGGTTGAAAGTATATTTTTTTCCATATCACATTCTGAGAATTTAAAGAAGCTATATATTTCAGGATGTTAAAAACTGCAATGAAGCAAACTATACAAAACTTTATCAGATACGTTTGACTTATTATGGATTTTAGTTACGTCATAGAATAGTAATGAATTTATCTAAGTAACTTGGGATTGTAGTCTGGTATTGAGGATCTTCAATATCAAATGTAAACCATTCGTTTCCTATTTAGATTAAGTCATCGGAAAACCAAGTAAAGACTTATTTGTAGGCTTATCTCTCTCGACGTTACTTTAGTAAAACCAGAACTTTGCGCTATTGAAGGTCATAAAATATGCCCCTAACGGAGTTTGAACTCACAATGTTTTAGATCCTGGGTCATCCACTCTCCCCAAATGATACAGAATTAATACTGTGAAATCATTAATTTTCGTGGGACACTAATTTCCGTCGATTTCGTGGTGGGTTTTATCCACGAAAATTAATCCCCACGTAAAATTGTCTCTTATAAAGACCTCACGTTTTCTAGAACATAAATCCATGAATAAATGTACCCACAAAATCCCTTGGGTATAATAATCAACGAAATTTAATGTCAAAGAAAATTAATGATTTTACAGTAGATAATAGGTTAAATGGTAAATAAAACTGATACACGTTTTCCTCCTGTGATTCAAACTGTTAATTTGGAAGAAAGCGTCATGTGTTTCTTGCACAGTGTATGACACTTGGCATTTATTGCAATACTATTTCATTTGCCTGACATGCTTGTATCCTCTTGGTGTTCCTGCCTCTATAAGTAACCGTTCGTGTATCCACTTCCGGTTATATACAGCGACATTGGAAATTGTCGGTATGATGATCATTATTCTTACCTCACTTTATTTGTCCTAGGTCCACACACTAACAGAAAGATAACGATGGGGTTTTTATCCATGCAGACACATACAAAACACAGCAATTTGAATAACAAATACTATTAACCCTTTCCCTCTATAGACTCATTTTGACGCACTCAATAGGTACCACATAAAGCCTGATCTGCAGAAAACCACAGTTAAACCTTACCAAACTTAATTATAAAGTCCTCATTTCCAGACCACTGAGGAGCAGCGAACAGCATAAAACCTGATCTAGTTTTATGCTGTTCGCATAGGTCTTTTCATGGTTTCCTCTATGAGGGAAAGGGTTAATATAATGACCAAGACATACACAGTGGATATCACGCTATTGCAAGACAAACTGATTATATAAGCATCATATTGAACGTTCAAATGTTAGTTATGCATGTTCTGCAACATATTATGGAAACAGTTAGCAGTAAAATAGCATGGGACATGCTTTGACATATGAGATACATCAGAAATAAGTGATTTTCCCTTTATTTGGAAATTTTTTGAATTGTGAAATACACCAGGGTGTCTGTTATTGTCCATGGAACCAAACCCAATAAAACGTAGGAAAGTGTCGAAGGCAATGTCATCAGATATGCGGCAGTTTATTTACATTAGGTTGTAACAATGCAGATTAATGAAATAATATGTACAATTGCTGGGTCTGCTGGTGGAATATAGATAAAAGTGTTTTAATTTCGTGGTATATGTATTTTGACAGAATATACCAGTTAGGGTTATTTTAAACGTGATTAGATTAATCTAATTTGATGACATACGGTTATTATTTTACAATATGGAATGTTTTCACGACAGGTGTATTTAGACCTAAAGCTATGGAAACCATGCAACATTTACCGCGCGTTTAATACAAAGTAAAACGGTTCGATGCCAACTTGGCAAACTTCACAGGCGCAATAACGCTAGGATCATTGTGTAGGAAATTAGCGCCAATTTGCAGTATTTGTTTTTTGAAACGAGAGGCGCTTCACAGAGAATTTACGTTTGCAGTCGCTTTTATGACTTTGTCAGATTCCGATTTGTCAGGAATCGAAACTGAGGTTGGCAATGCAGATATAGGGGTTAGCGATTTATAAACATACATCCAAAACTTTTACCTATACGTTTCATATAAAATACATCTCAACATTGATTAGTAAGAAATATATATATATACTTCCGGTATATCCCATGTGTTAAGCGACCAGTTATAAGTATTTAAGTAGTTATTAAATGTTCTTTTATCTTATAAGATGGCTAACTCGTTATAACTTTAAATACTACTTTTAATTCAATCACAGTAACAGCTGGTATGTTGTGTTATATGATAGTTTTAGTACATCATTTACTGCCATCATTTATGGAGAATAAAACGGAAAGGGAAAATTAAAAAGAGAAAACCTCTGATTAGTTCAGATGACACTTGTATACAGTCAAATACAATTAAAGCCATGTCTAACCCGACACTTTTTCTTATCTCGAATAAAATTAAATAAATTAGCAGCTTGAAGCTAAATATGAAATTGTTTTGCTACATTAGCTGTATCCAGCAGTTTTGCATCTGGTACGTGCACGACTTAACCATTGTGCACGAGGAAGTCTCAATAAGCTAAATTATCGATTTTTTTTCATTAGCTATTCAAAATTTCCACACAATTTTAAAATTGTAACTGTTAGGATAAAATTCAAAGATCGGTATCGATATGTTGCAAGCCATACATTCACTCATACACGGAAGTCAGATTTTTTTTTCTTTTTTGGAGTAACGATATTTTCACAACAGTATGAATTTATTCACGATAAAAATCCATTACAAATGTTACTGGGCACCTGTGGGACGAGCCTAATAGGCGTGTACTGTGTCGACCCGCAGCCCCTCGCAATCTCCGTAATGTGGAGCAGGCTCGTGGTCCGGTACCGTGTGTTGTCGAGGAGAAAGAGGTGTGTTAATGTTGTGAGAGCCATGGGAGGGACACTCGAAATGAGACAGAGGTATGTTAATGTTGTGAGAGTCATGGGGGAACACTTGAAATGAGACAGAGGTGTGTTAATGTTGTGAGAGCCATGGAGGGACACTCGAAATGAGACAGAGGTGTGTTAATTTTGTGAGAGCCATGGGAGGACACTCGAAATGAGACAGAGGTGTGTTAATGTTGTGAGAGCCATGGGGGGACACTCGAAATGAGACAGAGGTGTGTTAATGTTGTGAGAGCCATGGGAGGACACTCCAAATGAGACAGAGGTATGTTAATGTTGTGAGAGCCATGGGGGAACACTTGAAATGAGACAGAGGTGTGTTAATGTTGTGAGAGCCATGGAGGGACACTCGAAATGAGACAGAGGTGTGTTAATTTTGTGAGAGCCATGGAGGGACACTCGAAATGAGACAGAGGTGTGTTAATGTTGTGAGAGCCATGGGGGGACACTCGAAATGAGACAGAGGTGTGTTAATGTTATGAGAGTCATGGGGGAACACTTGAAATGAGACAGAGGTGTGTTAATGTTGTGAGAGCCATGGATGGACACTCGAAATGAGACAGAGGTGTGTTAATTTTGTGAGAGCCATTGGGGGACACTCGAAATGAGACAGAGGTGTGTTAATGTTGTGAGAGCCATGGAGGGACACTCGAAATGAGACAGAGGTGTGTTAATTTTGTGAGAGCCATGGGGGGACACTCGAAATGAGACAGAGGTGTGTTAATGTTGAGAGAGCCATGGGGGAACACTCGAAATGAGACAGAGGTGTGTTAATGTTGTGAGAGCCATGGGGGGACACTCGAAATGAGACAGAGGTGTGTTAATGTTGCGAGAGCCATGGAGGGACACTCGAAATGAGACAGAGGTGTGTTAATGTTGTGAGAGCCATGGAGGGACACTCGAAATGAGACAGAGGTGTGTTAATGTTATGAGAGCTATTGGGGGACACTCGAAATGAGACAGAGGTGTGTTAATGTTGTGAGAGCCATGGAGGGACACTCGAAATGAGACAGAGGTGTGTTAATGTTATGAGAGCCATGGAGGGACACTCGAAATGAGACAGAGGTGTGTTAATGTTGTGAGAGCCATGGAGGGACACTCGAAATGAGACAGAGGTGTGTTAATGTTGTGAGAGCCATGGGGGAACACTTGAAATGAGACAGAGGTGTGTTAATGTTGCGAGAGCCATGGGGGGACACTCGAAATACTTATTGGTCAGACTTGCAAACTTTTCTGTAATAACTGTTTGGTTGTTGTTGTTTTTTTGTTGTTGTTTTGTTGTTGTTGTTTTGTTGTTGTTATTTTTGCTGTTTTTTGTTGTTGATGTTTTGTTTGTTTGTTTTTGTTGTTGTTTTGTTTTTTTTTTTTTTTGGGGGATTTTACAGTGATATTTCTGATATGTTATTGAGTTTTATAGCTATATGATTATCAATTAGGATTAATTTAATGGGGAAATATATATAGGGTGTTCAGTTATTTATATTCAAAATTTAACCGAAATTACGCTAGCACATAATTAAAATAGATGGTATTATAAAGGTGTCGGGTTAGAAATGGGTCTAAGTGTATGTTATTAGTTGAACTTGCTGTTAGATAGAATACTAGCTAGATAGAGCTAGCTTTCTAGTGTTCGATTTGCAAACCGAAGGTCCCGTTTTCGACTCCAGCTCGGGGTTATAAGATTTTACTTGGTTACATAAAATCATTTTATTTCGTTGATTTGTAAAGGCATTTACGCTGGTACATATATCGGTAGGTGTGTTTTCTGAAGAAGAAAAAAAGTAAGGTCTACAAAGGGTCTGTATTCTTAACGATAATACTTGCGGATTTACCAGTCTGGAATTCTTAGAATAAAAAAAAAAAAAAAAAAAAAAAAAAAAAACGTGGGTAAAATATAAAGCCAATCTCGAAATCGACAAAAACAACAACCGCTGCGAAATTTGATGATTACACAATAGGTGAATTTCACCAAAATGACCATAACCCTTTAGCTTTAGACCTAATTCGATAGTCCATCACCCTGATACAATTATATCCATATCAGAACGTGTCTGTGTTTATCCATTAAGAACATGGGTTGAGTAATTCATTTCCGTTCATCACAGAGAGACTCGTACATGACTGATTATGAATCGATAACTACAAATCGATAAGGTAATCACCGCAAGTTGTTTCCTAATGTCGCCTTATACATTCCTGCCAGTCATTTGTTGTCATGTTCTTCAATGCAACAGAAAGATCGAGTTTCTGATTTTCATTTCAGTTCAATATAATTTTACACGGTCAGTCTGGCATATTTTCCTATTACCTGAGCTAACAGTTAGTTTAAACTAATAGTTTCATATCACCTGAGCTGTTAGTTAGTTTATACTAAGTTATTTTACATCGTTTAGAATCAAGGTGTCTTGCGACTTATGCTAATCCTTCTCGACTTTCCCTTGGTTTTTGGACCAGTACTTTGTGACTCCGAAGGTCATAAAAAGTCCTTGCTTCCATTAGGTTTCGAACCCAAAACCCTCGGATCCGCAGTCAAATATGTTACCACTGGACCACGGCACCCTTTGATTTAGACCTGTAGACCATCGTGGTTATTTCTTTTAATATGACTTGATTTGACTATTTGAGTTTACCGTCGCTTCGACAGTATTTCAGTCATATAGCGACGTCCAGCTAATTACAGGTGGAGGAAGACCCCGAATGTACGGAGGCATCCGGGTAGAACCACCGACCTACCGCAATCTTTAATATGAAATGGTCATGGTAGCCATATATATACATTTTACCCGTCGATATTTTAGCCTTGGTAAGATATTATCTACTTTTTGCATTTTATGAATTTACATTTGTTGGACAAAGTAGAGATAGAATAACTGGTTAAAATATCGATTTTATACCTAAGAAATTCGTTGTTCAAATTGCAATGTTCGATTAGGATAACTTACATTGCAAATGCGATAATTGGTATCTACGCAATAATCAAATGATGTATCAGCTTACTAGCGGATATATATATATATAAAATATATATTGCAAATGTGTTTGGTTTATCTTGCACAGTTTTTATGATATTCAAAGTTATTGAAAGTAAAACAAATTAAACTTAATTCTTCTAATTCCTAGACACTTTGGTGTCATTTTTGGCATTACTTGCATACACGACAATTAATAAACGTGATATTAACGCATTCAATCTTATAAGTACACGATTTCAATGTAATTGAATATATATATCATGGTAAAATTCGTTTTAGCGGGTGAATATTTAAGTCAGATAAAGTAACCGCGAAAATTACATGCATGTATTTAATTCTCAAAATGTTACATTTCACTTCAGATTATTTTTAGATACATTTTAGACAATCCAAACGAGCGAGCGAAAGGTATAAGAAATTGTGTGAAATTAATTGCCATTAATGCAACACAAATAATTAAAATAAGATTTACAAGATCAATTTGCGTTAGAAAATCCTAAACCAACTGTGGTTTACGGTATTAAACATTTAATTAAAACTATAACTACGACATTATTATATGGTCTGTTTTACTTTTCAGTTGTATAATATTACATTTGATGATGTAACGCTCGTAAGCTTGTAGGGTATAAATAATCGGTCACAACAGTATAATAGTTGGTTGATTTACTGCTCGTAAATTTGTAGAGTATTCGAAGTCTAACAGTTTAAATTCTTGTTATCGTATGTATGTCTTTCTGATTATCATTTTTGTTGTTATTGTTGTTGTCAGTTTGTTACCATGCAGTATCTGTATAACTAGTACCAAGTCGGTAATCCATCTTTTAACCATTGAAAACCAGAAGGACATATATGTTGGTGAGCCCCTCTGGCTGTCAAAGACAATATACAGAAATAACGTACCCCTCCACCCACCCAAATTCACACCTTATAGTGTGTGGTCTTTACTATTTGGGACAGGAAATAATGTTTCAGCTCGGTAGCTTCTAGACACGCGCTACTTATCTTTTGGAAATCTTTAATAATAAATCAACCACATCTCGTTGTAAGGGAATTCCAACAGGTACACATCCTGGAAGCTGAGAGTATTAACATAACAGAACGTATAAAATGAGTGTTTACAGTCTGTCTGAAACTTTGGCTATACTATGTTTTCAAGCAAACGATACTCGTACCTTTTTTTTTTTTTGGGGGGGGGGGGGGTCTCACTTTCGAGACATTTAATAATGATGACGTATTACCATTGGTTGATATTCCTTTACTTACGAAAAATATTACTCACCATTGTTTGTTGAGATATACACTAGCTAAAATCACGGATGTATTTTGACCAAGTTACGGATTTGCAATTTTTGTGTCGCCTGAGTAGAGTCAGGCGACATATAGGGGGTTACTTTTGTCGGCGGCGGCGTCCCCATCTGCTTGCCCGGAGCATAACTTTGTCATCATAACGTGGAATGACTTAAGACTTGATATGTATGTTTCTTGCAATGACCCGGAATACAGTGCACAAGAACCATAACTCTACGTTGTGTGTTTTTTGAGTTATTCCCCTTTGATATATTTTCTTAGAGCACTTCTTGTCCGGATCATACTTTGTCACCATAGTTTGAATGACTTGAACTTGATATGTCTGTTTATTGCAATGACCTGAAGTGCAGTGTGCAAGAACCATAACTCTACCTTGTGCATTTTTGGAGTCATTCCCCTTTGTTTGATTTCAATAGTGTATGAAATATTTTCTATCAACAGATAAGCCATCGTCAGGCGACACATCTGACTCGCGGAGTTCTATTTTTTTTATAAATATATACTCGTTTTATCAAAGTACGACTCGTAGTCAAGTACTTATTTGCTTTGTGCGTTTATATATTCTTGCAAACATTTCAAAATGAATAAAAAAAACATCTGAATGTCGCTGCTTCTGTTATAAAAACACTTAAGCACAGACGGTTAAATAGAGTGACAATCAATGGAAGTGTCATTTGTTTGCAGACAAATTGTCTCTGATTCTGCATTGCAATTAATCGACCAGAAGGGAAAGAAAAGTCTTGGAATTATTACTTTCGACATTTGTATGATAAGGTCATATTCATTTGTAGGATAACATATTAACCAATACGTCTACGATCCCCTACAAATAGAAATATATGAAGCTTGCCCATTAAGGAAAGCAGTCGGCTCCTGAGCGGAAGTGAACTATGAAATAATTGTTCGAGATTTTTTTTTTTTTTTTTTTTTTAGTTTCTAGTAGGAATTTTAGATAAATATATAACCGGCATCAATCTTCATTCATATTGTATGAATTTGTTGTTGAATAGTCTAGCTCAAATCGAAATATTTTGCAGTTTAAGATTTGTCTGTGTTTATTCATTTCTTTGCCAGTATTTTCGCACAGCTCGAGGTTTCTCAAAATGGTCCAATAACTTTATCCCGGCGGTTGTTTTATCACACGAGTGTAATATATGTCTTCTTTATTTTCACGATCTCTAGCATCACTTAAAAATATCATGTATTATTAAGTATATATACAAATACTTCCAACAATCTACAAAGTGTATTTTGACGATATCAAAATGAACGCCGTAAGACTACATGATGGTTCACATATTTAGATATATTTATAGCACATACCTCCTATCTGAAGAGTTATATCGCAATAATGCATTGTTGCAACCCGTTTTGCAATAGACCATTTCACTTCGAAATGACGTAACCCTACGTAAATAATCGAGCACTCCCAGAACACCTAATCTTACTACATGCTGGTTAAATTAAATATACTGTTCAGTGGGATATAAAGAAACACTTGAGATTTTGAAACAGTCACTGATTGGTCAGTTAAAATCAGCGATTTATACCGAGAATTGCCGAAACCCATATTGAAATGGTCAATAGTTCCACGTTTTGAGATAGTGACGATCAACCTATTTTGCAGTTATTCACAACTGTGCAATATAACTCTTTGTATTATATTTTAATGCTAAAATTGACGTTCTTACATTATTTATTCGTGGTTTAAGCCAAGAAAATGAGTCTTTTAGACCTTAAAAATCTCCTAATTGCAAAACGAGTTATAGCATTGCATTCCTTATCTATTTTATGTAGACGAAGTTACAAAAAATTACTAAAATATTGTTGGCGGGTTGTTAAATCAAGCAATTGGAACATTTTCTATTATTCTGTCCCAAAAAGAAACAAAAATTTTCCACCAGATTGGTATTGGTTTTTTATTTTTGTTTGTTTGTTTTGCTTTTAACGTTAAGTTATTGTTTTAATCCTTTTGGCATAAATATATTTAGTTAAATATTCATTTAATGTTATTTGTGTTTTTTATCTAAAGTTAAACAATTTTATGTACAGAAGGTACTACATGTTTGTGTTTCGTTTTAAGACCGTTAGTTTATTGAGTTACATACACTTCTACAGAGATTTAAGTTTAAATCTAGAGCAGTGATAATATAGATGCTTACCTGTAAATGATAAAATTTCTAATTTGATAAAGTACTGTGATCAATTAGATATACATATTGTATTATACTCACAGCACTTAAATCCTTCAAAATAACTGATTTCTTGCCCAATTTAACTTCTGGTTTATATTGCTATGTATGAAATAGGAAATCAGTATAAAAGGATCAGGAAATGGACATGCATATTAGAAAGTTAGTGGAGATGTAAAATAATAAAAGATGTATATAAATGAATGCAAGAAAACTTTGATAATTTGTTTGAAATTGAGAACAGTTACTGTAAAATTGCGACTGTCCGTGGCGCCATTTTTTATATCGTAACTAATTGAGTTTTACTCCAGATCCAGTCGTAAAAGGCTTTCACTTTTACTTTGGCATGCTATCTAATTTCGGGTTTGAAATAAGACCAAATGAATATTTGAAATAATTTCAATGGTAGAGATGAATATACTTAAGAAAAAAGTTAGGCGCATTTCATTGTTAAGATGACAACTCGCTGAAAAGTAAGCTTCGTATTCACGAAATATTAAAAAGTATTCGGACTGAATTACAGTTTCTATGATAAATGCGCAGTTGTTTTATCAAATCACTTCTTCTAGGTACAGATTGGGACTTGTTTCGGGCCAGATGTTATAAACATCTGCAGTGCAATGAAGTCTGTTTCCCCCTCTCCGTTTCATAGTACTTTTCATTACAGTCTCGGGAGCGGGAGGTCGTGGGTTTGATCCCCGGCCGCGTCATGCCAAAGTCGTAAAAAGATACTGGTATAGCTTCCCTGCTTTGCGCTCAGCATATATGGGTAGTTGCAGTACTGGTTGGCTCAGTGTCAGGATAATGTGAATGGGTGTGGTATCATGCCTCATGTCTACTGCGTGATACTGCAGTGTGGCAGCACTATACCTGTCATTACAGTGTTGTTCCATCTTCCAATTGCGATGGAGGGGATACTTCACATTATATAACCGTTCTAGATTTTCCCTTGCATTACTGTTATCCCCATCAACGCCGAATATATATTGAATGATATTTCTTCTTTCGATCATTTCATCCATCAGAAATTTTGCAATTCTGTACGTGGGTGCTGGTGCTTGGGTGTGCTTTTGGAATATAAAATTAAGTGTAAAAAACATGTCTGAGACATGAAACACTGATAACGTGTAAAACCGTTAAGTTGTATTAATGTACTTGTATTTCTTTACGGTAAGCACATTAATATCAAAGAGATGTTCCATAAATTATGACGCAGTGTTATAATGTGTTCTTGGTATATGACATGTTCTATGTAATAAAAGTACGCATTTCATATTTCTGTGTCAATTTACGCCACTTAATCGTAGGCGTTTAATTGCTCAGCAAATAGGTGTGACCTCTGATTCACAATTGTGTTTCTCCCTTGCTTGGCGCTCAGTATATATAGGTAGTTGCAGGACTAGTTGGCCCAGTGTCAGGATAATATGACTGGGTGTGGTATCATGCTACATGTCTACGGCGTGATACTGCAGTGTGGCAGCACTATATCTGTCTCAAGTAGACATAGTCACCAAATGTCTGAAATACTGTCGGTGGGACGTTAAACCCAACAAACAAACAAACAAAAACACTTGTGTTTATTTCAAATTGATTGAAATCATAATGTGAATTTGGAATTCTCTCTTAATATATTAAAGATATAATTATCATATATCTGATCGCTTTGATCAGAAATCGAAACGTCTTTAATCGCAGAAATCCTTAAAAGCAGTTTTATCATTTGAGTAAAAAAGCTCTGATAAAAAGAAAGCTATTAAATGTTCATATAAGCGATTTGCTTCTTTCTTCGCATTTTCTTTTTTATAACATTATGAGCACGATGTCACGTCAGATAATGGATCATATCCGAACACTTTAAATTTAGATTAACATTAAAAATTTAATAAAAAAGACTTTTTTATGGACCTGTGGAAATATGTCAATCAAATGCAGACACTTTTTGCTATATAGATATACATACTACCTATCCTATTCGAAAATGACTTCATATAGCTTTGGATTTGCGGTAGGTCGGTGGTTCTATCCGGATTCCTCCGCGCATTCGGGTTCTTCCTCTACTTGTTTTTAGCTGGACGTCGCTATATGACTGAAATACTGTCGAAGCGGCTGTAAAATCAAATAGCCAAGTCATATAGCTTTGATATTGACTTAAATTGAAACAAGGTTGTATATAATCTTACATCAACTGTAGGCTAGTGACAGCCTGAGAATTGGATAACAGATCAAAATTTTGATTTAAAACCTTGGAAATGTTTTTTTTTTTTTAATTTCGAAATCGAAATGGGTATTTACATAACAACATAATTTTGAACTACATTTGAGTTGACTACCGGGAGAATTTAACAGTTCACAGATGGTGAAAATAAATTTGGTTTAAGCATTTGGTACAGTGATTGAAATATTATTAAATTTTAAAAGGTAGCTTTAGAAAGACGGTTAAGTGATATATATATATATATATATATATATATATATATATATATATATATATATATATATATTTCGTTAAATGAAAATATTGTAGAAATGCAAACAGTTCATTTTAATTTGCACACAACAAAACATTTGGTGTCTTATTTGCTATTACTTGAACACAAGTCAATAAACAAATGTGAAATTAATGCATTATTCTTATAAGTAACGATTTCAATGCGAATTGAATGTAAATGCCCGGTCAAAATTGTTTTAGCGGATCACTAAGTCGTTTAAAACAGCGAATAAGTTAATTAAAGCAACCGCGTAAATTACATGTATATGTATACTATTCGTAATTAAAAATGTTACATTCCACTCAGATACATTCTGGAGCAATTATAGAAGGTCCTCACAAGCGAAAAATTGAATGAGTTTCCAAATTAAATAGTTTACGTATGTACTATGGTGTAAAAGTTATTACCATTAACCCAAGACAACTAATTATAGTACGTATGTAAGATCAATTAGCATAAGAAAATCTTAAACTTTATTAAATGTGTCAGTACGATAACATAATTAGGTCTGTTAGATTTTGTTTAACAGTTCTTCAGTTATTTATTTTATTTTGGTAACGCTTATAAACTTGTAGAGTATATGAATTATCGAATTTTCTTATGATCGTGGATGATGCAGCGCTCATAAACTTGTTAAGAATTTAGAATTATATGTCTTTATTCTGATCATCGTATGCGTTTCTTTAAGATTATCATTTCTTGTAGTTTATTTTGTTATTGTTTTGTCATCAGTTTGTAATCAGGCAATACCTGTAAAATACCAATACCTACTGCTTTAAGGAATACATCTTCCATCAAAAGCCAGAAAGTTTTCATTATCCTTTTGTGTGTGTGTGTGTGTGTGTGTGTGTGTGTGTGTGCTGATGAGTATTCAGGCTTTCAATGGACCATACAATTATCTCCATCCAATCAAATTCACATCTTATTGAGTGTAGTCTTTTCTATTTGAGACAGGGAATAGTGTTCCAGCACTCGAGGGTCTAGACACAAGGAAGCTTATCAGATGGAAACAATCTTTAAAGTTAAATAATAAATCAAGCCCATCTCGTAGTAAGGAAATTCCGACAGGTACACCCTGGAAGCAACTTGGCACTCTCTGAGAGTGATGTGATAATGAATTGATTGTATCTCAATGAAAATCCTAGAACGAAAGTTTTAGTCTGAGGGTATTTACTTTGCAAAACGTATAAAATGTGTAAGAGTCTGAAACTTTATCGTAGGTTCTATAACTTCAAGTTATAAAACAGTCCGTGGGTGTTTTTAATCAGGTTGCTATGTGTATTGTGTTGACTTTGTGTTGATTTTCTCAATCATCCTATTCCTTTATAGATAATTAGGGTTTGATAAATTGTTTAGTATAACCATTTTCTACATCAAGAGATATTTTAATAATATTAATAATTACACCTGTATAAAATAGAAAATAATTAAATGACACACGAGTATGTGAGAGAAAAATACATGAATACAGATCGGTCAAACTTGAGTCATGTTATATTTCAATTATTCTGTAATTGCACAAATAAAATATTGACTTAACTTGATCAGAAGACTCTTTGAAATGGTAGAATAACCATGTCAAAAGTGCTGTAAAATCTTTAATTTCCGTTGACATTAAATTTCGTTGATTATGTACTAAGAGAATTTCGTGGGTACATGGATCTATGTTCTAGAAAACGTAAGGACTACATAAGAGAAAAGTTTCGTGGGGGTTAATAGTCTCGGATAAAACCCACACGAAATCGACGAAAATTAATGTCTCACGAAAATTAATAATTTTCCAGTTACTGTAGTAAATAACTCTACCACTGAAATAGATACAAAATGAAAGGCGTGTTATATAAATACTAGTCAATGTGCGCCTCATTTGCTTTTTGAGTTTATATACTCGTGCTAACATTTCAAAATGAATAAAGAGAGCACCGAAAGGAATCTGTTGTAGTTACACGAAACACTTAATCGACATTCGGTTCTTAAGCGGAGGGGATACAAGAAACTGTTTGGGGGTGCTGAGGTTCTTCTTTAAGAAAATATGTAGTTTTAGGCGAGAATTTCAGATAAATATTTTATACTCTGGATAACATATCACCAGTATCACTCTTTATTGACATTAAACGAATTTGTAGTTAAACAGTCTAGCTCAAATCGAAATATTATGCAGTTTCAGCGTTGTCTGTATTTACTTTCGAAGTCTTGGACAGTGTACTCAAACAGATCGAGATTTTGCCAGAACTTGTACAGTTAATTTTCTATCAAAGTAATGAAAATCTTTTTTTTTTTTTTTTTTTTTTTTTTTTTACGAACTCTGCAAATAGACCGAGTGGTCGTTGGCTCGAACCACAGCCGCGACATGCCAAAGTCGTTAAAATGGTACTTGCTTGGCCCTCAGCATATAAGGCTATTTAAAGTAGACATTGCCTGCAAATAACAGAAATAATGTCGGTGGGACTTTAAACAAATATTTATAGTAGTATACTATGAATAAAAACTTGAATAGATATTTTAGTAATGTCGTTTGTTCCATGTATTAGCATATTTTAGATAAAATATCTTAATACAATTTATTGTTTTGATTTTGCTGTATTGTTTATTTTCCTCCTTTTCCAAATGCGTTCATGTATTATACCTCTTTATATTTCTGAGTCTATTCATATTTAATATCATCATTTTATATAAATCGCTTGTGACCATCAATCAATTCAAAACCAGACTTTATAACAAACTTATAAAATGCATATTACGTATATCTTAAGAGGAAACAGGTATACCTCCCCTGTTGGAAGCTTTTACACAAAAACAACGTCGGTATGTTTATATTTGTCTCCTATTAGTGTCTTTATCAGATTACCACCTGCAGCGAAATATCTAGGCAGGGACTGAACCTTGAACAAAACCACTCTGATAATCAGATAAATTCTGTGGCATTTCCCACTGTTTTGTTTTGTTTTTGTACGAAAACAGTTTGTCGTTTAACGTCACTACGTTAACTGCATTTAATTACATGTGACCGCATTATCATCTCTTTTTTTTTGTTTTTGTTTTTTCATGCAAAAACAGTTTCATCACTACAATCAGTATTATTTATTGATCTTTTAACGATCTTGATAAAAATACGTCAGATTTCTTTAAACCATTGCATTATGTTACCTTGATATTTCCTTTTCAACAATATTTCATGCGGTTCTTTTTCTGTCAAAGTTAACGTCCCATCAACAGTATGTAAGTTATTTCGATACTTTGTGATAGGGCTGCGACACTGAGATATTGCGTCATTCTAAGAACCACACAAGAAAGATTAAATCATTGGGCCGCCGTGGCCGAACGGTTACAGTCGTGGACTACAAATCTCTCAGCCCCTCACCGCAGTGGGTTCGAATCCCGGTAGGGACTTCGGATATTCATGTGAGGAAGCCTTCCAGCTGGCTTGCGGTAGGTCGGGTACCTCTGTGTACTCGTGGCCTTCCTCCACCTGTAATTAGCTGGACGTCGCTTTATGATTGAAATACTATCGCAGCGACGGCAAACCCCAATACAACAACAACAAAAAAAGATTAAACCATTACAATTCAACGAAGACGGTAAGACGCCTCAATCCCTGGCCACCGGGATATTAACTTTAGTCTTATAGCAATAATGCTTAAACAAATGTCTGTGACTTAATTAAAATAACGTCTATGTAACAGTTAAGTCTGGATGTGTTACAGACTTTCTGGTCCGAGACTGTTGTTAAAAAACCTACTGGGATACGTTTCTCATTATATAATTACGCGACGAATTCATTGGCTAGATTTCAACATTGCTAAGTCCATGGAAAAAAAAAATCATAAGACTTCGCTTAAGTCTCTCGAGCTCTAATAGCGGAGATATAAAAATATTGAAATTGCGATGTCGCCTGTATATACTTTACATAGTCTGACTGTAGCAGTGAATAAGTTAATGATGATCAATAGACGGAAACAAAACAGTATATAGATTTTCAAGAAATACATGTGGATTTTAAAAAGAAACGGGGCGACGTTAAAAACGTACACACTCGAAAACTTGATTCTTTGCATCTAAAATTCATGTCAATAGAAACCTTATTGAGGTCATTGCTAATGCGAATGGTATATGAGAAAAGTAGATTTATCATAGTCTTAGATTTATCTCATTATTGACCTAGGGTATATAAAATACTGCTGGTATACGGAAAGAAGAATGTCTCCATAACCATAAAGGACAAATATATCTCCAGATACAATATTGTTTAAAGGAAATTGCAATGTTTTCAGTTAATTCGAGCCGAATTCAAACGCCTATAAGTTTTGCAGTTAATAAACGTATGATGATAATGGAGAGGTAATCTTGTAGCAAGTAATATTTAACAAGAATCCCCGCAAATTAACAGTACTTCGTGTAGTTTTGTGAAGAAGATCCTTGCATCGTTAAAACAAAATTGCTTTATTTGGTTCGTATTTTCTATATAAGACTGGGTGAAATAAAAAAAAAATGACCTAAATACGTATCGTTTCTATCGAAAACAAGCTTCATTTACATTGCATCTTATATTAGAGATTATCGAATATTAAAGCTAGATCACACCCAAAACGATACTAACATGCAGAAACCGTTTCTATCGAATAACATAACATTGAAAATCAAATGATGTTCCCTTTTATTTGTGTACTTATCGCCATGCCGACAGCATTTTAGTCAATACAGATCAAGTCATATCGACACATTATAATAAAACTCCGTAGATAAGTTACAAAGTATGTTGCGGCTGGGGATCTAACATACGACCTACTTGCTACAGACATCGGTATTGATCTGTTTGATAAAAATATAAGCCATTGACTGTAAGTGTGGGCAGACACTAAATTGTTATAATGGTTATTTGTTAAAGCAGCTCGTTCACAGATGATCGGTAGGAAATTGAAATACCTCATTAATGTTGGTGACGCCTTTGTTTCCTTACAAATAAAGTCGGTAAGTGAAGGTCACATTACATGGCTATTTTCGTAAACGTAACTTCGGCGAAAACTGTTTAATATAGAATACGGTATTTACGAAGCCGGTGCTTGGGATACCACGTGACACTCTCCGCAACATGACATTTTCACCAGTTCAGGGTAGTGAGTTCGTAAGTTAAGCCTATGAAGTGAATGTGATCAGCCAAGTGGCGGCAAACAAAATTAGATATATACGTTTAAGTTTCATACCGTTAGTGACGGTACTGCCTGTGATTGTTATTTAAATTACTGATGATTACATAAGCAGACTATCCGTCTGTAGATGGGTATTGTCAGACATAATACAAACATATACATGTAGTTAAAATCTAATTCTTAGTCAATGACCAGCTGTGGACGTGCTGCTTTAATATATCATATCTTAATTTATTTGATACACAAACAGCTCATTCTACAACCAATTCATTCATGTTCGTTGCATCTGTTTGTCACATCAATTTAAATTGAATATATGCCTATTTTGCATGTAAAACAAAAGCATTATAACTTGAGCCTTATCATAAAAATGAAGGCAACTGTTAATTGTTATATATTTTGTATATAGTAGTTACAAAACTAAACATTTTATGCCAACTCTGCAGGAAAGATAATGATACTAAAGTGTGAGCAGGGTCTTCAATATATTCCTGACACTCTACTGTAATTTTCTGTAATTATGGGGATCAAATTGTTGCTAGTTAGTAAGTGCGTCTTAATAATTTAGTGGATGTTTGCTGTCATTTGCCATGGCAACCTATAAAAGCTCGGAGTGATTCCATCAATATTTTAGTGTAACATTGTATCTTGCTATTAGCTGTATTGCAGATTTTTTGTCATATCGATCGAGTAAAGAATACGAGTTCGTATTTACTTCTTTAATGACTTGTCTTGACTTGACTATTTGTGTTTACCGTCGCTTCGACAGTATTTCAGTCATATAGCGACGTCCAGCTATTTACAGGTGGAGGAAGACCCCAAATGCACGGAGGCATCCGGGTAGAACCATCGACCTACCGCAAGCCAGCTTGAATGCTTCCTTACATGAGAATCCGAATGACCCAGCCGAAATTCGAACCCACGCGGTGAGGGACTGAGTGAGTGTTAAAGTCAGCGACTTTACCCTCACTGCCACGGAGGCCCCCGTACTTCTTTAATCGTAGTTAATATTGTTTTAAGTGGTTCTTTCTTTCGTCCATTATCCATTTACCAATATCAAAAGACTTCAACCTAATTTTATAAATGTATCGAAATAACTTTACTCGATTTCATCAACATATAAAACGGGGTCGAGATCAAAAGAAAGATATAAGTCCGAACATGTTTCTTGTGTATCGTCAGCTCAAAATATGAGCGCGTATTTCAACATACTGATAAACCTAAATAGGTCGGATGTAATGTAAGCATAGCTACCATGCAATTGTAGACAGATATTGTATTAACAGGTAGCACGAAAAATAAGTACTATACGCACAAATAGCAGAGTTGTTTACCTGACTTTATGTATACTGGCCTGTTTTGGTTTTACCTGTTAAAGTATAACTAAAGTTTTGCGACAAATCAAATTAAAAATCTCTCCCTAGCAGGTTTTCAGAAAGATTTTGTTCGGAATAAAGAAGTTGGGAATGTTGTGGACTATTTAGTGAATTGTCTACTGTATTAAGTTGATGCAGTGGGCGAAAATGAAAATGAATATGTCACGCGGAACTCATAAAAAACGGGGTTAGACATGAACTCTAAAATTCTCTACAAACAATATATTAAAACTCAAATAAAGGGCTGTGTGAAGTTGGCTCGACATACGACATACATGTGCAACTTACGACATTCAACTCTCACTATTCACGACATTGGACATTCAGATTTTGAATGTCGCACGCGACATTCACGACATTGGACATTCAGATTTTGAATGTCGCGGCACGACATTCACGACATTGGACATTCAGATTTTGAATGTCGCACGCGACATTCACGACATTGAACATTCAGATTTTGAATGACGCACGCGACATTCACGACATTGGACATTCAGATTTTGAATGTCGTGGCACGACATTCACAACATTGGACATTCAGATTTTGAATGTCAAGGCACGACATTCACGACATTGGACATTTAGATTTTGAATGTCGCACGCGACATTCACGACATTCGCATTCGATTTTATCTGAATGTCCAATGTCGTGAATGTCGCGTGCGTCATTCAAAATCTGAATGTCCAATGTCGTGAATGTCGTGCCGCGACATTCAAAATCTGAATGTCCAATGTCGTGAATGTCGTGCGACATTCAAAATCTGAATGTCCAATGTCGTGAATGTCATACCGCGACATTCAAAATCTGAATGTCCAATGTCGTGAATGTCGCGTGCGACATTCAAAATCTGAATGTCCAAAGTCTTGAATGTCGCGTTCGACATTCAAAATCTGAATGTCCAATGTCGTGAATGTCGTGAATGTCGTGCCGCGACATTCAAAATCTGAATGTCCAATGTCGTTAATGTCGCGTGCGACATTCAAAATCTGAATGTCCAATGTCGTGAATAGTGAGAGTTGAATGTCGTATGTTGTATGTCGTATGTCGAGCCAACTTCACACAGCCAAATAAAGACCGTCTTAAAACAATAAAGACATTGGCTCAGCTGTTGTTCGCGTGAAAATTATATTTTAAATACTTTGTAACAGTTGCGATGAATAAGTAAGAACTGGGTGTTATATGGTCAGAACTAAATACGCATAATGTGAAAGAAATAAACTATACGCATAATGTGAAAGAAATAACTAATACGCATAATGTGAAAGAAATAACAATACTCATAATGTGAAAGAAAAAAATACGCATAATGTGACAGGGTGAAAATACGCATAATGTGAAGGGGTGGGGGATACGCATAATGTGAAAGTAATACACTTTCCAGTCTCTACAAGCTTGGGTCCTTCTTGATGATCTGTAACTCATGCTGGTCTCTCTAAATAGATTTCATACGTCGTGAAAATAATCTTGCGTCTGAGAAAAAATATTTAACGTCACTATGTAAGTATTGTTAATTACTTTTAGTAGAATTAGAATTTAAGTAGAAAAAGGAAAGCAAATTAAAATGAATAAATTACCTGGCCACCAACAAAATTGCGAAGTCTTAGATTCTAGTGATTGTAGAGGTAATTACTTTTTTTCATCTGTTATTTGCAATGTATGTAAATAGGCAGTTTTGATACTTTTCTTTATATATGTGTCGTGCAGACGTAATCTAGTTACGACTTCTTCTGGTGGATTAAATGAATAAACATTGTCGCTTAATGGATCAAGAGAAAGACAAAAGAGACATGATATGTATCAACATACGATTTATCACGTGATGTTATCGTTTTGTAGAGATAGAACATTCAAATTAAGTAAAGTTAAAAGGTGTCTGAATTATCAAGCCCAAAAGAACAGCAACAACATTACAAAGTATTCTGTTCTTTGTAAAGATATACACTTAGGTTACCAAATGCAAAAATGTAGGTAAAAGAAAATCACCTTAATTGCATTCTCCTTGTTTTCGTTGCATACATACGAGTATTAAATATTATGTTGTGTGCCAAGAACGTAAACGTCACGATGACAATTTTATAGTGGAGAAGAAAGGGAAACATTCAATTGGAAAAGCAGTGTGCTTTTAACTCTGTCACTGACATTGATTTTACTTTAAATTATTGTACAAAATACAATTACAATGGTTGGGATCCAATTAAACCGAATATTGTATTTTGATAGCGTTAGGATTGTGCTAACAACGGATTTTCATACATCTTCATATGTTGACTCATTCACTGTATACATTTTGACACTTACACTAATATCTATGAAAATAAGAATTTGTTAATATTTATTTAGGTCACACTGAGTTTTATAAAATCTAAGGTTGGGTATATTACTTTTTCTAAGAATAACAATAGCATGTGATTTACTGATGCGATCGATGGAATTACATGTTATTGTGGGGAGCTGCAAACACCGTAATAGAAGACCAGGGGATCTGCCTGTAAATTAAACTTTACACCCAACAGCAAATGGAACAGGGGAAAGATACTGTCAAAAATGACTTGATATACCTATGGGATTCCGTTTTGGGATTTTTTTCTCGTTTTTTTATGTACGGGTGATAAGCTTGAAAACGATTTCAATTACAAATCAAATCAAAGTTACGTTTACGAAAATAGCGTTTTCCAGTGGACTGTGACCTACACTTTCCAAGTCTGTTTGTCAAGAAACAAAGACCCCACCAACATTAACGAGAGAGAGTAGAAAATTCTGTTTTCAAATTTCTACAGATCAACTAAACTAGACTAACTGCTTTAATCTGATGTGTATATTTTATTGACCTTCACTTTGCTGACACTGTTAATATGAACTTAATATCAACATTTCCAATATATCGCGAGTGCTATATATCTAAGCCCTTTTCTATCAAAATAAAGACTATAATATTATAGGTAAACTTACCGCAAATCTAAAGAGGAATCAGATACATTTTCCGTTGGAATTTAAACATACATACACACACCATGTTGGTATGTTTATATTCTTTTCTTATCACTGCTTTATCAGATTGCCACCTGCAGAGAAAATATCTAGGCCTGTCAAAATAGACTGAACCTTGGATCGAAACAGTGAAAAACTGGCGAAATCTATAGCATGTCTATTCGTAATCGTTCGAAAATATTTACGTCGTATATTAGTCTATCGTAAGTTATCTAAAACAACGTTTGTTTGCATTGCTGCTTTTCTCTTCCTTATTAGCACTCTTTATCATTGTTTAAGTCATTTCGTTTTTATGTGACTTTGTATATTGATGATAGATCAATGATTCAATGAAGCCTCAATTGCGACATCGCAACATTCTGATCTCCAAGCAAAGGAGATAATTCACTACATTTTACCGAATACGGTAAGACGCCAAAGACTTCCGGCAATTGTAGACGTTCTAAGCACATGGTCACCGGAATTATTCACTTTCATAAAATAACGTATTAAAGATAAAACCCCGTCTATCTTTATAAACTATATCTATAAAAAGTTAAAAATCATGAATGGACAGTGTACGTACACAATATCTTTGATAAGTTTCCCATTATTAACTACTCGACAAATTCATTATCTCGATTTCAAAACGTCCATGAATAATAAATATCGGATTCTGCTTAATAGCCCCTTGGTCAATGAGGGTGAAGAGAGAAAAATGAAATAGCGATGCTGTCAGTATATATTTTACATAGTCTGAATGTGGTGAATGATTCAGAAACATAAGCGGGCGGCTGATGCGAGTTATATAAAAACAAATGCAACGATATCTTATGGTTTAAATATCAGTGTTGTCTTATCACGTTGTATATTCAGCTGTCACAGGAAGCATCTTTTGACCTGTGACAACTTCTGTATTTTATTTCTTCATCAACTCAAATGAGATATAGCGCATGTAAAACGAGGTATAGCACCGTACACATAGGTTGTGGAGAGCGAAGTATGAAATAGCGATGCTGCCAGTATATACTTTACATATTTTGAACGTTGTGAATGATTTAGAAAAATTGATAAGGGGCGGCTTATGCAATGATAAAAATTTAGTGATACAAAATTCTTTTTTTTTTTTTTTTCAAATAAAATAATAAATGTTACTCAACTCATGACAATCGGTAGAATGTTTGAACAGTCTAACTGCTAAACTTCATACTTGTGTACATGTATTATATATTTACTTGAATGAATTATGTATGCCTCGAAAATAGTTTATATAGATTTTGCATTGAAGTCTTGCTACCATTATCGTCAGTAACAAGCCAACGAATAGGGAAGCTTATATACACTGAACCAAAGCAGTAATGCGGGGTAAACATTCTGAGTCTATAACTTCATCATATTTGAATGCTCTGTAGAATATTTTATATTGAAGCATATTTGATGGTATCTCTCTAAATCACAAAATGAAATAGACTTACTCTTCAATATCTCGTATGCCCCTCGAGCATTTGTCGCTGCATAAGTGGATTCTTCCTTCTCATGGGAATATTATTCCATTTAACAAAGTTTATTTTTTTTTCCAAATTTAATAATGGTTGCACGTTTTTGTACCCTGCGTTACCATTTGGTTGAGTGTATGTTATACACTTCATATATGTAATAAAAAATATATACATAATGATAAGGTTCAAAAAAGTTATACAGTTTATATATGTAATACAATGATGTACCTTCTATAATTAAACAGTTCATATATGATCTATAATACGTAAAAGGCAATATTTCTTTGTTTCTGCTTGGTAATCACATTTGGTGATGTAATTGTAAAGTAATAAATCTTAACGAAAAAATGGGACGTTGATTCTTAAAAAAAAAAACTGAAAAAAGTGACACCTTTTATTTAAGATACCCATAGGAATGTTCTATGGTCCAATTGTCAATGTATGTTGTGACCCAGGATCAAACCTTCCACCTCCTGGCTAAAGTCATTGGGCCGTTCTGCACCATCAAAAAGGACAAAATTTTGTGATTAAGTATGGACACTATTGATGAACTGGTTCTTGGCTGATTCTTGCATCTAACTATTTGTATAGATGACTATTTGTATAGTGCAATGACCATTGTAGTTTGAACAAAAAACCGACAAATAAACAATCGCTGTACTTTAATTTCCCCAGAGATTTTAACTTCATATACCATTACAATTTACTTTAAGAACTTTACACAAATAATGAAAGCAAATTATTGTTCGGCATTTCAAAGCAAACATTTTATTTAACAGTGCAACGAAAACAGCAGGGTAGAAAAATGTTAATACAGTTATTAAAGGTAGGAACCAAATGCTAGTATGTCTGTCTTAGTAGATGTATTAACAAAAACTCTTCAGAGGGTAAGATCAAAAGAAGTCTAAAATATCTTCAACTCAAAATATGCGCGTGTATTTCAACACACTGATGAAGTCGAATAGGTCGGATGTAATGTTCTCAATGCTGCCAAGCAATTGTAGACAGAATGATATTATCACAACAGGTAGCACAAAAAATAAGTACTATACGCACAGATAACAGAGTTGTTAACCCGATGCATACTGGCCTATTTTGATTTTACCTGCCTAAGAATAACTAAAGTTATGCGGTATATCAAATTAAAAATCTCTTCCTATCAGGTCTTCGGGGAGATATTGTTTGGAATAAAGAAGTTTGAATCGTTGTGGGTTATTTAGTGAATTGCTTCCTGGATTACGTGTATACGGTATGTGACAAAGAATCCATGAAAAAAATATATAGTTAGAAAAGGAGAAGAAAAATATGATATAGCTGTGAGACCTGTGACAATTACAATTTCAGACGTGTTTCTTTTGTGCTGTATCCAGAAATTTTCCAATAACAGTATATCTTAACAGCAATAAAAGCCATTTCAAAACAATAAAGACATTGGTTCAGCTGTAGTTTGCGTGACAAATTTTATTCTGAATACTCTGGAAATATGAAAATAAGTCAGTAAGGATCCCATTGAGAAAAGGTAAGTACTAAACGCGCATTATATTAAGTTAAAATAATAAACTTCACGGTCTCCACACACTGAAGTCCTTTTTGGTGATCAGTAAAACTGATTTTGGTCCCATCGACTAGATTTTTTCGTCGTAAAATAAACTATTGAATGAGAAAAAGTTGTTTAATGTCATTTTAAATGATGTTTATCTTTTCTTTCAGATAGATTCAATGCTAAGTAGTTGTTGTTGTTGTATTGGGGTTTACCGTCGCTGCGATAGTATTTCAATCATATAGCGACGTCCAGCTAATTACAGGTGGAGGAAGACCCCGAGTACACAGAGGTACCCGGGTAGAACCACCGACCTACCGCAAGCCAGCTGGAAGGCTTCCTCACGTGAAAAATCCGAAGTCCCTACCGGGATTCGAACCCACAGCGGTGAGGGGCTGAGAGATTTGTAGTCCATGACTGTAACCGCTCGGCCACGGCGGCCACCACAATGCTAAGTAGGATTGGAAGGATAGCAAATTAAAATAAAGAAGCAATATTCATATCACTAAAAAAAAAGTGCGAAGTTTAAGAAAAAACGATGTTTTCCCATCGTTATTAACATTGTTATTTGCAATATATATATGCAATTGTGTAAATTTTCTTTATGCATAAGGGTTTTTGTCGTTTTTAGTTACAACGTCTTATTTAAATGATTTAAATGAATAGATAATTTCGCTAAATGGGTCAGGAGAATCCATGTATCAACATATCATTTTTCACGTGATGTTATCGTTTTGAAGAGCTGGAACATTCAAATTTGTTTAAGTTTAAATGTATCTATGCAATATTAAACCTAAAATTAGTTATATTCCTTGCAAAGATGTACAGGATAGCAAATGCAAATATGTAGGTAATAATTATCACCGTGATTTGCATTCTTCTTGCTTTCTTTGCACAAGTATATTTTAAACAATTTGCCTGTTATGTTGTCAAAGTGTGCAAAGAGCTTAAACGTCAAGCTGAGAATTTTAGTTACAAAAAAAAAAGGAAACGTTTTTTAATTCTGTCATTGACAATGATTTGGTTAAAATCAAAATAAATGGAATAGCGTAGGATTGTGTTAAATACGAATCCTCATGTATTTACATGCATGTAGTTGACTCGTGCACTGTGAGAAAATAACAATTACCCGAGTTAAATTACTACGAAAATCAGAATTTGCTAATGTTTACAAAGACCACAAGTTATATAAAATCTACGTTTAGGGGTATAAAACTCTTTCTGAGAATAACAATGATAGAGCCCGTGTCTGATTGATGCGATCGGTGGAATCACATTTTAGGAGCTGCTAACTACCCGCAAATGAGACCGGAGAGCAATACTGGCAAAAAATGACTTAATATACCTTGGGGGAATATTTGACGTATTTTATGTACGTGTGATAGGTTTAAGGTTTGATTTGTTGGTATTGCTTTCGTTATTTTTATGCTGTTGTTGTTGTATTGTATTGTTGTTGTTGTTATAGGTTTTTCTTGGGTGATTTTTGCTTCAAAATAATAAAGCGTGTGTCCGTTTATACATCGTCATATCAACTATAGATTGCATCTGTTTAGGAAAAATGAAAAGTAATATGATGTGAAATATTTAGGATTTATTCCTCTTCCTAATCACTAAATACCATATCGTAAAGAAATAAATATTATCATATGGTAAGTAATTATAATTTATGATCATTGATTTTTAACGAAATAGGTTTTTATGTGAGTTTCGAAATTGATTAACATGGAGCACAAGAAAAATAATGTGTCTTTTTATAGCCCCGGGTGGAAACGGTAGTTTAATATAATGATTATTGCTTTAAGTACGATTTGATAATGTTGCAATTCTCTACATCTCAAAAATTTTTGTCGCTTTCTTATCCTTTGCATGTCGTCACCGAATGTTGTTTTACAGCATTTTACAGTTTTCATTTTTTTTCTATTTATAAAAAAAACATAACCAACGACAGGATTGTGATTAAAGAGAAACGAAGAGAAAAGTAGATCGTCTCATATTTTCCTCTTAAAATTTTGTTTCAAATGGAACTTCCACCAATATCCATTCCGTGTTTGACAGTATTGTTTTTTAATAACAGATTGAAAAGCTTGCGGATTTTTGCAATTTCACATACCGTAGTTGTTACCGGGTAAATAAGTCAGAAGCAAAGCAATATACATATCTTAGAGCGAGTGAATTTAAGTGAGACCAGTAATGCAATACTAAACACCTGCAAAATTGCTTAATTATATTGATAATCCATGCACTGATTCTTTCATATGTTTTGAAATGCTCCCCATCACGATTCGTTGTCAACATAATTTAATGCCATGCCGCGAATGTCTTTACATTATTATCCATGTTCAATTTTTGCGTTCGTCATAAAACATGATTTTCACATCTTCGAATAATTTGAATTTACTTCTTACAAAAGAACACCTAGCAGGAAATCTGGATTATTGTTGTTCATCTGCCATTCAATGATGCAATCTAAAATAGGTTTAGGATGCAACCATTATTATGAAAGTGCAATTGTATGATATGCTTTTTAGTGGTTGACAACAGTTGCATGTTTTGCCTCTCTGACATGTCTTATTTTTCTATGACATTAATATCCTACAGTGGCATGTAGTAGACAACTGTTCTTAACAGAGACCCACACATACTTCAGCTGAAGATTGTTATTATGTTTAAAATCTGGATGTCACATATTCTTATTATTTTCAAGGAACGATGACATTAACATGGAATGAAGAAAAGGTTTCCCACATACATATACCGTACAGTTTAATGTCTTATATGACACACGATCAAACTATTTCTGATATCTGCCTCGTGGCATCACGTTATTCTTGCACCACTCAAAGAAAATAATACATTACATTTCAATGAAGACGGATATTACCGCCGCCGCCGGATATCAAACAAATGACCTTCCGATTGTAGGACTGACGTTCTAAGCACCAGAATTATTCACTTTCATAAAAATTGTATTTAAGACGAACCCAGTAACTTAATTCAAATAATGTCAATGGATCAGTTAGAAAGCATGGTTGGACAGTGTATGTACAAACTGTCTTGATAAGTTTCTCATTATTTGACTATTCGACAAATACATTAGCTCGTTTTCGAAACGTCCATAAATAGCAAATATAAAGATTCCTCTTAATAGCCTCTTGGGTATTAATGATGGTAAGAGAAGAATGTAATAACGATGTAGCCAGTACAATCTATACATAGCCTGAACGTGAATGATTTAGAGTTATTCACAAGTGGGCGGCTAATTAATGAATTTGAATAAACAAGAGGGCCATGATGGCCCTTAATCGCTCACCTGAGAAATATTGCTTTCAATGGTTTATAATATGAACATACTTAAAGTGGGACTAATTTTGACACAGGGCCATGATTAAAAACAAACTTTGGTAATGATCCACTAGACAATGCTGCATGCACAATGCCATGTGGTTTCTACAAGGTTTTCCCTTTAAGCTTACTGATCTAGCTTTGAAATTAATGGAGCGTGTTCTAGACACCTTAACTCTTGACCTTGTGGTTTCTGAGAAGAAGATTTTCCTTTCTTCCTCTATATAAGCCTATGTAAAATCAAGTGACACCTGGGGCGGACCCAATTTGGACCCAAGGGCCATGATTTGAACAACTTTTGTAGTAGTTCACAAGACAATTCTACATACCAAATATCCAAGCTCTAAGCCTTGCAGTATTTCAGGAGATGATTTTTCTATTTTTCCTATGTAAAATCAAGTGACCCCTAGGGCAGGGCCAATTTTCACCCAAGCGCCATGATTTGAACAACTTAAGTAGAGATCCACAAGACAATACCACATACCCAATATCTTAACACCAGGCCATGTGGTTTCTGATGAGAAGATTTTTCTAGGTTTTCCCTATATAAGCCTATGAAAATAAAGTGACCCCTGGGGCAGGGCAAATTTTGACCCTAGGGCCATGATTTGAACAATATTTGTAAAGGTTTATAAGACAATTCTACACGCTGTAGGCCTTACAGTTTTGCAGGAGAAGATTTTCTAAGATTGCATTTTAAAATCTATTTTAAGCTCCTGTGACCTACATTTTCAACCAATCATAATAATTTGTACAATTTTGTTAGAAGACATCATAAGGATGATTCCTGTGAAATTTTGGCAAAATCCCTTCAGCGGATTAGAAGGAGATGTTGTTTAATGGAAAAAGTTGACGCAAGACGCACGCACGCACGGACAGATGGACGGACGACAGACGCCGGACAAATGGCAATCATAAAAGCTCACCATGAGCACGTTGTGCTCAGGTGAGCTAATTATCTAAGCTCTAGGCCTTATGGATTCATAAAAGATTTTTAAGATTTTCCTATATAACTCTATGTAAAACAAGTAACCCCTGGTGCGGGGTCATTTATCACCATAGGGCTATGATTTGAACAATCTTGTAATGAACCATTAGATGATGCTACATACCAAATATCTTAGCTCTATGCCTTATGGTTTCATAGGAGAAGATTTTTAAAGTTTTTCCTATATAAGTCTATGTAAAACAAGTGACCCCCGGGGCAGGGCCAATTCTAACCCCAGGGTCATAATTTGAACAACTTTTGTAGAGATTCACTAGACAATGCTACACGCCAAATATCTTAGCTCTAGGCCTTATTGTTTCATAGAAGAATAAGTTTTTCACTATATAAACCTATGAAAAATAAAATGACCCCTGGGGCGGGGCCAATTTTGACCCCAGGGTCATGATCTGAACAACTTTTGTAGATGTTCATAAGACAATTCTACATACCAATTATTAAAGCTCTAGGCCTTACAGTTTTGCAGGAGAAGATTTTCTAAGATTGCATTTTAAAAATCTATTTTTAGCTCCTGTGTCCTACTTATTCACCCAATCAAAATAATTTGAACAACTTTGATAGAGGTCATGATAAGGATGATTCCTGTGAAGTTTGGTAAAAATCCATCGAGTGGTTTAGGAGGAGAAGTTGTATAAAGGAAAAGTTGACGCAAGACGCACGCACGCACGCACGCACGGACGGACGACGGACGCCGGACAAAAGGCGATCACAAAAGCTCACCATGAGCACGTTGTGCTCAGGTGAGCTAAAAAAAAAACAGTACCATTTTCAAGTATTCCAATTCAGTGATATATATTTCATTTTATTTAAATAAATATTGAATGTTACTCGTCTCGTGGCAATCTGTAGAATGTTTTGAACAGTCTAACTGCTGAAATTGTTATATGTAGTATACACGTGTTACAAGTTACTTTTGAATATATCATGTATGTATGTAGGAAAAGTTTATATATCTATTGCAGTTGAAATGATATCATTTTTCTCAGTTACATCCTAATAATATTATATTTATTTTTTATTAAACTCATATAATTACACAAGTTTTTTATATACCTTTATATATAGTTTTAGTAAGTTTTAGTCGAAAGTAAGTGTTTAACAATTCTCGTTATATACTATACCGATTTATGTACTAAAACATTTACACGTGATGTTATCGTTTTGTGAAGCTAGAGCATTGACATCTTAAACATGAACATCGAACCTAAAATCAAATCAAAATAATGTTTAGTGTAGTTTACATTTAAAAGATATGCAGGGATGTAGATAAAAGAAGACTTCCCAATTCGTGATATGTACAATTATCCTAGCTTGCATTGCATATACGGCACAATTTGTCTACCAAAATTATGTTGTCAAAATGTGAAAACGTTACTCTGAGTATGGCATCATGTTGGGAAAAAAGGAAATACATAAATGGAAATGCTTTTAATACTGTTTGTGACATTAAATTTTCTATCCATTAGCTGATACAATTCCAATGGTCGAGATCAAATTGAACTTAATTGTGTTGCTGAAAGCTCTTAAGGAATGTGTTAAAATGAAATGAAGTTTCATTCCTCGTCAAATTAGTATCTTTGGTGCTAACGTTCTTTCCTCGGCACATTTGTATCTTTGAACCGTGCATTGTCTTAATAGTATGCATTTGGAAAACTACGCTTATTACTAAATTAAGACTGGAATCAATAAACGAAATAATAAATAAGTATTCATCACGGTCACAACAAGTTATACAAAATGTACTTTTGAGGATATTGTATCAAGCCTTTTCTGAAAATAAAAATAATCAAATATGTGTCTGATTGTTGTGATAAACGGAATCACATTATAATATAAGGAGAGTGTCCCTGCATTTTTAACACTGATTATTGTCGACCAGGGGGATTTGCATGCAAATGATACTTTACACCCAAAAACATTGACATTGTGCGAAAGGCAAGCAACTGATAATAGTAAAAATGATTTGATATAACTCTGTGATAAATTCGCTTTGGTCAATTTTTTCCGCTATGTTCAAATTAAGTGATGAGCTATTGGGCGATTACTTAAATATTAACCCTTTCAAGGGAAAGATTATGGGTGCAAGACATTATGTTATTGTGTTATGTATATAGATGTCTGAAGTTAAAGGATACGGTACTCAGTATTTCTTGTTACTGTTGTTGCTTTCGCAATGTTGTTGCTGTTGTTGTTTGGTCGTTATTGTTGTTGTTTTTGAGGTATTTATTGCTCATAGGTAAATTAAGCGTATGTTTTTGTCATGAACATGTGATTGCATCATTTTAAAGGAATTGAATCGTTATAGATTATAAAATTCCAGGGTATGTACTTTTACGTAGTATAACCAGTTCGTAAATTAAGAAATAGATAGTGTATCATGATAATGAACTATTATTTATAATCAAACACTATTGTCAAGTAAGTTTTTTTTTATTTATTTCGAATCAGATAATGTAGCGCACAAGCAAAGAAAAGTGCGCCCCTTTATAGACCCGGAAGAAAAGAGGTAACTTAGATATGATGACAACAGCTGAAGTACAAATTAATGAAAAATAGTTGACGCATTCATATTCATCTTGTGACGCAATTACGGGTAAATAATTAATAGCAAACTACATATTCATCTTAGAGCGAGAGATCTGGAGTGTAACCCATAATGAAATGCTAAAATCATTTCTGTCAACTTGCTATTAAGTCAGACAGTGACATCAATTTCACAAAATCATAATAATTATTTTTGGCTGGTTAAATCCTACAGTATTTAGTTGTATCACTTTGTGATTTACAAGGTTTTGATGGTGAGTGAGATTCTTGATCCACTCTGGCAGTTGCTTCTTCAAAATCGAATTCGAAGGACAGATTCGTATATTGTGAGATAAAATAGCATTAAAAATATAAAAAAATCTGGCAGTTTTGAGATATATTTTTGATATATAGCTGAAGATTTCAATTAAGACTGTCTGCAACTTCAACTGCCAATACAAAGTACATTAATTCAAGTATCAACAAGTATAGTTATGGATGGACAGACCCATAATAACATCTAAATGAATTTCTCTCCGAGGTCAAGGACACGGAAATGGTGTACCCGATACATATTGTCTGCATGGTTATTTTGAAATGCTCGCCCTCACGATTGCAGTCGTTATCATAATGCCATACTGCGAATACTTTTTTGCATTTTTATCTACGTTCAAAACACGTGTCCGTCATAAAACATGATTATCACATCGTCGAATAACCTGAAATTACTTTCTTTCAAAAGTACGACTGGAAAGAAATCTGCCTGGTTTATTGTTGTTCATCATTTAACTCAGCCATTCCTTGATGTAATCTAAGATAGATTTAGGTAACCATCATTATGAAAGTGCACTTGCATGATATCCTGTATAGCGGTTGAAAACAGTGGCGTGTTCCGCCTCTCTGACATATCTAATTTTTCTGATACTTAAAGAAAATATGATATTAATGTCCTAGAGTGTCATGTAGGTAGCTGTTACCTGTTCTTATACAATCAATGACCCGCACATGCTTTAACTGTGGATTATAATTATGTTTGGAATCTGAATGCCACATATTCTGATTATTTCCTAGGAATTTGGTATGGAAATGCAATGAAGAATTGCTTTTCCACATACATAAGCCTTACAGTTTTAATGTCTTACATAACACACGGTCAAACTATATCTGTTTCAGAATATATTGAAAGTTTCCATAAAAGTATATATTTGATTGACGTATCATCTTTCTATCTTCAACTAGAGAAACACAATTTCACTCTGCTGGCTCTGTTATACAACCTTAACATCGACATTTCCAATGTATCGCTTATCATCCATCAAAACAAAGACGTTACTATTAAGGGTTTACATACCGCATATCTACTCTCTGTTAGAGTTTTATACACATACAAAAACAACGTCGGTATATGTATGTTTGTCTTCTATCAGATTGCCACCTGCAGAGAATATATAAAGGACTAAATGACTGAGCCTAAGGTTAAACAACTGTGAAAAATAAGTTGGATCCACAGTATGACCTCATTGTTTTCATTCGTATTTGTTCGAAAACATTTACGTCGTATCATAGTTTACAATTATGTTTAATTGCATTGCTGTTTTCTTGTTTTCTCTTAACGCCCCATTCAGTGTTTTGGCCTTTTCGTGGGAGATACATAGAGCTGCATCCCTTGTAGCATCACGTCATTCTTGGCTTAATGCAAGGGAGAAAATCCATTTCATTTAAACGAAGAAGGTCAGCCGCCGCTCTAAACACATGGCCACCAGAATTATTCACTTTCATAAAAAATCGTTTTAAGATAAAAAAAAAAAAAAGAGAAAAAAAGAAACAAAAACCTTAAATAATTAAAAATCATGTACGAGTATATTAAACAGTTAAAACATGGTTGGTCAGTGTATGTACAAACTGTCTTGGATACGTTTCCCATATTTAACTATGCGACAAATTCATTGGCTCGATTTCAAAACTAAGTCCATGAATAATAAATATAAGATTCTGCTTAATAGCCCCTTGGGCAATGATGGTGGAGAACGAAAAATGAAAAAAAAGCGATCCTGCCAGAATATATTTTACTTAGCCTGGACGTAATGAATGATATAGAAATATACATAGCCTGGACGTAATGAATGATATAGAAATATTGAAAGCGGGCGGCTGGTGCGGGTTGAATAAAAACAAATGCAACGACACTTTATAGTTTAAATATTAGTGTGGTTTTATCCCGTTGTGTGTGACGTCATATTCAGCTGTCACAAGAAGCATCCTTTGTCCTGTGAAAACGTCTGTAAGTAATTTATTTCTCATCAATTCAAGTTAGATATAGCGCCTTACACATAGGCCCGATTGATTCTTGTGTCAGATAACATTATTTCCTTACATTCGGGACAATTTTATTAGTGATGCGCTTCTCGAAATAAAAACTAAACTTTCATGAACTCTGAAATAAAAGATGCTGCTTGTGGTAGATAAAAGTGTGATATGGTCACACTGTATATGTTATATAAAATATATATATATATATATAGTTTTTATATGTTTTACAATTATATACGTACACATTTATAATTTTATTTTTAAATAATTTATCCTTAAAAATTTTATGTTATAGAGTTAATATATGTGGTCAGCTTTCAGTTTTAGTCGAATGTAAATGTTAAACTATTCTCATAATACTCTTAAGAGGTAACATTTATTTGTGTCTTCTTGGATTAAACATATTGTTCTTTACAATGTATCGTACAAGCCCCTTAATATGACCACATACTAAAATATTTGAGAGTTAATACGAATTTTGCAAATTTCTATTTCTATCCATTATCGGTCGATTTCATTACTTCTACAGTCATCGCACGTGAAACGTGACTGGGCATGAACCATGTTACAATTATATGAAAAAGAATGCCAGTGGTTCATGATGTATATATGAAAGTGCTAGTTCGTCTGAAAGCACTTTTAATCACTGAACGAGGGCATTTAAGTTTAAATCTTTGTACAAATAAAAACAGCGTATATTTCAGCTGATACGGAAGCCACGTGCACCCAAATATAAACTTTGTGCTGACAAGCATACCAAAGTCTTCATTTTTGTTCCCTCTCTCCAACATAAACGAGGTTATGGAGTAAAGCTTTTGAAGAAGCCCTTTCATTTAAATCTGGAAGGTGTTGATGTTTTTGTGGCTTTTAGAGCCCACGTATATACCTATATCTTGAGTTTAAGGTTGGGGATACTTACAAGTGCGATCAAATTTTAAATTGATATGAAATTGCAAGGTTATATGTATTTTAAAAAGTAATATATGTCCCTCTCCATTAACTTTTTGTTAGTTCGCGTGTGTGTGTGTGTGTGTGTGTGTGTTTTGTGTTGGGGGGGGGGGGGGGTTTACGTCCAACCGACTTCATTTCAGACATCTTGAGGTTTTGGGGTCACCTCATAAAGATCTCACGAATTTAGCAAATATATAATTATGTCGATCGGCCCTCACCACTATAAGATCCATTTGATGAGGAAAATCAATAAAACGGTCCAAATTACGAGCCACACTTTCCTGTAGTGGTCCAGTTCATAATTAACGCAACATTTGCACTCTCAGTCCTTTGATATAATAGTCTGATTATTTGAAAAGACGGAAAAGACCCATGAAATGCATGTCAATCGCTGTTATATTGCTCACAGGTTTTCTTTTCACTTAATATACTGTAACAGTTTACTTAAATAACTTTACTCGTTAAATAAAGGCAACGACTAATTGCTCTGTGTTTCAATGCTTTTTTTAACAATGCAACCAACTCTGCCGGTAAGATAATGAGCATACAGCTGTAATCAGGGTATAATATACGTCTGACATGCAACTATAATTTACTGTAATTATGGGGATCAAATGTATGGAACAGAACTAGGGCAAAAATTGCATTTTGCCGTCTTACAAGTCCATGTTTACACGTGACATTCTGCCTTCGCCATACTGACAAGTGGCATGCTGTATTATGTTAAGTGCGTTTATCAATGCTGTCTACTGACTAATGCTCTTGTGTATCTTGCATCAGTTAATGATTTGGCTTTCATGTGTCATAATTTGATGCTGTTATATCTTAAAGTTTTGTAAAGCAACCATCAATGTGACATTTGTTTTACTTGTCTTAATTTGTCGAAACTGCTTCATTTGGGGCAGAATGATCAAAGAGAAGTTAATTCGTAGAATCAAAATCCCACGTTTCGATTTTACTCAGAGAAGGAAACATGATCATATTAGGAGTTGAAATATATTAAATGTATGACAGTTTGACTTTCATAGGGGTCGGGGTGGGGTCCGGGAGCTTGCTACCCTGGATAAAAGACGGGGATGCAATCTGAGTGGTGTCTGAGGGAAATGAGGGAAATATGGTAACTTTTTTAAGTTAAATGTTTTATATATTAAAATCTAAGCTTTGGGATAAATAGTTTTAATCTCACTTAGGGTAATTTTAGGTGTGTGAGGGAAATTTGGTAGATTTTTTTTTCAGTTTGACAAGATTCCTGACCCACGACCCTCTTGTCATTGTAATGGGGGTGAATGACAACGCTTGGGGGTGGGGGGGATGCTTGAGCCCACTAAGCTTCCCGGTGACTCTGTGACTAAATTACGAAACTACGAACAGTATGTAGATCGAAGAGATGTGCTCGTATATAAAATTTTGAGTGACGTTCATTATTTTTAGATATTAATCATTGTAAGCCTGAGCTCATATTAATATCTGAAATGTTTGGCCTGCACTTAGAAAAACAATGGAAAGTATTATGTACAACGCAATTATGCCTTTAAGCAGTGGATCTACTTTCCATTTCAAACAGTTTGTTTAAAAGAAATAACTTTTTTGAATTTGGAAAACAGCCAAAGCTTATTACTTCATTTTGCCGATTTTTCCCGAACAGTAGTATATAGCGACTTATTATAGGTATGCCACATTTTCTTTGGAGGGCGAAATTTCTGTATATACTACTCCGAACTACCGAGTTCGGTTGACCAACTATAGTTCTACTCTAGTTATAGAGCGTCCGCCTCGGGTGCGGGATGTCGTATTCGATCCCTGGCCGCAACACACCAAAGTCGCAAAAAAACAACAACAACAATAACAAAAAAAATGTACCGTTAAAGCTCCCTTGCTTGGCGCTCACCATATAAAGGTAGTTGCAAGACTGGCTGGCCCGTTGTCAGGATAATGTGACTGGGTGTGGTATCATGCCACATGTCTACGGCGCGATACTGCAATGTGGCAGCACTATATCTGTCTCAAGTAGACATCGTCTCCAAATTACTGAAATACTGTCGGTGGGACGTTAAACCCAACAAACAAACACTACTCGAGTAAACTCGTATTAATGACGTAATAAATATACCCCAGTTAGCAATCAACTGAACGCACGAGGTTTACCCTTTGTGACGTAATTTGTAAATAGACATATGATTAAAACAAAAGATCTTTTATTTATGATTTTTTTGAGCTTGGGCTTGAATAAAGTAGCTGCCAGCTTACAGGCTTATTTAAAGACAGGGTATCATAGATATTTATAATTTTCTATAAATTTGCCTAGATGCTTTCCGTCCGCCATATTGCTTTCTAGTCTACCCACCTACCTCGCTGGGTTGAACTCGCGTAACCCTACAGAGTTCGTAGGGTAAAAACCCCGCGCGTTTTATTGCAACTCTGGTAACTCTAGTTAACTCTAGTAGGTACACTGAACTCGCTCCAAGTCAAACCGGCATAGCGCCCTCCAACGTCATAATGCTAGGTGCACATTTTGACATTTGTCATTCTGCTTGCGTACATGTGTTATTTTGCTTAGCTACATGTGTCATTCATCAATGCGTTAAACCGACGAATTAAATTCCATTTTAATACGAATGCGCAAACTGGACTGTCCAGCTATACACAGTGCTACACGGTGATGAAATGAAAATAAAAGCAGATGTATTTTCAGTTGTTTATTATGATGTGAATGAATAATGAATGTTTAATGTAAAAAAAAAAAAAAAAAAAAAAAAAAAAAATAACGCTGACGACGACGACTACGCCGTATTGTACTAATCAAAATGATGTATGTCACTTAGACAAATGAAGCAATAAACATATCAAAAGGCAAAATGTATTTTTTGCCCGAATTCTGTTCCATACAAATTGTTGGTTACTTTGTCTGAGTGGCATTTTCTTGTGGAACAATTTCCAGAGTCATCCATTTCAATGTTCAAGTTTAGCATCCTTTCTTCTGATTTTCTCTATTCATCTATTCATCATATTGAACAAGCATGTACATTTTAGTATTAACTCTTTTTTTCTGTGTGGCATTGTCGTTTTGAAAGGTTTCTTTCTGAAAATACAATACCCCTCTCTCTCTCTCTCTCTCAAATGATATATCGTCTAACTCAAATTCACACCAAACTCTTATTTGAAGGAAGTGAGATCAAAAGCAGGATACGAGTGTTATGTACCCACATTTCAAATATGCGCGTGTATTTACCACACTGATGAACGCAGACAGGTCGGATTAATGTTATCATAGCTGCCTTAGCAATTTTAGACGGATCATTTCACAACAGGTAGCGAGTATTCTATGTACAGATAGCAGAATTGTTAATCTAAAGTTTTGCAAACTGGCCTGTTTTAATTTTACCTGTTCCAGATTGATTAAAGTTTTGCGGCACATTAAATTTAAAATATCTTTATATAAGGATTTTAAGGTAGTATGTTTAGATTAGAATGAGAACAAAACTAAAAGAGTTGCGGGTTTTGTCCCTAAATTCTGTGGATTTGTCGTTTTCTGAAATAAGCGAATGTACTGATCAGTATAAATCAATTTAAAACATTCCATACGGAACTAGAGGAAATGATATACATTCGGATTTAGAAATGGACTTTGTTTAATATAACTACGTAAAGACATATGATAGTACAGCGTTTAAGCTTTATCCATTTCTTTTTAATGTTTTATTATTGATTTATTTTATTAAGGTCTGAAATTTTTTTAACAAAAAAAAAATATCTATGGATCAATTAAGACCGTTTTAAAACAATGAAGAAGTTGGTTCAGGTGTTGTTTCCGTGACAAATTATATTATGAATACTTTGGATCTATTAGGTTAAGTTAATGTGGATCCCATTGTGAAAAGGCCAGTACTTAACATGTATGTTATCACTTCAAAGTAACATAATTCACGGTGTCTATATAGCCTTAAGTCCTTTTTTATTATCTGTCAACACATTTATGAGTTGCTGAATACTTTTCTACGTAGTGCAAATTGAATTAAAGGTTGTAAAAAAAAAAAAAAAAAATCTGGGAAAAAATATTGCAAAAAATATTAGTATTTTGAGGTTGTTTTTTTTTTTTTTTTTTTTTTTTTTTTTTTTTTTTTTTTTTTTTTCAGTCACTCAAAGGTGACCCATTTATTATCTCCGTCATAGATATAAGGGGGTCGGAGAGCGAGCCATCCCCCATATACCTTACAAACATTTTGTTAAACAATGAAAATAAAGGATATTAGCAAAAGGATATATGCGAGATAAATGACTTCACAAAAGCGGTATTTATATTTTTTTCCATTATAGAATGATTTAAGAACAATTAAATCTTGGTGTAAATAATCTAAAATGTTATTAAATTTGCTTCTTCTTTCACTAATGAAATAAGTTCGATATATGCAATATCCAATTTGACACAGTATAGTATTTACTAAGTTATATTCACATGAATCCTACAACAATGTTTTCCAGAACTGTTTAAGATATCGGCATGAAATGAAGAAATGGTCATAATCTCTATTTCCTTACAAAAAATACAAAGTGGAGAATCTCTCATCTTCCAGTTAAATAGATTAAGATTTGTTGAAGTGAGATTATGAAGAGCTGTATATTTAAACTGTTTAACTGTGTTATTAGGAATTACTTTATGTAGAATAAAATACCATGATTTCCAATTAACTTTTTTATTAAATTGTCTCTCCCATTTTTTGTGTACGTATGGTTTAACAAAATTTATATTTATATAAGTTTCATAGATATCTCTATTACCATTTCCAGAAATGTTTGCACTTTGAGAGCCACAGAAGATCTTGTATTATTTTTGGTATTTACAGATTCTTCTTTTTTATTATAACTAACCAATGTTTTGGAATAGTGTTTAACAATTTTGTCAGTTCTGAAAGCCAGTTATTCTTTTTTTTTAATTTTTGTAGTATTGTATTAGCTTTGATTTCTCCTTTTGATGATATTATATCATTTATAAAGATAAGCCCTGACTTTATCCAGTGTGTAAATAATAAACATTTACCTCTGTGCTTGATAAATTTATTTCCCATATAATTTGAGTTCTAACCGTATAAAAATTACATGTATATTCTTTTGTAGTCTTTTGTTTAATATGTTTTAATTCTATCCAGGTTTGAAGCAAATATTTATAAAACGGTGAAATTTTAATGTGTTTTGTATGTAAAGAATTTAATGTATCAATATTCATATCGACTATTAATAAATGTTTTTAATTTATTTTTTCATATATTTATTTTTTTAAAAAAACCATTTTTTTTAAAATGGCATATCTAAGCCACCATTGAGTTTATTGCCTATAACTGTTTGTCGTTTTATTTTATCTTTTTTTCCGCTCCATAAGAAATCAAACATCATGGCATTTATTGAATTTATAACAGATTTTGGAGGAACTGTACTTTGTGATAAATATGTTAGCTTAGGCAAGAAGAGTGATTTCAGAACAACAACTTTACCAAACAAAGTAAGTTTCCTTTTTCCCCATGATATTAGTACGTTGACATTGTACAAAATTGTTTCCAAAGTATACGCCTAGTGATTTTATTGTTTCTGTAAAAAGTTTAATGTTATGAATATTTTTTTTTTTCTGATTTTGATTTTCCTATCAACAATCCCTGTGTTTTTGAAATGTTTAATTCCAGACCTGAATGTCTACCAAAATCGTTAATAATCGACAGAACCGTTGGTATTTCACGAAAGTCTTTTAGAAAAAGAGTTGTATCATCAGCTAGTTGTGTTAATTTGAAGGTTGTATCTTTGATAGATATAACTTGATAATCTTGACTTTGCCTAAGTTTATTTGCCAATATTTCTGCGACTAGAATGAACAGAAGAGCAGTATTTTGAGGGTTTTAGATTTTCAAGGGATTGGGTGTATAACTTTCAAATTATAGCGAAGAAAGACAATTGTTTAATACAGGTTTTTATAGCATTTAGCCACCAGTAAAAGTGCCAAAATCATGGTGTCCGGATTTAGAAAAAAATAACATATATTTATAAAAGGTAATCGATTTATCAGTACATAGTGGTCATGGTCCAAAAATTGATCGTGGGAATTTTAAATTTTTATACGAAATGCAAATCTTTGTAAACTTTGAGCGGAAGAGCCTATAATTCCGAGTCAGTGAATTCTTGCATCTGCATTGAATTGAAGTCTTTATAAGCATAAGAGGTATCATGAATATAATAAGTATATGCCATATAAAATATATATGGATTATGTTAAATTAAATATTTGTATGAAATATAAACTCACAAAAGAATAGCAAAGGAAAACAAAGTGCAATGAACAATGTAAAGAATGCTAAAATGTAAACTATATAAAATTGCCGTTATTTTATATTATTCTTGCTGATATTGATTTATAATTTCTGGAACATATTTTGTCAAATTATGTTGCCAAGATTTGCCTAGTACATTAAAATCACGTTCAATTATATCAGAAAATGAAAAGAAGTATGAAGTTACAACAGCAGTATGCTTTTAGAATAAGTCAGTGACATTTATTTTGCTCTTTATTAGGAGGTATGTTCGATATCAAACCGGATATAATTGTATTTCCGGTTCTAACATCAAAGATTGAATATTTGTAAAATAAAAATTTTGGGCTGATTTCTGTGTATAAAAAAAGCCAAACATTAACCTCATTGCAATCAAAGTAATTGGTTGTGAGGAATGTATCTCTGTTATTATAATATTTATAAATCTAGACCAGAGGGATCTGCCAGCAAATGAAGTTTTGTACCCATTAGCAGATGATTAACGAGCTTAAATAGCAAAATAACTTTTTTCTCTAATTAATCTGCTTCTGGTAAATTTTCCCCCGTATATTAAATATGGCTGATACGTTTTACACGATTTTTTTAATAATTAAACACACTCAAATGTGAAACATTGGATTATTATTTGATGTGGATATTGTTGACGTCAAGGTCAAAATAATATCAACGATGCTTCCTGAGATTTTACATCAAAATATCGAAGGTAGTGGCTGTAATTTATGTATCTTTCAGAATGGAGATCTTTTTAGCAGTACTTACAAGATATTTAAATAAAAAGGACGTCAAGGTGTTGAAATATCTTTCCATAGTAAACACTTGATCGAATTTACTCATATATCGACTGTAAACAGTAAATACAAAAACTGCATAGATAAAAAATGTATATTTCGTTAATTGAATGGTGGTAGAATGGCACAAAAGGAAACCCTAAACTTTAATGACTTCTTAATACAAAACATTATTTCGTAAAAAGGGAAAAATTGATTTGCTTTTTATGATGAACAAAATATTTCGAAATAAAATGAAAGTCTCGTTTTCCCTCGAAAATTTAAGCGTGTCACTTTAGTGACTAGGAAGAAAAGCGGTAACTAAGTTATAAATGGCTTCATAAAGTAAATTAATACAAGTGTAATTCTTTATTTCATGAACACGTTTTGTTCGTAGTATGACGTCTAGGAAAGGCGTATTCAGCATCATTTTTCTCGACTAAAAATCAATAAAATACTAAAATAAAAAAAAAAATAAAAAAACGATTACCGGAATGTGGCTGAAAAAAAGAAGTTCTTCCTATATCTTCTAAGTCTCAAACAGATGTATTGTTGTATTGTTGTTTTTCAATTGCAGCTTTCACCTAGATTCATTATGCATTTAACGTTCGTGCTGTTGGTGCTGATCGCGGAGAAGATAGAACGATAGAACATCTGTTTTATTTACTATTTCACCTCCATATTTCTGGTCGTGATCGGGTAAACATCACAAAAGCAAAACAACAGATTCATGTACTCACCTTTATATTTGAGCGAGTGAACTTCTCTGAGACCGATAATGTGGTACATGAACTAAAAGCCCTTCTGTGCTGGCTTGTTGTCAACTTGCTGAACAGTTGGGTAGTCATATTATTTGCATAAGATGATAAAACCGTGGCGTATTTTCTGGCTGGTTAAATCTGACATACTTCAGGCGAACCACTTTTTTGATATACTGGGTATTAATGACAAGATTTAATTCTGTATCTTTCTTGACAGTTGCTAGATCACGATCGAAAAATAATATAAGATTAGTTAATTTTATTAACAAACTGTTTTGTCCTATTTTGGGTATACACAGGCTGATTATGACGGGGTTATCTCAGATAGAAGTTTCAGTGTAATTTAAAAGAAATAAATGTTAGAATCATACCAAGAATTTTGAAATCATTTGATTACAAACCAAATATGATTTACAATTTGTTGCTGTTGTTGGTTAATCCATGGAAGCAAGGACAGACAGTAGTTACCCTTAATGCCCCTTCAGCATTTTTCGAATGGCATTGGTATAACAAGAGAGCTTATAATCGCAAAATACGCAATATTTACCCATTGCATTGAATACTACAAGTAGAGTGGATGATGAACAGAAAATATCCCAAATCATGATTGAAGAAAAACATCTAATTACGAAATTCAAGAGCTGATAGCAATTGTACCCGTTTGGGATTTGCAATTTGCATATATTTTGGAGTGCTTGCTGCAGCAATGTCATCACCAAATTATGGCCATGTCGCGCATGTCTTTACATATTTTATTCTCATTTGCCCATACTTCGTATAAAAACATGATTTTCACATCTTTGTAAAAGCCGAATATATCTTTAAAAGTACATCTGGACGGGTATATGTTTATTGTTGTTGATCATTTAGTTCTGCCATTCCCATTCCTAGAAGTTATCTACTAATGTCTAAGATTGCATCATTATGAAGTGCAAATGCACGATATCCTGTTGATAATTTAGATGTGTTTCACTCCTCTGGCATGTTTTATCTTTATGATACTTAAAAAACAAATGCATGGCATTAATGTTCGAAGTAAACACGTGGTCTTATTCTATCAAAGACCCGGACGTGTTTTAAGGTGATCCGTCCATCATTTGATAATAATCATGTTCATCCAAATGCTTCAAAAGACTTTGCATTTGTTCTGATTTTATGCATTAGCAATGATAATTCTTGCTATGCATATGTACATTATTTATTTTAAGAAATTTCCCTTTATTATAATTATCTGATTTTGGACACAGTTGTTTTTTTTTTTTTTTTTTTTTTTGTATTCCTTATTTGAATTTCTACTGCTGGTTAAATTCCTTTAACCAATGCTGATATTGCTTCCAGCTGGATTCAAATTCATTTCCCATTTTTCAACCTCTGAAAAGACTATTATGATGAGACAATTATTATTTCTCTTTCAATTCAATTATTCATTCACTTGAAATGTCGGAGAAATTTTCCATGTTTTGACGAGAACACAATGTTCCTGAAATTCTCTGTATAGCTCAGGGCGGTGAAATGGTTATTGTATTTATCAACAGGTCGTTTGGAAAACTTTGAAAGGGGATTAAAATCAAAGACTATACATTATTATTCTAAGATTAATCCATTTTTTCCACTCTTTCTTGAAAGAAATAGCCACATTGTGTTACCAGCACACCTAATCGATAATTCAGTACTTTTTAACTATTTTTTAAAAAGATACTTTTAATACGATGTAGTACCCCCCCCCCTCTCTCTCTCTCTGTAATTATATTTGTATCACTTTTTTATCATAGACGAAGTTCTCCTACTTTTTACAAACTTAAGGTAGACATTATTATCTTCACACTTTTCTGACTATAACCCATCAAGTTAAAGATTCACATGTATATCCTTTGTGCTGGTCACGTGGTCTGTATGAACCGTTTTAATTATGTGTGTGTGATTTTATTCACATCAATATACTTATTCAATGCAAATGACAAACTGTTTGGGATAATGCTCAGTATAATAAATTAAGAACAATTCAGCCATTTTTAGGATTCCCGAGCAGTGCGTAGGAAAGAATGTGTTATTAATCGTTGTCGAATTGCACACAGTCGTTTGATACATTCTTATATTTTAAATCGTGAGGATCTGTATTCCTTGTTAGGA
>CM037793.1:27107796-27157796 GCA_021229015.1 Solen grandis | reverse complement strand
TCTATTCAAAATGTCCTTTTGTAGTTCACTTAATAGATTTCTCTGGCAACTTTCTGGAGACTCTGTGATTTGCTCCCGATTCAAAAGCGTCCTCATTCACGTCACCAGGAGTTTCTATGAGTGACTTTATCGCTGGATAAAATACACAAGCTTTAGAATAAAATGTTCTTGGCATCGACCTTATTTAATCAATTTGCTTATGGCAAAACCTTTATAGTATAAAGGAAGTTACTGAGTAATACTGTACAATCGTTTGTTATATTGAGCTGGTTATAAGGTAAGGGACGATAGTTCTCTGTTGATATGATATTCTCCATTTTCAAAAAGCGCAAGGTTCCATTGTTATGCAAAGAAGCGCGGGCTGTAAGAAATTATGTTCCAGTGAAAGATAAAATTGTAAATAGTTCTAATAAATAACGGCTTTTTGAAACTGCATGGTTAATAAATATTTACTAGACACACGAATGGTTTAAACACCATTAAGTTATATTGACTAGACAATGCAGTGCATGCGTGGATCCAGCAATTTATCTCGAGTGAGTGTGTGTGTGGGGGGTGGGTGGGTCAGACTTGGATATGTTGGCCTCAGGGTGCTCAAGCTAATCTCTAGAAATTGTCGTAAGTGAGAAGGATTGGTTTCGTGACTTCTCGAGCCAATCTATGAAAATACTGCGCTTTACAGTCACTCGATCCTTATTGACAAATCAAACAAATGCATTTTTTGACGCTCATGTTCACTGATTTCTTTTTCAACGTATTCTTTTTACACTCAATTTAGCTGGTTTTTTTTCGGTTTTCGATTGGCGCCAGCCGGCAATGGATTTAGTTATATGGGGACCAGTATAACATATGGCGTGGTTTAGGGCATCGGTAATTCTCCCCTGTTGAGTTATATTGATACTTTTCAGGAAAGAAATAATTCCCAGGTGTCCAAGGGGTGACAGTAAACGTTCCGGCTATTAATCATTAAAACAAATCACATCTGTCTAACTTCGTCAGTATCCAATAAATCAGCATTTATAAGACACGTTCAGAAGAGAAAAATCCAGATATATTGCGCATGAAAAATCCATATGTTAGTATATAAACATGCATTAGTTTGCTTGTTTGGTTCGGTTTAACGTCCTTTCGACACTATTCATGTCATTTGGGGACTTTATGTCTTCACGGCACAGATACAGTACTTGGTCATTGCTATATCACGTCATAAATGACATAATACCACACGCAGTCACATTACCCTTGCACCTGGGAAACTTGTCCTTTAAATGTACTTGAAATATCAATATGTAGTGACCGCCAAGCACTAGAGTTCTATACTAGTACATTTTTATTGACATAAATATAATGCGGTAGGGGATCGAACAGGGGATCGAACCCACGAACTCAAGGTTATAAGGCGGACGCAAGTACAAGTACTCAGCCGCTGGGACCGGTATACATGTATGTAGTGCACACTTTGCCCTATCTGTTTTTCTTTCTTTTTGTGTGTGTGTGGGGGGGGGGGGGGCGAATCTGATCACGGATGCCTTAAAGTGTTGTATACCTTTATACCAGTATCATTTAATTATGTTACTTTTATCATGCAATATTCATAAAAGCATCATATTGCATGATAAATGTAACGTTATGAAATGATATAACGAATAAGTCTTACTTGTATATTCAACATCGGTCTAAGTCAGATGATAGGCCAGGTTGCCGTGATGAAATTAGGAAAAGGAGTTTCGTTTTGAGTGCAATATCGCAGAATAATGCACGGTTTTAAGTTAGGATGCATAAAAAGCGAATCGCGAGGGTCTTAGTGATTAATTACAAAGCATCTGAACGTAGCACCGTGCGTTATTCTGCAATATACAACGAAAGATGAAATTCTCTCCATTCTAACACATTTGCTAGATTGCGAAGTTCTAAAATTGATACAAATGTGTCAGTTATTTTATTACGTTTTACTTTAAGACTGACGTCTTATTGCATCTTTGTTGCGATACCATATGAATTTTGCCGTGAAATAGATATTCTATAACCCACACCTTTGCCGTGCGGTATTTTTCCGCTCACTTTTTGACGTCATCATCTTGTAACCCACAGTTACCAGTTGTTGAGTCAACTGCCACGACATGTCAACGGGTACACTTTTATACAAGAGATCTCTTCGAAAAGTAGGGATAATATTTTAGGATTTACGAGTCGTATTTAACAGCTTAGTATGGTGGAAATATTTTAAATGATAAGATTGTTGACAAATCAAAGAAGATAGAACGCACATAAACATATATGTCAGTCCTGAAAATTGGGTCACATGTACCTTCCTTTTAATGAATGCTCTAGTTGCGTAGCGTAGATGCTCGATTGTTTACAATCATATCCCCCAAGTTTCCCCTATGTGCTGATACTAAACAGTAACCCACTCTATGTGCTGATACTAAACAGTAACCCACTCTATGTGCTGATACTAAACAGTAACCCACTCTATGTGCTGATACTAAACAGCAACCCACTCTATGTGCTGATACTAAACAGTAACCCACTCTATGTGCTGATACTAAACTGTAACCCACTCTATGTGCTGATACTAAACAGTAACCCACTCTATGTGCTGATACTAAACTGTAACCCACTCTATGTGCTGATATTAAACTGTAACCCACTCTATGTGCTGATACTAAACAGTAACCCACTCTATGTGCTGATACTAAACAGTAACCCACTCTATGTGCTGATACTAAACAGTAACCCACTCTATGTGCTGATACTAAACAGCAACCCACTCTATGTGCTGATACTAAACAGTAACCCACTCTATGTGCTGATACTAAACAGTAACCCACTCTATGTGCTGATACTAAACAGTAACCCACTCTATGTGCTGATACTAAACTGTAACCCACTCTATGTGCTGATACTAAACAATAACCCACTCTATGTGCTGATACTAAACTGTAACCCACTCTATGTGCTGATACTAAACAGTAACCCACTCTATGTGCTGATACTAAACAGTAACCCACTCTATGTGCTGATACTAAACTGTAACCCACTCTATGTGCTGATTCTAAACAGTAACCCACTCTATATGCTGATACTAAACTGTAACCCACTCTATGTGCTGATGCTGATACTAAACTGTAACCGACTCTATGTGCTGATACTAAACAGTAACCCACTCTATGTGCTGATACTAAACTGTAACCCACTCTATGTGCTGATACTAAACAGTAAGTGAAAGGGTGCTATAACTATTACAGATAATATAAAATATTTTTGAAAATTTTGAACAGTGTATTTATCGGAAAATAAAGCACACTGCCTTTCAACACCTTATATGGATTTATCTTGCAATCAGAGAGAAAAACATAAATCTGGATTTGGTATCATCTGATTTACTTAATACCCTAAGACCAAAGATCAATCTAAATGTATTACAAAGCAGGGTATTGATATTAGTCTGCCAAAGAACCAGGATTACGACATAAACCACCGGAGAAAGTTTACCAGACAAAAACAAACATGGAGGAAAACACTATATCCCCACAAATTTGTTTATTTTAAGTTAAAACCCTCAGGATAAAAACTTATTTTGAAACTTTGCAAAAGCAATACCATATCGTGATTAAATCCGATTCATCTGTCAGACGCAGTCACAATTTGGTGTTCCTTTTGTCACACTGAACAAGTATCGCCATTTCATGATCGAAAGATGTCAAATCAGAAATTCAATATATTTTGTTCTTTGCAAACAAACAATCGAACGCGTTTTCAATTTCTTTTTCAATTCTTCAATTTTGTTTTTAGTATTATTCTTTGTATCAGTTTCGTTCATTGTTCCTATGATTATTAAACATTAATTTCAAATGCATATACGACATGTTGAAAGTATCAATTATCTTATTTTGTCATATATTTGTAAAATTACCGGGTTCAGACGCAGTTTTACGATCGCCATTGTGAAAATATTAAGATTGTATCACTTCTTGTTGGGATATTCGATTTTCACTCAAAACAAACAAACAAACATTCTACCTATATATCGTTAAAAATAATAACAATGGCACCATGCTACAAAAATTAAAATGCTGATTTGTCTAAAAAAATAGCAGCAGCAATAGAAATAGAAAATACATATTAAAAAAGCATTTATGGAAGAATGCATCACGGAGCCCTGCGGATGTACGGTTGTCATACTGAAGTTATATCAGATAGCCCCTCAACGCTGTGAGTTTCTGGTTCGATTCTGGGCACTGGGATATTCGTGTGAGGTTGATTTCCATGTGGCATGCGAAAGATAAATTTTTCTTGAACTTTCTTCTGTTTGGGGTCTACCTCATTCTGTTATTCTCACAACACTGCTGTATGAATGGGACGCTAAACTCTAAAAGCAACAACAACAACAACAACCACATTAACAACAACACATTATAGGACCCTTAAATGCCTGCGGATCTAACTGTTTTTAGTTAGAAACCCATTTTGGTGACAAATCTTTTTTCCTGGCCTTTCAAGGCGCAAGGTATAGGTCCAACCCAGGATAAATCGAACGGGATAAGTATAGTTGTAAGAAAGGCGTGAACCAGTCGACGTAAAATAAATTAATTACGCCTTACAACCAACCATCATCTCAGTTTCCTTGTCTGGTAACGATAAAGTTGGGAAATGGGTCTAATCGCACATCACTACGAGTAAGCAAACCGTAATACCAAAATCAAGCAAGAGCTGGTCAAGAAAGGCAGACACTTAACTAATTACGGTCGATATATCCGGCCAAAAGATCAGAATAATTAATGAAAACCAGTTGAATAGCTTTTCTTTAACGTGACAAGTGGTCTTGAACTGACATGTGAAGGAATGCATTGGTAGATATCAAGAAAATAGATTTATGATGACAGGTACTGAATTCATCGAGGTATAAAGCTTTAAAATTTAATTAATTTAAAAAAATTTTTTTTTATGTTCTTTAAAGTAAATGAATCTGGAAGTGCGAGATTGGTTTCCCATTGAAACCTGGATTAAGCACCCAAGTTGGTCCTTTTGCTGAGTGGCCGTTCTAAAGTAGTAACTGTTGACATTTCTTTATTCTATTAATATCTTGCCTCAGTGTATTTTGCCCATTTAAATGCATCTTCTTCTAGAGATAGTTCATTTTAAAATATGTGGGATTTCTAATGACCATTTTGTCCTTCCTTATTAGTCTATTTCTATAAAAAACATTCATACAAAACAATTTTCATATTACATGCAGCCACAAGAGAGGGTTCAAATTTAGGTGTATATCATTATAATTTGAAAACAACAACGGCAACAAAAAAACAACAACCAAAAAAGAAAAAAGAGAAAAAAAAAGAAAAAAAAAAACCCCAAAGAAAAACAAAGAAAAGAAAAACAAAACAAAAAACAAACTATAAAGACATCGCATAAAACACCAACTTAAGAGTAAACATTGTACTCAATGATCAAATTATGATACGCTTCTGAATACAGCAGGTTTGTTGGTTTAAGATCATTATTGTTGTACAATATTAGTCGCCCTATGAAAAAGTCAACGGCCAAAAACATATTCCGAACACTTCCGAAAAAAAAAACAACAAGAATACTCTCTATAAATAAAGGCGATTTCAGCACAAAGTTTAAAACAAATAACGCTTTCTTATATAGAAATAATGTTATAAATTATTATGGTATCTTGTAGAATATTTTTTTTTTTATCATTTATTATAACAAAAACGTTTTTACAAATGTACAGTACAAATATAATATGCAACAATTTGAACAATGACATTTGTAGAATATGATAGTAATACCCGCCCCCCAAATATAAACGTTTTGGTCTTCGATAGTAGATCTAAGTCGATACATTTTATCATCTTATCTTTCTGTTTGATTATCTTTCACGGTCCATCTGAAATGTTTCTCATATTTTGCCGAACTTACAGAGAGTATTGAAGTATTGATGCGCAAAGCGATATAGAAGAAGTGTATTCAAAGACGCTAAGGTACAGAATTATTATTCATTCTCTCGCAAAGAGACTGCCGACGGTCTACTGAGTCCAATTTCGTTAAATTTATCATGTCTCCTGATCAGACTGGACTAATTGGAGCTTATGTAAAAAGCAGCATTGGTTCCATACTGCCAGCAACTATTGAAATGTTCACTTTCCCGCCAAGGACATCATTAATTCTCTCTTATGATGGAAATCCTAATAGCTCCGGATGGATGTAGTCGGAATGGCTTCACGTCAAAACGTCGTGTAGTAATCCCGAGACTTGTAACTGATCTTTTATTTTCTTGCCAATTATTATATATAGATAATTTACTATCAATTTTCTCTCGTTCCTTTCCCCTTTAGTAACAAAACAATGTCTCATCTGGAAAGAAGCTCCTTTATAAGTTATTTTAACTTATAAAGGAGTCTCTTTCCAGATGAGATATTGTTTTGTTATTTACTGGAGGCGTATAAAATAATGTATTTTATCACATTATACTTAATATGTAAACTTTTTTTTTGTTTTTCGATTAGAACTAATATCCCCTAGTACCCCCACCCCTTCATTGTTCCTGGGCTGGATCAATGATCGAAAAAGAGGGCAAATATTGGAGCTATAATCTTTTCCCCCCAACATGGTTAGAACCCACAACCATCTGTTTGGAATTTATGTACCTTACGAGTAATGTCCTAATAAAACGGTAAAGAATAAGACTTTGGAAATTGAAAAAGAAGGTATGAGATGAACATATTCTCACTTGCTCCTGGAAAAATATTTTTGTTCTTCATCCAACCGTAGCCATGGTACTGGAAATAACTATGGACAACTGACATAATCTGATATAATTTTCCCATATAAATGTTAGAGAAACGAGGAATCAGAAAAGTATGTATTTTTTCGTGAAATCAATATTTAATTATTATTCATCAAAAATATCGATAAACGAATCTGCACTGTAAATGTGTCTGGTTGTTTAAATTGACAGACTACATTCAGATAAAAATGCCAAATGTCAAACTGGATGTTTCCACCTCCTTTTTAGCAAATATTTGTATTCAATGCACGATAATTTTGAATAAACTGCATTGATAAGCAGATTGCGATGGTCCTTTACAAATAATTTTATTTCCGGTCACTGATTGACTTCCAGCAGGTATTGCATGGGGTTGTAAAGAAAGCGGCGTGTCTGTAGATAGATTATAGTAGAATATAATTATCAAGATTTTGACATTATGACTTCAATGAATATGGCTTAAATACTTTCAGCTGTGTTGCACAATAATATAACTGTATATATAAAAAACAAATAAACGTAATTGGAAACAAGCGTAAAAGTACGTTTGCGTTTTAAAGCGTTTAAGTTGAATATACTATCAAATTATTGTTAATAAGTATACTACTCAAAGTTTGTTAGGGGCCGCCGTGGCCGAGCGGTTACAGTCGTGGACTACAAATCTCTCAACCCCTCACCGCTGTGGGTTCGAATCCCGGTAGGGACTTCGGATTTTCATGTGAGGAAGCCTTCCAGCTGGCTTGCGGTAGGTCGGTGGTTCTACCCGGGTACCTCTGTGTACTCGGGGTCTTCCTCCACCTGTTATTAGCTGGACGTCGCTATATGATTGAAATACAACAACAACAACAACAACAACAACAACAACAACAACAACGTTTGTTAAGCACCATCAGCTATTTTCCCGTAGCGTTGCATGCTTAGACAAGCGACTTTAAAGGCATACTACATTAAATTTTACATTAAAACAAATCTTGCTTTTATGCAGAAGTATTGTTTATGTACCAAACTTACTACCAGTTACAAGAAATAAGCCTTTCGGATCCTCAATACTGGGAATTAATCATAATTAGAAAGTGCGAATTTTGAGAAAACACCTTAAAATTTAAAGTCAGCTAAATTCAGAACTTTGATCTTCAAATATTTCTGTTTTCTAAATGGAATACTTTTAAGGATATTTGTGACGATGTTGGCCTGTTCATGGTCATTTTTTTCTGTATTGATCACAAGATTTAACTTCCATTTGTAAAATGCCATTTCTTGCAAAAAACAAACAAACACACTTTTGTGAATTTTGCAAATAATTGGCTAAATCGTTGTAACTCATTTTTGAGTCTCTTTTCTATCATTTTGACAAAAACTATGCGTAAAATTGATTGTCAGCTAACGCTTTCCTTTCAGGTACATAGCATTACATTCAGCATGTGTTTTCATGTGACTCTATGGGAAAATAGCGGGTGGTGCTTAGCAAACTTTGAGTAGTATATAAGTATTTCTCATTTCTTTAGCTCATACCTCGGTCCATACAACGCTAAGTATTTTATTTGAAGAAAAACGGCAGTAATGAATCGCAAGTATATATAGTTTATGATCTTGTAGTCAGCTGCAAAATGGATAAACATTGTTAAAATTCCGTCATACACACGGCACAAAAAATGACGTGTTTACAGATAATAATGTATGAAAAGCGTAGCATGCTACAACCCTTGTACTATATATACCCAACATCGTTCAGTTCCGACAAGTTGAACAATCACATTGCTGAGATATAACCGAAAAACAAACCGTTATCGTAGAGATCGCTTGGTTTATGTGGTATTTTCCTCTATATCTTGCAACATGCAACATGATATACAAAATGTCGACTACCTAGGCTAGGAATCTGTGCTGAAAATAATAGCGTTTTCATCATGATTACGATACCTTCTCTTATCATATTCTTCATCCAAGAAATCGAAACTGTATCAATTATGGAAAGAAAGCAGTTCAATCTGTGTAGCGGTCACATTTGCTGAGAAGATAGTCTGGTTGCATTAAAATTTCAGATTTAACATTTTATATCAAAGTTGACTTGCACTGAACGACCAAATGCATTCGACTGCCACTTTATGTTCTCTGAAAATGCCACTTAGGATTATGTTCGCCTGAATTTAAATTATATTAACCGATGTCGTCTTTATTGAAAGAATTTACTTAATCCTTGTTTGTATCACCTTTGTATCACATCCCTGACATGTTAATGTTTCGTCATTGTTTGTGTTTACAACTTTTACGCCTATTTATATTGAAAGATAAGCATCAAATCCTCTTCGATGGATGTGGTGCTTGTCTAGTGTGATAATTTTGTCTTATTTTGATTAACAGAGCATTTGTCTGAGTTGAATGTTACCTGATATGACAAAGTTAAAACGTTTGATTTAGTTTGTCGTTTTTGTCAATAACATTCATTCATCTAGCTTAACCCCTACGAGGAAACTAAGTGCATAACCCAGAAGTCGGTGACATTTGACATATGATTTTAATAAAGAGTCTTTGGAATAATTATAGAAACTGGTCATTTAAATGTCTGCGAATTATTGCTGCCACACGGAACCCATTAAAGATTAATGGAATATACAAACTCAACCCGTTTTATTCTTTTGTAGACACTGCGGTCACCTAAATCGAGCTACCTCACATATACACTTTATATGACAGGAGTAGACGCAAACATTTCATGACAAAGCCCCGGAAAGACCAGAGAATGACGATCTGTCTGGTACGTGGCAATTCAACACAATCAAATAACCATTATGTTTCAGAATGGATAAGGTTGTGTCATTATTCAATTAGTATAAATAATATCAACCATTGTTTTTGACGTTGTAGACTTTTTTGACATTGTGGGTATGCCATTATCGTGTTCATTTTATAGGTCAAACAATGTTAGAAATGAAATAAAAGTTATTTGTAAAAAATCGTACCCTTTTATAATCATTCACATGTTATGATCTATTTGTCTGTTTAGACGACATTTTCAAAGAAATACAGACTTGAATGATGATACTAGCGACAATATCGCCGTAGGTTCAGGGGAAGCTTACATGGCCTGGATGTTGTTGGTTAGAACCCCACTGGACGTGAGCAGTCCAAACGGTACAGACCAGGGACCGTCACGAACGTTAAAAAACGTGTTTCCCAATCCACGTAAAGAGATAAATTTATGTTCCAACGAAAAACAATTATATACAACAATGAAGAGCTCGGATCAGAAAACATAATTACAGTATTCGATACTCTTCATCAGGTATGACAAATCGAAGATTAGCTCAGTCGAAGAAAAAATAAGTGCAAAGGGATTAAACAACCATGTACGAAAATCTGTAATTTACACATACGAACAAATGGTATCAAACTAAAAGTTGATTTAAAGCTAATATGAGCACACCTGAATTGTATTATTATTATACTTATTTATATGTGCTGAAAAAATTGGTCGTCTGGTTATACAGTTACACGATAATGTGTCACTTTAATTTTTTTAACTGAACATATGATTAAATGTTTAAGTACGAACACAAGAGGTCTTGGAATGACCCACAAGGGCATTTGACGATTCGGCGACAATGTTATCATCCATATATCAATGTAATTTTCCTCGGTTGAGAGTATCGAATTAAAGAAAACTTATTTCCCTTAGTTATGTGAATCACCGCCAGGTGGGGCAGTTACGTGGTCAGTCATGCGTGCAGTGGTCAGTTAATTGATTAGGCTTCATTCATATATATCCGACATCCGTGATTTTATATCAAGATTGGCACACTTTGTATCTGTTATACGCTTTTTGTTTTCCATTAATGCATAAGCTTTTTTATAGATGAGGTTTTTAAATGTTTGTGTTCAGTTATGATATTAAGCATATTATCATTGTTTTACATTTCTTGTTGATTTACATAAAATATATGTCATGAATCGGTTGTCCCAAGTGCTTCTACTAAATACAAAATGTGTATTTTCATTTTGTGTTTGTTGTTTTTTGTATGAAGTTGTTCAGGTTAAAGTCTCAGTGGAGCTAAATCCGAATGTGCATACACCGTATATGCCTCTGTGTGAATCTCATCCCCGAAAGACATTGAGAAATGCCTTATTTACGGGAAAGATTCTGTTAGAAATGATGCAAGTTGTGGCGTTCTCTAGCAAAAGTTCACGACCTCTGAAACACCCCATGTACGCCGAGACATCCGTGATTTTACTGAACAGTGTGTTTCAGAACACGCTCCGCCAATTTTTCTCATTATATTGCCCTGTTTGAACAACTAAGGATTTCGGGGTATTTTCAGTATTCTTTCATTAAATATTTCATTATGTGGGCTTAATTAAACATTAAGAAGTTAATCAAGCATCATTAGAGTCTTTGCCATTTCGAAATTTTGAAAAAAATATACTTTCCCTTGCAAATTCTAAGCTAAAACGCACTGAGGCTGGCATTAATGGAATTATGAGTTCACCCGGTCCGCTTATGCCTTATCTATTACAAACCGAACTGTTTACTTGTACTTTAATTTAATACACAGTCTATTGCTTTTCATACAAATAAAACTATTTAATCATAATTTAATTTATGATATTAGGAAAAGAAAATATTGTCCATTGAATGCCAGAAGGGATCATCAGAATATACAGAAAAGTCGGCTGATGAATCCTTAGGGCATTTCATTCCATGGATCATTGATTATATAATGCAATCCAAAATTATATTGCAAAGTACAAATACTTTCGAAGCACAAAATATGTTCGATATTTGAATTCTTCTAGTGCGTACTTTCATGTCATGCAGCATTGTAATTCCTGAAGGTATGAATAAAGAATGCAACATAACGAAATCTATGACAGAACGATAACATAAAACGGAACTTGAGAATCTGTGAGTTAATTGCATACAATGAATATGATTTACTATATATAATAAAATTAAGGAGTTATGAATTCCGGTAGAATTGAAAATTTCTCAATTTCCGAGGATAAAACTATGATTTATTGACAATTAGGGCTTAAATGAATGTCAAACAAGGAATTTATATCTTTTAAAAATATGGATATTGTTTCTATACAGAGTTCGATCTTGAGTATGTAAATTTAAAAACAGAAGGGATTTTTATACATAACAAGTTAATTCATTCTAATGTTCTTTGATTTATATACTGAACACGATATTGTCATGCCCACACTGTCAAAAATTCTTCGACGTCAAAAACAATGGCTGGTATTATTTATTGTAACTGAATAATGCCATAATCGTTTTTATTCTGTCAGATAATGGTTATTTGATTGTGTTTGAGTGGCCACGTACAGACAGATTATCATATTTCATGTCTTTCCGAGTCGTTGTCATGAAATATTTGCGTCTACTCCTGTAAAATAATGAGACAGTTCGATTAAGGTTATCACAGTTTCTAAGAGAAACATAAAACGGGTCGAGCATTTTTATGTTTGCAGCTGTAGTGTTGATTTTCTCAGGGTCTTTATATCCCCCAAGATTGAAACATTCATGCTGAGAAACATAAATACTGTCTGGCAGGTCAATTTCTTAGACTTTTATGAATGACCAGTTTCTATTGTATTCCTAAGATTTTTATTGGAAACATATGTCAAATGTCATCAATTCCAGAGTTATGCACTTAGTTTTGCTCGTATGGGGTTTAGCGAGATGAATAAATATTATTGCCAAAATGACATACCAAATCAAAGAGTGTAACTTTGTAATATAATATGGCATTCGGCTTAGACAATTGTTATGTATATCTAAATAGTACAAAATTATCGCGCGAAGCAAACATAGGAATTCAGCTCAGACAAATGTAGATGTTAATCGAAATTTGACAAAATGAACACACGAGGCAAACATTGACGATATTTGACGCTCGTCTATCAAAAAGACAGGCGTTAAAGTCGTAACAATGACGTAAATACAACTATGTCAAGGGCCCACAACGCTGGAACGAGGAAAAGGATTAGATTAATATACGCATGTCCTAATTCGATCGATTGATAGGACATCGGTCAATATATTATTAATTCAAGTAACATTACTTCAAGTACCCTTGTGACTAAATTGAGGTGCTGGCCCTGAATAGGGGAATCTCCCCAGATTTTCTTTTCCGGCAAGTTCAATTATGTCGCACGTTTAAATGCATTTTTTTGAGTTTTTGAAAATGTCATTTCTTGAATGACAAAATCCCCAGCAAAGGTTACCGTTAGCAGAGGTTGAACTGTGCTCGTGCTATACTTGATACCTCTTCGAATCCTTGGATGAAAAATGATAAGGGAATGTATTGGTTTCGAGATGAATATTACTTTCAGGAAGGATACCAATCTAAGGTGTTTGACGTTTTGTTAAACATAACGGCTGTTGCAAGATATAACAGGAAAACACCACATAAATTGAACGATCTCTCCGATAACGGTTGTTTATCGGATCATAATTTATAATTAAATCTCAGCAATTTGATTTTCAACTTGTCGGAACTGAACTATGTTAGATATACAAGGCCTAAGCATACTACGTTTTGTACATACGTTCTTTATGTGAAATTATCCATATTGGTTTTTGTGCCGCGTGTATTATAAATTATATCCATTTTGCATCTGAAAACAAGAACGTAAATTGTGTATTTGTGTTTCAGTTTTGTTTTAATCGTTTTACTTCGAATTTAATATTTGACACTGTATGGGCCGATGCATAACCTAAAGAAGTTACAAATATTGGTACTTATTGACAAGTCAGTACTCAACATACATATTTTATTATGCTCAACATACGCTGTAATGCGCCAAAGTGCTCCCAGACATTGACATTTTTAGTTTCCTTTTCAATTTTCCTTTTAGATATTGGGATTTTTCATCTGTGTCACATCCATTTTGTTTTCATCAGTAAATTGTCCACGTTACAGACAAGCCGCTTTCTTTACAACTTCATGCAATACCTGCTGGAAGTCAATCAGTGACCGGAAATAAGATAAAAGTCTGAAATTTGATGTGGCTTCTCTGCTGATGAGGATTCTATATTTGTACAGGATGCTGAATGCGACCATTGCAATCCGCTGATGCAGATTATTTGAATAAAATCTTGCATTGAATGAATTTATTTGAAAAAAAAGAGGTGAAAACATCCCATTTGACATTTGTCATTTTATCTGATTGTTGTCTGTCAATTTTAACAAGTCATCACAGCTAGAGTGCAGACTCCTTTATTTATATCTCTGATAAAAAAATAATTAAATATGGATTTTAAAAGGAAAATACTACATATTTATTTGTTTCCTTATATCTCTAACATCGATATGGGGTATGTCAGATGTCAGATAATGTCAATTGTTCAAAAGTTATTTCCATTGTCTTAGCTACGTGTAGATGGAGAACAAAAATATTTTTCCAACAGAAAAAGATCATAACTTATATCTTCTATTTCAATTTCCAAAGACGTATTTTTTACCGTTTTTATTAGGACAGTATTTGTAAGATATATAAGACCTAATGTACATAAATTCGGACCAGACGGTTGTAGGTTGGGGGGAGGATTATTGCTCCAATATTTGCATAACATTCCAAAGCGGTAATCACTTATCCAGCCCAGGAACCGTGGGTGTGTGTGTTTGTGTGTGTGTGTGTGTGTGTGGGGGGTATTAGGGGTATTAATTCTAATCGAAAAAAAAAAAAGTTTACATATTAAGTATAATGTGATGAAATACATTATGTAATACGCCCCCAGTAAATAACATAACAATGTCTCACTGGCTCCTTATTAAGTTAATTTCAGTTACTAGAGGGGAAAGGAACGAGAGAAAATGGATAGTGAATCATCTACATCTAATAACTGGCAGGAAAATAAGAATCAGTTCCAAGTCTCGGGATCACTGTAGGACATTTTTACATGAGGCCTGTCTGACGAAGTCCGTCCGGAGCTTGTAAGATGGAGACGTTTGACCACCCATCATAAGAATAGATTATTGATGTCCTTGGCAGAAAAATGAACTTTTAATAGTTGCTGGCAATAGAGAACCAATCCTCTTTCTTGTATAAGCTCCAACATGGCATTAGTCTGATCAGGAAGCAAGATATAGATTAAACAGAAATGGGCCTAAGTAAATTCAGCAGTCTGTTTGCTTGCAAATAAATATATAAGCGTTTTTTATGAAGCCCTGTAAGTTAGACGTCAGTTATTTGTAAATACCGACGTCATTATCTAAATTACTCAAATTAGTGTTTCGTTCTCAAAATAGATATACAATTCTTACTATTTCCTTTGATGTTATAATCCATTAAATTAAAAACGATCAACAAAATAAACAGATCGGTTATAACCTATATACTATACTTTGGCTTTCGATAACTATTATATATCACATCATTATGACTATTAGAACTTCATATGTCGTGTGGATACATAATAACTATTACATACTGGCAAAATTGCAATCAAATTGATTTTTCTTTGTCATTTTAATTTAAAGCATTTCATTTCGTTTGAATAAATAGTTTTGAACTACCACGCATATAATACATATGTGTAGTTATAGGAAATTTAGAAACTTTGCTACGCTATATTATGCACATCAGTATTTTAATAACTCATTAATGCTGTCCTGGCCGAGTGTTTGTCAAACATTTTGGTTTTCATAGATCTTGTTTATAGACTATGTTCTGACCGAAATCTACAATGATAAAACATAAGAATCACAATTACTGACCTAATAGATATTATTAATTTACATATCTAATTTTCTTTAGATAATAAATCTAACGTTTAGCGAAAACGTTAATTGAATCCAATTCAAAGAAATTTTACATATGCAGACGTAAGTGAAATATGACTTGACTTGACTAATTGAGTTTACCGTTTCAGTCATATAGCAACGTCCAGCTAATTACAGGTGGAGAAAGACCACGAATGCACGGAGGCACCCGGGTAGAACCACCGATCTACCGCATGCCAGCTGGAAGGCTTCCTCACATGAAAATCCAAATGACTCTGCTGGGATTCGAACCCACGCGGTGAGGGGCTGAGTGAGTCAGAAATAATTATTGTGCATGTAATGCGCAACAAAAAATAAGCACCAGTAGAATTATCTTAAGGGATAACATATTTGGCGCGCAGGAAGTATTTGGGTTACCAGGACAATATTAGATTGCATAATAATCAATCGTCAATTGAATGAACTGCCCGAAGGGTTCATCAGTGTACATATCTATACATTCTGGTGGATGATCCCTTCTGGCATTCTGCGGACCATGTTTCCTTTACCTAATATCATAAAATAAATTATGAATAATTAGTTTTATTAATATGAAAAGCAATATACTAAGTGTAAAACATGCAAAGCAAATAGCTCAGTATGTAAAGGTATGATAGTAAAGTCCCAAAAACTATATTGCGGATACATAGCTAGAGAGTAGAGGGAGAGGTTGTTTTTTTTTTTGCCGCATTGCGTCGTCTGAATGACAAGACCTCATGTCACTAAAGCATTTTATTCATATACTTGAAGTCTTGGCAATCATTCATCCTTCCTGTGTTTGTCGGAGGTTGTTGATAGTTATCGACATTTCTTTTTCGGACCTTTGTACAGGTTTTCATTGGTTATTCCTATATGCATGCTCAATTTGAGGCGGTTTGATGTCATTTTGATTAGTTGGACGTCCCGAAATGACTGTAATATTAAAAACATAACAATAACAAAAATATAGTGTATTGATTAATGATCCAGCAACTTTCTCCTTTAAATATGTTTTCAATAACTGCATAATATGGACAGTTATGAATGAAGAGTACTTTTTAATCAGAGAGAGAGAGAGAGAGAGAGAGTGAGTTTTAATATTCATCAATCTTTTTAAGTCAGTATATAATAACACTTCCAAAATCCGTCCGTTAAATGTGCACAGTTTTACATTGTTTTCATTTTAGTTACTATGGATTTATGGCGCGCAAAGTAATCACCGTCCAAACCTTTCTCATCTAAAATTATTCATTAAATCAGTTAAACCTGTCTTTAGCGACCAATCAATGGAACGAGAGAAAGTAGTCGTTTAAAAGAGGTGGTCGCTAAATAAAGGTAAAACGCACAAGACAAAACTTATTTGGTGATATAAAATGGCCGTTAAATGCAGGTTGGCCGCTTAATACAGGTGACCGTTAATGCAGGTTCAACTGTATATATAAAAAAGTCAGGATCCAGACGCACACGAATATTTCGAAACTATCAATAACGCTGCTGTAATGCACGATAACACCCCCGAACTTAGCAAATAAGTCTCAAAACACGCAAGACAATGATTGACATACTGTGATATATTATTTAGATTTGAAGAATCTGGCAATGGCTTTAGTCTCTTATCTTTATTGTTGAATTTTACAAATAATATTTTCAGCAACTTGGAAGATATGTGCTGTTCCTAGTATTTTGATATACATGTACTTGATAAAGTGGAACTATTTTAACACAAGAATTTTTTTTTTTTAAAAAGATATGAGGCATTGGTAGGGATTAAAGTAATGGGAGAACGTAGAACGGTTTTATGGTGTACAAATCAATAAAATAAAATAAAATCCCGACCAACCCTCTTTTTATTTGCTCGAGACCAGAAACGGAACTATTTTTTTGGCCCTAGGAAGCATAGATAAAATTTCGGTATTTATGCGCCCTGGCCGCCGCAGTAAGCGGGGTAAACACTATTGTAATAAAGCATGTCGTCTTTAGTCATACGGAGACGGTGAAGCAGACTACAATAATCTGCAATTATTTATAATGTGTCTTAAAGTGCATCAACGAGAAGTGTTTTAATAAAATAACTTTAAACTTATCAAAGACTGTAATCCAGTCAGAATATATATATTTTATGAATGATCGTAAATATGAAGTATATGTTTCAGTCAGTTGTCATCCAAATAAACAATGTTGCGTTACTGTTTTCCTTGAGATAAGGAATATCTACCAATAAAAATCGTTTAATTACTTATACGTCATGAGTAACGTCATCATCCTTAAGTAGGTCGAAAGAGAGGTTAGACAGCTACCTCGAATGATATAAAGTACGGTTTTGTTAATTTTAATCAATTTATTGAATATTGGGTTAGGGAAGGTGGTTCAAGCAATGGCCGCGACATACTAAAGTCGTTCAATATGGCACTGGTATATCTTACTTGCTTGCCTTTCAGCATATAATTATAGCTAGTTCCAAAAATAAATTGTTTGGTTTCCTAATGATTTGACTTGGTTAGATATCACGTAGATCGTTATCTATCTACCTACCTACCTAATGACAAAATCCCTAAAATTGCTGAAATACAGTCAGTGGGACGCTAAACCTAAGCAAACAACCACGATGGTTAAGGATTTTCTTCTTCAGTGTCTGTTCATATTTTGAATTTCACAAAAGTTAAGCTATAATGAGAAGAACTTGGTTGTTTTTAAAGCCTAACTAAATCTTACAAAGCAAGAAAACAAAAAGAACTGTAAATTTCATTGTGCTTTGTCAAACTCCATCTGAAGAAAGTAAAACCAAATGGTTTGAATGTTAAAATAATGTTCAATTTCTACAAGCAAAATGCATATTTCGGAAAATCAGTTAAGGTATTAGCACCTAAAAGCATATTCCATATCTTGCCACTGGATGGTAATATTTCTATGAAACTTTGACACTTTGAAGACATTCAAAAATGAAAATATTTCTTCAAGAGATATTTCCAACCTTTATATAATTTGGGGGAGATAATCTGTATTTGAGTTAACATTGAAGCCTATGGGAAACAGACATTTTCTGAGAATATGAAAAACTTAATTTGATTTATGAGAAAACTCACGGTAAAAAGATGCATTTTTAATCTGTTTCAAATGTCATGAAAAAAAATCTAAACTTTAACGTTGAAAAATACAAAAAGAACCTTTTTTCTTTCTTTCTTTTTTTTTCTTAGATGTCAGGGGAGAAAACTAATGATAGCAAAATTATCAAGGGGAGGTAATACAAGAACTTCTGTCATATGTTTTATCATGTCAATTTGCCACTAAGATTTCATTTGTTTGATATTCTAATATTGTGAAGTTATATCATTGCCTTTGATGGAATTGATGGCTATTAGGGTTTCTAAGACCTTAAGCTAATAGGAGCACTTTGAATTATCAACGGATCTATCAAAATGGAAAAAAAAAAATCAAATTTACCCCACTCTGGTGTAACAATTGACGTGTGATACATTTTGAGCAGCTAATCTTAAAAACGCGTACGGCATGGAATTCATAAAACAAAAAAATAATATCTTCCTTTGGAATTAAAAAATATATTCCTAACATAACTAAAAATATATACAGTATTTCACTTACGTCTTCAACATGAAAAAAAATCTTTTTTTTAAAAAAAAAAAAATGGAATACATATATATATATATATATATATATATATATATATATATATAGAGAGAGAGAGAGAGAGAGAGAGAGAAAATATTAATTTAATCATTTAGGTCAGTAATGTTGATATCTATGTTCTATTAATGTCTTTTTCTGTTTGAATAGTCCCTGAATGAGATGAAAGTGTCGGTATTTTGACTTGACTATTTGGGTTTACCGTCGCTTCGACAGTATTTCAGTCATAAAGCGACGTCCAGCTAATTACAGGTGGAGGAAGATCCCGAATGCACTGAGGCATCAAGGTAGAACAAGCGACCTACCGCAAGCCAGCTGGAAGGCTTCCTCGCATGAAAATCTGAATTATCCTGTCGGGACTCGAACCTGAGTGGTATGGAGCAGAGCAAGTGTTAAAGTCAGCGAATTTACCCTCTCGCCTATGGAGGCCCCATCGGTATTTTACTGATTGAAAACCCACCATAAAAGCGAACAAGGACTTGATTATATATAGACTACAGTTATTTGTATGACAGTCTCTCAATTCCTTCTTAGAAAACAACCATAAACTGTTTCTTTTTGTTTCGCCAAGTATCCTCCGGAACTACATTCTCCTCTAGCCATGATGGATGACCAAGAGGCTAACTGCAACAGAAACCCCGGACAATTTGTGTCTAAATTTGGCATCTCCTCAAAATTTCCCATTGTCATCATAATAATAGAACATACATGTAATTTTCTTGCCAGTTCCAGAATTACGCGAACTTATTGCAATTTCTCTACCAGTTTCCCCTATCGTGTGTACAAAGAGAGGCCTTGGTGCGAACAGAGAAGCTCTTTCTCTCTCTTTAAACATCTGAGACTCTGAAAAGTCAATCAAACAAAGGAAAACTCTTTCAACAGAAGTTTATGATCGATATGCATACAGGCATACAGTCGAACCTGTACTAGCGGTCACCTGTATTCAGCGATCAACCTGCATTTAGCGGTCAGTTTTAATAATGACAAACTAGCATTTTGTTATATTTTAAACTTTAGCGATCATCTTTGTTAAGCGCTCACTTCCTCTTGTTCCTTTGATGACCACTTAAGACAGGTTTGACTTTATATTTTGATCATTGTTTTTATTTTAAAGGAGCAACTGTTGAATTTCAAAGAAGATAACATGAAATGTATCTCAGCAGATAACGAAACAACAGTTGGGGAACTTAAAATAAGGAAGTCGTCCGTTTTTACACAGAACAAACGTCTAACCTGCAGGGTTTATAGCCGCACACACCATGAAATAACATTTAAAGAAACCTGAAGGACCTATGTGCTTCTATATGTCGGTTTACTTTATTTACTTTACATCGATTGTGAAAGAATGTCGTAATCTCAATGACGCAGGCGATGGCATAGGTGGTCTTTCATGTATGAGGGAACCAAAGAAATGTGGAAAAATACAACGTGCTTAGATAGTCTACCATCGAGTTATGTCACGTATCAAACAGAGAATCGAACCCGGAATAAATTGTAAGAAGCAAATTGTGTTACCACAACGCTATCAAGGTACTCTGAAAGTCAGTTTGCCACTTACACTAATATTTATTTACGTATATTACTGATTAACCCCTACAATGCTTTGGGCATTTGTGACTGCCTTTGCGACCATTTAAGACCTATATCAGCCTGCACATATGTTACTATTCAATACATTTTGAGCGATACCCTGTTAAACAACTAATGGTACATTCCAAAATAAGAGAAAGAAAGGAAAAAAAATTAGCGGGGTAGGGTTGGGGGTATAAAACAGAAACACATGATTAAAGCAAACATTTCATTTACCATACGAAACGTCTCCGTTAGAATTCAATTACCGGTATACTCGATAGAATCAAAATGACAGATAAGCGTCTGTTGAAATAAGCTGTATAAAAGGTATGGCGACTTATATTCAACTATCTTTCAAGAATAGCATCACATAAAGGATAAAATAAAACTTGTATATTAAGGCTTGTCCAGTTTATTATTAGCCGGTCTAACCACAACATCTGTTACTTAACCACAAACTGTTTTGTTCAAGTCTTTGCTCCAGTATAATAACCAAGTAACTCGGAATGGACCAAACAAGAGTTTCAGAACAAGAAATAATTTCTGACTTGTTGGAATGTTCCTTCACACTATTTATGTTAAATGTTAACTTTGGAATTAGACAAACGGAGGGATTCTGACATCTGCAAATGCAACATGTCCAAATGTTGTGAGGTACTTCTGAAAGATATGGGGCTGCCAATTCAAATACAAATAACATCAACTACAAAAGTAATGCTTGAAATCTTTAATAAAGCATGTATGCATGCCAGCATTCTTTTTCCGAACTTTATAAATTATTAACTAAGTCGACATAGACAGTTTTCTTCTTGTAATGAAATAAATATTTAAGGTTATAATACTGTTGTTATTTTTTCAACATAATGTATATCTCTTATTTATACACCTCCAAAAGGTTAGATGTGCCTATATATACTTTCTTTCAACAACATTTCTTTTTCATTTCAAAACGCGATACCAATTTTTGACTACGATTGACAAATAAGATTTTATTTTCGCTGAAGGCTGGTCGTAGCATTTTCGCATCAGAGTTAAAACGGTGGTGTTGTTTATCCGTTAACATCCGGGAAATCGATTGCTTAGTAGTAAAATTTAATGGTATTTGTTCTCTTCTAACATAATTCCTTGCCTTTTGCGTAAAATTGTATTAAACCATATTTTCAATTATGAACAGTATCGTAACTTGAACATTTTGTTGGTTAAACACGAATGAGCATCTACTCCCCAAGTTTTTAAGTATTACTTAGAACTAAGCAGTCTTAGTGGAATTTGAGCTTGTTTGCATTTAATCCTATAAAGGAGCATAAAAATCTGATGTAATAAGCTTCCACGTTAACATACCGTACTGTAAACTGTACATCTTTATACATATACAAATATTGCACGTGGCACAGGGAGTATAATCGGATTTTGCAGCACGTGAAATCCACGTCGCTGGCGAACCGTGAATCACTGTCGGCATTTCGGGATTATATCTCGTATTTATTCGCCTTAATGGGTGTAATTATCTGATAGCCGGAATATTACAGAATATTTTCTCGTGACAAGAGCTAGTTCCAAACAAGGTTCATATATAGCAGTCTTTTATCATTTTGCATTATCTTTAACATTATCTTGACACCATCTTGACATTATCTCGCACATTTTCAACCAGTCTCGCCTTTTTCGTTCGATTATTGCTCTGAGATATATATTTGCTACATTTTCTATCTGCACTGAGCTCCCTTCTATGTAGATATTTAACAATCGATAATTATGTAAAAGTTCTAATTTGCATTAACAGATACCTTAACAAGATACTATACTTGGTTGCAAAAGAAAGTTAGCTATAAACTTTTCGATAAATTGTTAATAGTTTGTTTGTATTTACGTACCACCGACAGTATTCCAATCATTTGGAGACGATGTCTACTTGAGACAGATATAGTGCTGTCACATTGTAGTATCACGCCATAGCTATGTGATTTGATACCACACCAAGTAACATTATCCGGACACCGGGCTAACCAGTCCTGGGGGCTATCATTATTTCTGAGCGCCAAGCAAGGGAGCTATAGCTGTATCATTTTTACGACTTTGATGTGTCGCGACCGGGGATCGCACCCATGACCTCCCGATACTGAGGATAATTTAAATGGGTTGATTCTTTGATTTATATCATGTTTGTCTGCAAATTTCTCCCACAATTACCATATTTTTCGAAATAAAATGTAAATTACATTGATCAAATAATACTCTTAGTGTTGTTGTTGTATTGGGGTTTACCGTCGCTGCGATAGCATTTTAATCATATAGCGACGTCCAGCTAATTTCAGGTGGAGGAAGACCCCGAGTACACAGAGGTATCCGGGTAGAACCATCGACCTACCGCAAGCCAGCTGGAAGGCTTCCTTACATGAAAAATCCGAAGTCCCTACCGGGATTCGAACCCACAGCAGTGAGGGGCTGAGAGATTTGTAGTCCACGACTGTAAGCGCTCGGCCACGGCAGCCCCCTAATAATTTTATCTTTAGGACAAACATAACAAATTTCGAAAAGAAATGATACATTTAAATATCAGGCAAGTCTAAGTACATACTTTCTTTTGCAACTGAGTATATGTATAAAATAACACCTGTAGATATTTTACATTCATATAATCCTCCAATAACCATACAGTAAAAAACAACAAAAAACAAAACAAAACAAAAAAAACAACAACAAACAAAACAAAAAACAAAACAACAACAACAAAACAAACAAACAAAAAAACAAAACATAAATCATTGATAATAAATTACAACAGCAAAACATAAGGGTCACAACAAACCGGAGATTTAAAACAAACACGTATGCAGAGGAATCGATTTCAGTCTCAAAATGATATCTTTGAGGATGATTAATTAATGGCCATCCATTAAAATCAATCGTTTCACGTTTTCCAGACCAGCTGCAATAACGCAACCAGGTTATGTTATGAAATATCCCGTTTTTCCCGATGTAAATGGGACTTTGGAAGCCATCAAGCAACAATCATGTGTTAAAATTGAACCAATCCTTTCCTGTAATTGTTAATCAAAATCATTGTATGACATTTTTCTCTATTAATGCTTAATAGGTCTTGTATTATAGTATTTTAAAACAAAAAGCAGGAAACACTAAATCTGCGATAAATTGAGATATGTCACCCATCAATGTCCATCAATGTCACATCAATGTCACAGTCAGTACTGAAACAGGTCATGTAAAACAACGCGAAGTACGCGAAATTGTTAATTATTGCTCCGTTATTGTATTGGTTAATTTTAACTAGATTTCTCCGCATTGTTTGCTGATATATTTTTGCTCCAATTTTTTATATTATGTAATTGTATGAAAATTGCTTTATATTTGTTCCGTTGTTATCATTGTATTATTGTTATAGATGTCTCCGTTGTTATGTAGATGTTGATTAATTGTTGCTCCGTATGACTTGACTATTTGAGTTTACCGTCGCTTCGACAGTATTTCAGTCATATAGCGACGTCCAGCTAATTACAGAAATGCACGAATGCACGGAGGCATCCGGGTAGAACCACCAACCTACCGCAAGCCATTTTTTTTAGATTATGTAGATTGTTTGGAATTGTAGAATTATTTGAATTATGGAGAAAAATAACATTAAAAGGACTATAAATGGAAAGGTGTTGTTTCTAGTTCAATGTGACAAATGGGGCCAAAAGGAAAAATTCAAATTTTGCCACACAAACAGACATATATACTAAAGGGCTTCAAACACACCTCTCCTTGGAGAAATGTCGAACATTTCATTATGTTTTATGTTCATAAAAGGCATGATAAAATGTTATATTCTACGGTGTAGGATATGATTAATTATTCATAAATCTCACCGAAAGAATAAAATATAATTGGTATTTAATGACGATAAGTAAAAATGTTGATTTATGGGCGTAAGCATTTTAAACATAAATATACTATCCATCACTTCGCACTGAGTCAATAAAATATGTATTTATTCCAGCCGACTGACAGACGGGGAAATATTTCTATGGTCACTTGAGCATTGGGGAAATCATATTTAGGATACTCTGAAATAGTACTGGAATACTATTGTTAGTACTTGTATTTTGCTGTTTAGAACAGTGACATTAAGGATATAAACTGTCTTCAAGTTTATTCAGTTCAGAGAACCGTGATCTAGTTGTAACGTACCAAATTGCGGTTCCGTAGGTTGTAGGCTCGAATACCCCCCTTTTGGAGGTGGGGGGGGGGGGGGGGCAAGGATTTTTCAAGACCCTCCCAATTTATGGTCCATCCAAGAACCGCTAGGAATTAGTAAATTAGTATAAGTTGTAAGAATTTATTTCCGAAACGACGTAAAATAAATAATTTTAACTTATTTTCATGTCATAAATGAAATCTGCTTAATTATGGAGACATTTCTTGCCTTATATACCACTGTCGTCTTTTAATATTGACCGAAACAGCACTAGGAGCAACATACGTTGTACCATCAATGTAATGATTCTCAAGTGTCTATATCCTTATAGTCCTTATTCGTCTCCCTCTGATGCACTTCTAAATCATTCTTCATTGCAACCAAATAAATATTTGAACGTTCATTACCTGGCGTTACATTGCATTCACGAATGTTTACTTATTTTTCCAACTCGATTCAGAGGTATATTAACTATAACATTACATTTTCACGATAGCTAGAGCGCACCGACATGCATACAATGCCTTCCCTTGGCGCCTTATTGCATTTCCTTATGATATTTTTGCATGGCATATTTGAAAAAATAAATTCAGTGTGATTGATTATGAAAACATTTAAATGAAGAATATCCAAAGAAAGATCTTATTTTTGGAATCTAAAGATAAAGCAAATATAATGCAACTTTGAAAGAAAAAAAAATGTTTTCTTTGTTTGAACGATTCTCTTTACATTGATTAGGTTCGTGCATGTTATGACGTTTGATAATTTCCATTGCTAAGTAGAACAAGTGTTTTATCTCTGACAAGGTTATAGAAATATTGAGCTACTCCCTTACCATTCAATAACGCCATTCTCTTTCTGTCCTAGAGTCAAATTGTCAAATATCTGACCCCAAATCAAAGATCCCCATTGCATTGAAGTAATGAATAATATCATTAACCCTTTCCCTCATAGAGGAAACCATGAAAAGGCCTATGCGAACAGCATAAAATCAGATCAGTCTGCGAGTCACTCGCAGGCTGATCAGGTTTTATGCTGTTCGCTGCTCCTCAGTGGTCATATGGTCATAATAATCAGTATAAAATTGCAAACCATTACTATAGATGAAGAACAGTTAAATTAGTTTCGATGAAACAGAATTATGAATTTACGTGCTAAAACATTTTTTACTTTATAACCTAATCTAGGATTTTTATGATATTTTATAATGAGTGTGTATTTTTATTCTGTTTGGGATTCGACTTTGTATGTATTCGTTTGCATTATATAATTAAAGAAGATATGAGAAGCTGAGATAAAAGTTCAGATGACTTGTAGGAATTTATTAATGGCGACAGTCTGACTTATAAATATAATAATATAATATGATATAATAATAAATAAAGATATTGCAACCCACATTCATATCACAAGCCACCCATTTTAGGTCATTGAACAACCAAAAAATTGTTGTTTTGACACACACACACACACACACTAAAAACAAACAAGAACAAAACCACCATAACCATCAAGAACAACAACAACAACAAAAAAACACCATGGGAAATCTAAACTAAATTGATACATTGAAAAATACTCATTATCACTTTGACGTCATTAAGAATTTTATTAGAACTACAAAATATTCTTAGTTTGCTTTCGTATAATCAAAATAATATATTTGTATAGCTTCATTTACATAGTTACACATTAAATACATTAACATATTAATTACGAAATGGAGCTGAAAAAAATGTTCTAAGGATAAGACGGAATTTATCGTGATTAGAGACAGTATGCCTTTAATCAGAAACCACGAGTCTTGTGGCAGACACGTTGTTAAGTAACATCAGCTGTAGATGATTTAAGTCAACCTATATTTCTTGAGCCAATATACGACGCATTGATGTATTCCCAAACTATTATTAAATACACACGAATCTCTATTAAAGATGCCAACTTCTCTTGAACAAACAGAGGTGACGTGCAAAGTATATTTGTCCAGCCTTGTGAGATATTAAATTTCTGACCAAATGTGACCTTTCGTAAGAAAAAAAAAGTTAATGACAGATGGATGATAGTTATTCCACGGTAAAAGTACACTGGTGATTTTGATAAAATAGTTTCTTGAACAAAAACGGCAATGTTATGTGTTTAAAAAAAATAAGAATTTGTTAACTATGGAGGCGCCATGGTCCACTGGATGCATACTCGACTGCGGATCCGAGGTTTTGGATTCGAACCCCGTTATAATAACCTTGCTGGCGCAAAGAACTGGTCCAACCCAGAAGCCGTCGAAAAGGATTATTAATAAGTTGTAAGAAGTTTGTTTCCCGATCTACGTAAAGTAAATAAGTTTAAACTTATTTGCAACTTATAAATGAAATCTGAAAACATTTGTTAGGGGCAAGAACTTGTCATAACCTTCCTGGCACAAGGTACTAGTCCAACTCAGGTACCATCGAGAGGGATAAGTATCAATTGTAAGAACTTGTTTCCCGATCAACTTAAATAAATAAGTCTAAATTTAATAAAACGTAAGATTTTTTAAACTAACAGACTCTGAAAAAGACGAAAAGTATGATGACTTTTATGAATTAATTAAAAGATAAACTTGGTTATTGGAGACCTTCGATTTTCCGAATTTTCTCCTGGTCAGTCCCCTGAAATCACAAAGTCCTCACCCACTGAGACATTTAATCACATAATCAACTGGCGCTCTAACTACTTTTACATGCTGTGTTTAATTGAGCATGACTATAATGGAACCATCACTTCCGGAAATCGAACCCAAGAGAACCTGTCTACATACCCAATACATTGAAAAATGTCGATTACATAACATAAAGCCTTAACGAACACACTGACATAGACAAAACTAGACAAGTAAAAAATAGGTCTCACAAAAACAGTCTTGCTGGAATAATACGAAGGAAAATAGCAAGTCAATCCAAGAACATCATAAACATTGCATATTTGTATGCAAGGTTCAGAAATACCTGCATAATTAATTATATCAGATATGAACGATAAAACAGAGGTGCAATGATTCTAAAAATAGATCCCAGTTGTGTATTCTTCAAATTCCTCACATATCCATGTTATATAGATAAGGCAGTATTTTAATTCACAAAACAACAAGCAGTATTTTGTGTTTGCTGTTTTTTATTTTAGCTCTGATGTCTACTGTTTAAAATTTAGATGTATTTTACTGTGTTATGCCAGACTGGAAATATTAAAAATGAACATGTTGATAAAGTATGCCTTTACATATATCTATATCTATATGCCGCGAGCAAGCCATGGTTCCATCCTAAATATTTCTGATATCGGTTAACAAGTCTTGGGAATGCGTAGAAATATAACGGTCATTTGTCGCACGCCAGATTTAAACAGTTTTGACTCTAATCCTTAGCCTATATATACTTTTTTTATATAAAATTCGGGATAGAACCCATGACCTGCCGCTCTGAGAGAGACAACGGTTCTTGTCGCCCATGGTTATTATGTAGTACCAAGTTTCACTGGAATTGCCCAAGTTACTAAAGAATTTGTGCCGATTTTCATGTTTTATAGCATGTGTTACTGGATACATGAACACAAGAACCGCACCCTAGGTAGCTGTTACATTACTGTTTGACTTACTACTGACATATTTCAATGAAAGTCGGTTCCAAAGAGTGGTTATCAATAAAAAACGGCTTCAAATGTTAGTTTGACATAACATTAATCTTTAAAAATGCAACAGTTTACTCTATACGAATGACCACGCAGGAGACCCACCTTTTAAAATGCCTCTCTATCAGGCATTTAGTCACATTCATTTTGAAATTGTGAGTAAAAGTTGAAATGTACCACAAGAGACCAAAATAATCTTGAGGCCAGAATATACATCACGCGATGGGGAAGTCAATGGCCTGCCCCTCCTCGCTACTTACAAAAGAAATAAAGATATAATACGTTTGGTCCATTTTGTAAATAAATTTCGAATACATGCTGTCTCTGTACTAAACTTTTATGATCTATGATTGTTCATTGTTTGAAAATTGAATATTGCACGATATATGTTCTTTAAAAGACAGGAATGAAATGTCGGTTAAACGTAAACCTCTTTAAATTATTGTATAATGTCGGTCAATGACGTTAAGCGTCCACTGGAAATGATTTAGAGCGGGATAATGATTATTTGTTTCAAGTTTCCACCTTTTTAAAAATCAAAAACCACGGAATACAATGATTTTGCTTTGAATAAATGAAAACAAGTTATGATTTCTCCCACCGGGGATATATATCAAATCTGAGGCTCCATAAATCTAAGCTCTTTGATAAACAAAAGAAGACACGTGTTTACAAGATAACTGCTTGACATTTATCTTCATTCTTACATTGCCAAAGAATGTACGTCCATGTTGAGATAGTTGTGGTTCATTTCCAGTCTATGGATTCATTTTTAGATTTTTGTCTCAAGTAAAATCAGGCAAGTATACCGGTGAATAGCCGTCATACGTTGAGTTAACAATTGTTCCGTGTGCGGGTACCTGTTGATATGTTTTTTATCATTTCTGCCATATATTAAATCAGTTGCTACGCCCCTGTCAATAGGTTAATTATTTTTTTGACATTTATTTGTCTACCATATGTGTCGCAAATTTGAATGAATAATCGAAACACTTTATTAACAAAGTAACTTGCTACTTCCCTTGAGTCTAAGATAAAACAGTGACGTCATAGCACTTCCGGTGTCTGGCATCTGCAGCGCCAGTGTATTCTTACAAACCCCTAACAATTATAAGAAAATGAGTTTTATATCAATGCCCAGGCTACTCAAAGGACAATTTAATTGCTTAGGATCCCAGTCTATTCTTCAAATTTCTAATTTTCAAAATCACGCCACAGAATTGTCTGTTTCTCCAATTGTACCCATTGTTATTCTGTGTAGGTTTGAATACCAACCCGCCGTTAAATGATCAATACAGCCGAGAACGATGTCAAACGTACTGATTCAATCAATATATTAGCTCGATTTACATCGTGAGATGTTGATATATAGTTATTAAGGCGTCATTTGCTGTCGTGAATTATGATGCATGATGCGACAACGTAGCTGAGCTGCTGAGGGATTCCATTACAAAACAGCCGATACATCAAACAAAGAATTACTTTCTCTTTCAGAATTTCTTCGCCCTCATCTCTTTTAATACAGAGAGATCTCAATGAAACCTCGATTACATCATATCAATTTTCACGAACTGCATGGAAATTTCATGAGTTTTTATTGATCAAACCATTTGTTAAATCACTTTCGTTGGGTAAAACCAATTTCTTCAGTTAAACATGAGAAAAATAAATCATATAAAATGATATTTCGCTATAATCCACTTTGTTCAACAGCGTTCGTGGCTCTCTTTTAAAGATGCAACAAATTATAATGTTGTTTTTATTTGAAATTCCAAGATTTAAAAAACATCAAATTTAAGCAATGCTTTTATGACATTATGTTTGTTTGGTTCAAAGTCCCATGGCGGTATTTTCAGTAATTTTGGAGTGCTTTGTCTACATTAGACAGTGATTGTGCTGCCTCGCTGCGATATCACGCCATAGACAAACCCCCTAATATACTCTTCAGCCAGCCACATTACAACCAGCCCAATAACTATTCTTCTTTGCCTCACGTTTTGAAATAAGAAATACAAAAAATAAATAAATAAATAAATAAATAAAAAATAAAGTATAAAATATAAAACTGAAAATACTCGCAATATGCATCTCATGTTATGCACAAGAATGTTGATTTGAAAGATCAACTTTCCCAGAATGCTCAGTATAATTTGGATGCAACTGTTTCCGAGATTGCAGTTTTGTCCCTTGATGACGGCATTAAGAATCGAACAATTAAGGGAAAATAGAGGATGGGCGACATTAGGAGTGTTTGTTGCACCCGGTGTGTGTCTGATGCAATATTGATGCGAAAACAGGGCTAGGTATGAAGACTTAGAATAAATCGTTCAACCTGCTATTTTATACTATTTTAGCGACTTTTTTATGTTATAATATACTATTTAAACATCGCTGGAATAATTGATATATTTATAGAGGGTTGTTGTATGATCTAAAGGGGCAACGTTCCGAATTTGAACAGAAGGTACATATGTGTTTGTTTGTTTTCGCTAGTAAATAAACATATAAATGTATCCTGATTAGAGAGAGAGAGACAGAGAGAGAGAGAGAGAGAGAGACAGACAGACAGAGAGACAAAGAGAGAGAGAGAGAGATGTTATTTTCTTTAAACATACGCATCATGAACAAATTAACATGCTCTTATTTTCCAACATTTTATGAGAAAAGTATTGATTGTACAATTGTTTTTCAACACATTAAAGTAATGAGAACACTTTTGCTAAATTTATTTATGATTGTTTTCGAATCTTATAAAAGGTATAAAAGTTAATTAAAATCCCATTACTATTAGATGAATATTATAGATTTAAGTAGAAATCTATGAGCCATTTTTTTCTGTATAAATGCTCATTTTGTACATTAAGTCTTTGTTTCCTGACAAATAAACTCAACAAGTACAGGTCACATTGCACAGGAAAAACGCCTTCTTCGGGGATATCAGTTAAATACCCAAAGACCGCGGATGAAGTGTCAGGTAACACGGTCTTTACCAGTTCTGGGTTAAATATGTTTTGACCTATTCAAAATCTTAAATATTTAGCGGTACGTAGTTTTGGCAAAATAGTTAAAATCATTATAGATGGCTTGCGTTAAATTAAATCACTTACTATGGGGGTTGAATTGAGTCATATATTCCGGACATTTGAGCACGGCGGTGGTGCCAGCCGGAGTCCTCGGCCAACACGTAATATTGTCCCATATCGCGTTACAGTGGCTGCCTGCTGAAAAGGTAAAAAACACAACACGTTTTTATCACCCAAGTACAATGCACCATATCCAGTTTTAAGCAGTGAAAAGTGTAAGTATTTTCTTTAGATCAAGTCAACCATTGATTACCTAAATAACCTTTGTAGTTATTGGCTAACCTTTAAGGCAATTAAGATATATCTCTCAGCACGAAGTTACATGATACACAACATAATAAAACATAACACATGTACGATATAATATTATTTGATATATTGGGTGATATACCAATGTTTATTCTTAGACAAAAATGACAGTAACTTAAGAAGGATAAACAGAAATCTGTGGAAAAAGACTGGTAGAAGGAGACAAATTATACCATGTTTCTAAGAAAAACAGCAATGATGCGCCCAACTAAATGCCAATTTGTCTTTACTTGTTAAATGGTTTTAACATTTCACCGACATTTATACTGTAAAGTTCATTATAAATATATTTGAAAACGAAAAGCATCAAAGTAGCTTTACTAAGGGAGACTGGGAAACAATAGAACATTAGCATATAATTAAGTTTAAAGTAAAATGTGGTATTGTATTTAATGCAAAATGATGAAATACAGTGTTCTATCAATGAGATTAAATCCATATGTCACAGTGTTAGAGTGAAATTGATCTGCCGGAACTACTTTTTCACTTAAAAAGGATATTATATGTGTATGTAGCAACAGTAAGCATAAAATTAAAAGAACAATTGCTTGTTTTAAGTAAATAAGGAATATCATCTTGAGAGCTAAGCACTCGTGAAAATAACCAAATTGTATCACTTATCGATGAGATGTATTCCATTTCCACTCAAACTAAACAAATCTCCCCTGTATATCTCATATTTGGTACTGTACATATTATCAAAAAAATTAATTAGTTATTAGTTATACCAGGCAACTAAAGCCGGAGAGAGAGAGAGAGAGAGAGAGAGAGAGAGAGTGAGAGAGAGAGAGAAAAAGAGAGTGAAAACAAGGTCACTGTATAAAATTTACCTGTTTTTCCAACATTTTGCTCTTCCATTAGTTTAAAACACCGCATTTTGGCGCGGTATTTTGCCATGTTTGCTTGTGTCCCTTTCTTCTAACAACTACCTACAACAACATAAAAATATAATCATGACTATCCAACGAAATAAAAATATTCATATCTAAATCAAATCTGAATTTGAACATGGTACTGTATAAAAAACGTCAATCTGACACATATAAAATAGTGGTTTAAGTTTACAGTAAGCAGCGCATCAAATAAATGAGAAAAATGAACATAACATATAAAGTCAATACACGGTTAATACTCAAACGAATATATAACTCACAATAAGGATACGCTGTAATGAATAAATAGTTACACGCGTTGCATAATACGAACACAAAAACAATATTTATTTACCTGCATCTTAATTTACATAAATCTAATACCATTTTCTATCTTTAAATCTCTTTTTAAAGGCACATCAAAAAGGCCTGGTGGGAAATAGTGTCTCTTATACCACAATATTATCCACTTCATTTATTAGCAACACTACAATTCATTTGTTGCTGCTGTTCAAGTGAGTATAACAAGACAAACTATCGGTGTTTGATAGTCTGGGAAACATTGTAGAACAGACAGTGAAGTTTGAGGATAGGGTGGAACAAAGGATGACGCAAAACAGGGTCGGCAATAAAAATGGCTGGATCAAGTGTTCAAGACGTCCGTTATCATTGTTATGAATTCTATACACCCACGGTGAATATTTTTTTTTCTGTAGAGGGTTAAGTTTGTTCAATAGAAAAATGCAAATTTTGAAAATTGAAGATTTTTTCTTCGTCGCCTTATCTGAGAAAAATTAAGCAATAACGTTACACATTTATTATTGTTGTTTGCATTCGCGCTCAGGCGTATTTGTGCATGGTATTACGGATTTTGACAGAGAACGCCTTTTAGGCCCAGCACCTCTGACTTCGGTTCTCTTGGACTTTTTCTCTCTGGATTGTCCCCCCCCCCCTTAGCACCTCTAGACAGGTGCACTACACACAGAAACAGGTAAGGTACAAGGGGTGCAGATGCGCTACCCTAGCTCGTTTCGAGTAGACCCATGGTTGTTTAACGTGCCCGGTGTATAGCTCCGATACACGCGAAGCCCCTTAACCAATGTCTGAATGAACCAGCGCTAGGCTTCTGGTTAGGTGGGGAACACTGAAAAGTGTCCCAGGAATTTTGAACCCGGACCCCTGGACTAGCATTCCAGTGCGTTACCACTGAGTCACCACTCCGCCTTATTTTTTTAAAATGTCTATATATTCCATGACAAAAGAACGCAGAGAGAGAGAGAGAGAGAGAGGAGATAGATACACAAAGAAACACACATTCAACTGATATAGATGTAAAACAATGCAGTGATCAATCATACTACTGGCAGGACTTTGAGAAAATTGCCTTCGATAAAGGATAGAAAAGAGAAATGCCAATCTTCGTAAAGCAAGACAGAAATAACCAAAAAAACATAGTTTATATACTATTTTGTGAATATATAGAGCTACGGAGTTTAAGCGACAGTGAAAAAATGTTTGGCCAATCATTGACTATCTACCATCCCAGTGTTGCTACTGAATAGCCTGCAATTCAATCTGGATACATCTGTAAACACTAGAAATGCCCACTGACGACATGATTAGAATAACGCACAGCTTCCCGAGAGCATTTGCAACATGACGCAGTGGCCTATATTCACTAAATATTCTCAAATTGCGTTTTAATCTGTCTAATTGATATACATAATTGAAATGAAATAATGTCAATCGCATACATGTACTTCTAAGGCAGATGCCTATTCAATATTTATGACAAAATCGCTGTGCAACGACACGATTTATTTATACTCCATTTCATATTCAAAACTGGAGATGGATTTCTATGTATATCAAACTATTATAGACCATTTCACTCAAAAATAAGACTTAGACCTACGTAAATCAAAGAACACTCCCCGAACGCCTAATTTACATGCTGGTGGAACATTCAACACTTTGTTCAATGGGATATAAACATACGCTTGAGATTTGATATTTGAATCAGTCACTGATTGGTCAGTTTAAATCAGCTGATTAAATGGTCTAGTGTTATTCAAACGCTTTGTTATTTTGTTGCGGTTTTACTGTATGCTCTTGCAATTCAAGCGGTTCTTTCATTGAATCCAGTCTGTATTGTAATGTAATGCCATATCTTTCACGACTGTTCAAAGATTTGATGAGACCGATTTTATGAAAACAGTTAGCCTGGTTCTAAAACCTTTGAAATAATATATTATGGAGGTAAACGCCTTTTTAGAAGTTTTTTCTACATTGTTAAAAAGTCAAAAGCACCCCAAAGTCATCAAAAGCAAAGACATCGCATTATATCAGATGAAAGGTTTAAGCACCCACTCACACTTAAATGAAAAACTAATGGGAAGAATCTTTAATTTCATTTATTTCCAGAAATGATAAGTTAATAATTCTGTTTGAAATGATCTTCATGGTCACAATAGACCATTTCACCGGAGGATTGGTGATATTCGGTATAGTTCGCTGATTTAAATTGACCTATCGGTACTTAGGTGTTGGATATTGCGTAGGTTTACGTCTCATTTCGGAGTAATGATGTATAGAAAGGTGTTGTAAATAACTTTAATATCATGGAGAAGTAACTGATTTCCAGGACTTGAAAACCGACGGACAAATGGACAAACCTAAGCCCACAGTCCACTGTGGTCAGTCTAGTAGAATCATACTTATCTTTTGTGTGCGAAAAAATCATAACAGGACATTACCAGTGAATACATTAATTCATCTTATTATACATATCTAGTGCATTTTGAATAATTATCATTTCATGCTTTTTTCTAGAATGTTTCAATTATTAAATGACAAGAAAAAGATAAAGCTTTTGCTGAGGAATTTCATTATAATTCAAAACACATACGATATAAAGTCTAAAAAACATATTCCCAAAGCTTCATAAATGTATTCTAATTTCTAATACAGTATGAGATTTGATGAGGCATGTCTCAATTTTCTGTTAACAAAGGACAATGACCCCAGCTCCAAAATGTTTCTTACTTTCTTAACAACATGTCAAAATTTGCATTACAGACTGGCCTGGACATGGCTTTTTTATCAATCCAAATTCCAAAGGCAAATAACTCTAGCTATTTCGAAAGAATTGTGCTAAATACTGAACACATCTGTAGTATTGCCCTCATATATATAACATTAAAGTTCATATGAATCTGTTCATGGCTGACGACTTTTCTAAAACGAACTCATTGAAAAACGAACTCAATAACAATATTGTTCTCATAATCATGATATCAAGTCTCATAAAGATTTTTAAATGCTGAGTGGTGTTAGAATTTTGATGAGTAATACTCTAGTGTTATTTTTCTCAAAACCTCAAGTTTTACCGAAAATCGGACCAATCCAAAACACAAAACCAATAATACTAAAACAAACTACACAAGGTATAAAATAACCCCCAAACCATTAAACGTCTATTTACCATTATCAATTATCTCTTTATTAGCATATCAACATCAATAATCATAATCTAAATACTGACTGATATATCTATTATCATGAGATTTTGCTAAAAAACTTTACATTATTTTAATCGGTAATAATGACCAAGCAGTTTAATCCTCCACCTCAAGTGCGGGGATCATTGCTTCAATCTCCAGCCTTGACAGTTTAAAGGGCATATAATGGAACTGATCTATTAACATTGACTTTTACTCATGTATGTAAAAACATGACTTTTGCACGCAGCCCATCGCCTTAAACATCATCATATACAATGACACTCGGAGACAATTTAACATGAACGTATCAAATAAACACAAGTGTAATTGGATGATTTGAACTTCCATTGTCTTCTTATAAGTATATAATATAGAATATTAAAATATGTTACTCAAGTAAAACACCCGTTATTTCCGATTACATGCGATCATAGGCTATGGTACAAAACCCACTCTAAACATCAGCATATGCAAATGACACGAGATGACAATATAAACACGATTGTATCAAATAAACACAAGGCAATACATGTACTGGAAGTCATTGCCATTATATCAGTCTAATCTTTAGAACGATTAAAACGTAAAAATGTTTTGACCTATTACAAATTCAGTTATTTCTAATAGAGAATATTTTTGCTGTATTGTTTCCAAATTTTGATAAACAATGGCTTTACTTGTAGGTATTCGTTTCTTTCATCTGATACATTAGTTGATCAGGACGAAGGTTAAATATCTCAGATAAAACCGAAGAATTCACAAAGCTTTACCATATTTCAGTCATTCTTTAGATGTTTCGAGAATATCGTGCTTGTTTGATGGGTTTATCGTCCCATTGACATTTGTAGACTATGTCCACTTGAGACAGATATAGTAATGCCCAATATCATAATCCTGGCACTTGGCCAGTCCTGGAACTATCATTATATAATGATGGCCAAGCAAAGGATCTCTACCAGTACGCAGTCACCATGATTTGCCATTTAACTCAACAAATCGGGTACCAGTCCGACTCAGTTAATTTCAGTTTCATCATTCATGTTTGCTTCAGACAAAAGAATACTAAACATATGATTCTATGAATTTTCCTTCTACAAAGCACACTCTTATGTCTGAGAGACGTATCTATGGTATGCATAGTGGCGTGAAATTCCATTTAAACAAAGCTACGGTCTCGCTCTGAACTTAGGTTGAAATTTGTTAAAAGCCAAAGTTAAATTCGCAGGATTATCAGAGCATTCGGTCTGTTGCCAACATTTCTATCTTCTCACGAATGACCCCATCCAATAATAGGTGGTAAAATATGTTGAAAGTCTTTATCGAACGAGGGCATCGACGTATCAACCATCGTGAGCAGTATAAAGCAAAACCAGCAGTGGAATGTCCTTGGGTCAATTAAATTTTATTCTGATATGAACCAATATCTTAAATAAAAGAAGATATATGCGATACTAAGATAATCTTGCAATAAGTCCTTCAATATCTGCGAAACGGCAGTCAACAAATAACAACAACTAAAGGTCCCCTTTATATCATGTAGAACTTGGCAGCAGCATTATACACTGAAGCAGGTCTTGATTTAGACCTAGATATACATCATCATTTCTACAGTTTTAGCATTGAAATCTGAGAATTTATTTGCGTGTTCGCGATATGTGATCAATTTGTTGCTAACGTATGATTAACAATTATACAATGGAATCACTGGTAAAATAAGGTTTGTAATTCACACTTATTCTGCTGGGATTCAATGGGTTCCTTTTTATAATATTTCTTGAAAGACTATTCTCTAACTGACGACTATATATAATGAAACCTTCAAAGTTCTAAGAAACCCAAACAAAACAATTATCTTCGGAAACATATTTAATTTAACCTCCTCGAAACTATCGTATCTATTGTATTACAAATGTATTTTGATCCCTTAGAAGAAGCACTGAAAAAGAAATGATGTTTTTCGCTAATAAGTTTGTTGAAAACACCATAGTTTAACTGCTTCAATCTATGACTTGAAACTCAGGTATGCGCTTAGTATTCAATAAATGCAATTGATTTAAAATGAGCTAATGTTTAAAATGTATTCTATGCATTAATAGAGTGTTGATTCCGAAAAAAAGATTCATTTTGTTGACTGACAACAACAACTGAGAAAGTATTTTAAATTGTGTTATATAGTACATAATGTTTGAAAGACAATGTATTAATTCAAACATGGAACTTTCAATGTTTTAGACTGCTCGTTGAAATGTACGCCATTAATTAATTGTTCACTAAAAAAATTAAAGAAAAGACAACAACTCTGACACAAACTACAAAAAAATAATTAATTCGTTGAATTAAAGTAAGATAAATCAAAATAAATATGAACAAAGACGATTCTTTTAAAAAACAGTCAACAAATATCCTGATCTACTTTTGTGTACCTATCATAGAATATTCTTAATTCTTGAAAGAAAAGCATATTCTTATAGAAAAGGATTAATTGCTCACGCCAAGGGTCAAGGTTATACTATATTACATGAACTCTGTGTATGTTATATTACTATATTACATGAACTCTGTGTATGTTATATCACGCCAAGGGTCAAGGTTATACTATATTACATGAACTCTGTGTACTAAACTACTAAATATATCTTGAATTTGAAATATTTGACAATGTATAACAGGAAAGCTTTTCACTTCCTTTGAAATTAGATTTTAGTCATGTTATCGCGTATATCACAGATCTGGATTACTTCTTTTTATGAATTATAAACAATACCAACAAGACTAAAGAACATCACATTATTAAGACGGTTATTTAGACCACATGATCAACACTATAGATATATATGCAAACTTTTACCAAAAGAGGCATTGTAAGAAAAGTGTGATAACATCTTGTGTTAAAACATTGTAGGTATGACAATTTCTAAGACAAAAAGGGTGATACAAATATAATAAGAGAGAGAGAGAGAGAGAGAGAGAGAGAGAGATGAATGAAGAGCATCGTTTTAAAACACATCTATTAAAACAGAGGAAAAGTACTGAATAATAGATTATATGTGCTGGTAATACACTGTAGCTATTTCTGTTAAGAAAAGATAAAAAAATTGGATCAATCAGAATACATTTTTTAAACTTAATGTGAAAGATAAACAACTTTGTATTTTGAGACAAAAGTGACGGAAGCATCTTGAAAAACATCTTTCTAAAACCTCCAATTTTAGAAGAATGTAAATATTTAGTCTTTCTTGCAACTCCCCTTTACTAAAAAGCTTTCTAAAGGATATGCCGATAACAAGAACCTTAGCACCGCCCTGGGCTATAAAGTAATTTTAGAACCATTTTGTCTTCGAAATAATCATGGGAAATTTTTCCGACATTTTAAGTGAATAAATACTTGGAAAGAAAGAGGCAACATAACCAATTACATTATCCTGATGTTGTTTTAGTGCTTGAAAAATGGGAAATGAATTTGAATCCAACGAAGCCATTCCTGTCAATGGTTAAATGATTTTAACACAGTAGATTTCAAATAAGGACTAAAAGAAATGAGCTGTATCCAAATCTGATAATTATAATAATGGTATATTTCTCAAATAAATTATGTACTTATGCATAACATAACACAGAACAGATAAAGATATACTGAAGTTCTGTTTAGCTTGTTAACTTTCGCAAAGACATATTAAACAGAGATAGGAAACTCAAGTAAAAACCAGTGGAAAACATTGTCTATGCATACAACAGGTCATTGAATATTGCAAACGGCAGCAAAAAAAAAGTATGGAAAAACCAGAGGAAAATGTAACCATATTATAAAAAATAATCCTTTCTCTGCTGCAAGGATTTTTTTTCAGTTTAACTTTTAAATTATGATTTTAAATTTAAAAGCATATTATACATAGTTATCATTATGTACTTTTCTGTTTTACATGAAACATTTTTATTGTTTGACCTATTTAATACATAAGGTATCATTTTGATAGTATTGTAATATTCTCTTATAGGATACAGTTTACTTTCACATATCTTTAATAGAAAAGGAGATATTTGAAAACGTGACTTTACGAGAATTGGACGATTTGTTACGTGATTTTATGAGATTTAGACTAGTTTCCAATCCTTGTTTGATAGGTCTTAGACTTTCGTAGTATTTCCAGATTCTTCTTTTCTGTCTATGACTTGTTTTACATGAATTGTGACTTAAAACATCTGATTTACATGACTTGCGAAAACGTGTATAATAAAGAAGTACCTCTTTTATCAATCCACACAAAAGCTTTTTGTCAGTTCATCGAAAACCAGAGGTAGCAATTGCCAAATACTATAAGAAACAGTGATTTTAACAGAAATACAAATTCTTGCAGGAATGAAATGAGGACAATATACTCAGTTGGAAAGTCGTATCTTCTAATAACCCTCTTGAAATGCATAGACGGAAGTGCGAAAAGAATGGAACACACCTTGATAACAAAAAAGATTTGAATCACGTTCAATTGTATGACTAAGCCCACACAGACACGGATATAGCGTGAAAGTACGTGTATGTGGAATTTTATATTTCACCCAACGCCACAAGTTAGATTTTTCATTTCATTTTCCATATCACCATATTGGTATGCATGATATGAAACCACAGGATCCTAATATCATAGATAACTTCTGTTAAGGTAATCCATCCATCATTAAACTGTGATCATGGTCCATAAAATGATCATGGGAATTTTATAGTAAATACAAACCTTTATTGACTTTGAGCAAAATGACCATAACTCTAAGTCAGTTTATGCTTGCATCTGCACTGAAATCTTTTTAAGCATTTGAAGGACCATGATTACATTTAATTATATGATGGAGCACCTTAAAACATGTCCGGGATTTTGATAGGATATGGACCTGTGATTATTCCAGGGTATTATTGCGATGTATTTGTTTTAAGTATCATGAAGATAAAACATGTCAGAGGAGTGGAAAATCGTGCATAAGCATTTCATAATGATTCATTCTTAGATATGAGTAGATAACTTATAGGTATAGGAATGGCAGAACTGAATTATCAACAACAATAAACATATTTCCGTCTAGATGTACTGTATTCAGCTTTTACAAAGATGTGAAATTCATGATTTATACGAAATATGAATGACTAAGAATAAAACATGAAAAGACATATGTGACATATATGACAATAATTTGGCGAGCGAGCACTCCAAAATATATGCAAATGCAAAATTACAACGGGCATACTTGTTATCAGCTCTTTCGTTATGAGATTTTCCCCTAAACCTGATTTAGGCTATTTTCTGTTTATATCACCAACTTTACTTGTATTACTCGTAACCGGAATTATTCAATGCAATTGATAAAATTGCAGGACGTGCGTATTTTGCGAGTAATGCCAGTGCCATTCGAAAAATGTTGAAGGGCATTAAGAGTAACCCCTATTTCTGCGTGCTTCCATGGATTTTTCAATAACAGAAACACATTTACAATCATATGTGATTAATAAGTAATGAAACCAAAGTGTAAGTCTTTATTCTAACAGTTTCTTTTAAAATTACTCTGAGATAACACCCTCAAAATGAGCCCGTTTACACCCGAAATAGGGCAAAAAAGTTTGTTCATAAATAAGCTAATCTAATTTTATTTTTCGATCGTGATGTAGCAACCGTCAGATTTAACCAGCCAGAAATTACGCCACGGCTTTACCATCTTATTCAAATGATATGACTACCCGATTGTTCTTTTAATATTACATTATCGGTCTCATAGAAGTTACTTTTTTCTAATATAATTTCGAGTACATGTATCTGTTGTTTTGCTTTTGTGATGTTTACCCGATAACGACCTGTAATTAGAAAGGTGAAATGGTATACAAAACAGTTGTTTTATCTACCCCGCGAAAAAGCACGCACCAACATCACGACTGCGTAATGCATGATGGGTAAAGGTGAAAGCTGCATTTGAAAAATAACAATACACCTGTTTCGAGATAATATAGGAATAACTACTCTTTTCTTTAACCGCATTTCTGTATTTGTTGAGAGTTACGTATTTTGTTTTAGTATACTTAATTCTTGATTTTGAAAAACGATGCTAATTTTCCGTGACGTCAAACTACAAACATAATTGCTTTAAGCGAGTTTGTGAATACAGAATAATAGTTGTAATTAATTCATTGTGTGTATTAATTTATTGTGTGAAGCCATTTATAATTAAATTTTTGCTTTTCTTCCTAGCTCCTTAAGTGACAAACTTAAATTTTCGTGTGCTTAACGAAAATATCATTTTATTTCGAAACATTTTGTTAAATGAATTATTTCATCGTTAAAAACAAATCATCATAAGGAATAATTCGTTATTATATATTGATTTCTGTTTCCTATATTTTTAACAAATTACTGTTTTGTACTGAGAGAGAAAAACTGAAATAAGAACAAAAAGTTATGACATGTCACCTTATGGGCTCTGTATTTTTGTTAATTCTAACACAAATCATTTATCAAAATTCAGTCACTATTTTAATATCTGCAGATTATATATTTACTGTCTACAGTCGACCTAAAAGTAAAATCAATCAAATATAGATTAGATAAAAATTTGTTAACTATGGTACGATATTGTCATACCTGATACGAAAAGTGCATATAATTTGCATCCTTTTTTTATTTGTCTATCTCGTAAGGACTTTTAGAAGCACAATTACCATTTAGAAAGATACATAAATAAGAAAATGCCGTAACTTTCGGTAATTTAATTTAAAATCTCCGCGGGGGGCATCGTTAATATAAACTCTACGTTGTCGTTTATATTAACTTAAATTTAATATCGTCGTAAATAAACTTAGTTGTCGTTATATTACTAATATTAACTTGACTTGTCGTAAATATTAACTTGACTTTGTCGTAAATATTAACTTGACGTTGTCGTAAATATTAACTTGACGTTGTCGTAAATATTAACTTGAAACTTGACGTTGTCGTAAATATTAACTTGACTTGTCGTAAATATTAACTTGTCGTAAATATTAACTTGACGTTGTCGTAAATATTAACTTGACGTTGTCGTAAATATTAACTTGACGTTGTCGTAAATATTAACTTGACGTTGTCGTAAATATTAACTTGAAGTTGTCGTAAATATTAACTTGAAGTTGTCGTAAATATTAACTTGAAGTTGTCGTAAATATTAACTTGACGTTGTCGTAAATATTAACTTGACGTTGTCGTAAATATTAACTTGAAGTTGTCGTAAATATTAACTTGACGTTGTCGTAAATATTAACTTGAAGTTGTCGTAAATATTAACTTGAAGTTGTCGTAAATATTAACTTGTCGTAAATATTAACTTGAAGTTGTCGTAAATATTAACTTGAAGTTGTCGTAAATATTAACTTGAAGTTGTCGTAAATATTAACTTGACGTTGTCGTAAATATTAACTTGACGTTGTCGTAAATATTAACTTGAAGTTGTCGTAAATATTAACTTGAAGTTGTCGTAAATATTAACTTGAAGTTGTCGTAAATATTAACTTGAACGTTGTCGTAAATATTAACTTGAAGTTGTCGTTAACAATATCCACATCAAATAATTACTACCCCTCACTCGACTCCACAATTTTCACATTTGAGTGGGTTTAATTATTCAAAATATCGTGTTAAGCTTATCAGTCATATTGAATATTAGGGGAAAAATTACCTAAAGCAGAAGCAGAGAAAAAGTTTAAGTTATTTTGTCATAAAAGCTCGCCTGCCGTTCGCATTTAATAATTTGCTAATGGATACTAAATTTCTTTAGCAGGCAGATCCCCCTGGTCTAGATGTATTAATGTTATAACTTCAGCGGCACACTCCGCACAGTCAAACTTAATTTCTTTGATTGCACAACCAGGTTCATGTTTGGTTATTTTTATTCACAGAAATCAGCCCCAATATGTATTTTGATTAACACTTTTTGAATTAATTGATTACTCATATCATTTCACTGATTGCATTTTTTTTGGATAAATATTGCATTCTTTGATGTCATATATTCCTATATAATCCTATATAATCAACCAGAACTACATATTTCCAGTTTGATATCGACCATTATAAACTAAATATTAAAGGGCGAAATATATATCACATATTGATTTAAAAGTGTACTGAAGTTCCAACTGCTGTTCCAACTTTTCTTTTTTTCATTTTCTTAAAATACTCAACGTGATTTTAACAAAAGAGACAAAATATGTTCTTTAAATCAATAACAGCAAGGACAATAAAATAAAAAAAGAAAATACTATAGTTTTTATAAGCATTCTTTACATTGTTTATTGTACTCTGATTTTTTCTGTTGCTATTATTTTAGTAGTTAATATTTCATAGAATATAAAACTTGAAGCAGCTCGTTCTCAGATGGCCGTTGACTAAGATTTTTATTTTTAACTGTATGTGTGTGTTACGTCTTTCAATACCCAACTTCAGATGCAATTTCACCCAAAGCAACTATCCGTGATTGTAAAAAAATGGATGGTTTCCCGATCACAGACAATACCGTCACTGACGTATTGAAACAACATTTAGACTGATTAAACCTATAATTAGATTCATTCACTTTTTTGCGCATGCGCTAACTTACGAAATCGCTATCATGTTGCGGAACGTGCACTTCGGGAATGTCTTTTTCTAAACATAACCGATTCCGTCGAAGTTGCGTTTACGAAAATAGCGTTCAAGTCTGCAATGTGACCTACACATTCCGATTTAATTTGGCATATAAATTTTTTATTTAAATTTCTACAGATCATCTATTAACGAGCTGCTTTAAGGTAATCCATCCAGCACTAAATTATAAACATGGTTGTTCAAATGCTTAAAAATCCTTCAGTGTAGATGGAAGCTTTCATTGACTTGAAGGCTATTTTGCTCAAAGTCTATAAAGGCTTGCATTCCAACTAGGTATACCGTGATCACAATTTAACGATGAATGATGAAGGCATTACCTTAAACTATATTGAAAAAATGTAGCGTATCTGACATATAATATGACATGTAATACTCGGCATGCTGGTTGAAATGATTAAAAGCCCATGCTAAAATCGCAAGGTTATCAAAGCATTCGGTTTGTTGCCAGTATTTCTCACGAAAGAGGAGGTAAATTATGGTGAAAGCCGTTATCGAACGAGGACATTACCTATCGACCATCGTGAGCAGTATATAAGAAAACCAGCAGTGAAAGTTTCTTTGGGTCACTTAAGTGTTATACTAAATTACTGATATGATCCAATATCTTAATAAAGGAAGATATGCGATACTGATTAAACATTGCAATGAATACTTCAAACGCTGTGAAATGGCAGTCATTGAATGACAACAACTACAAGGCCGCACTATATCATGCAGTGCCTGGCAGCTGTATTATACACAGTAGCAGGTCTGGATTTAGACCATGATATAAAACTTTAGTGCTACGGTTTTAGCTTTGAATTCTCAGGCAATTTAATGCTCAACAAATAGACAATGGAATCACTGATATAATAAGGTTTGTATTTCACACTGATTCTGATGGGATTCTATGGATTCCATTTATACTATTTTTGAAGGAATATTCTCTAACTGACGACTGCATATAGTTCTAAGAAACCCAAATAAAACAATTATTTTCAGAAGACCCATTTAACGCGTAACAACCTTATTTATTATCTTCTAAATGTGTTTGATCATGTAGAAGACTCACCGAAAATGTTGGTTTTATTCCCATTCAAATAATTTCACCGAATAATAACTATAACATCATAGTCTAACTGCCCGTATGACTTGAAACTCATGTATTCACTTCTCATTCACTAAATGCAATAGATTACCATAAACTGGTGTTGATCAACTGTGTATTAAAATATTTTCCGTTTAGTAAACGAGTGTGGGTTCCAAAAGAAAGTTGCATTCTATTGACCGAACAAGAACAACTTAGAAAGTATTTTTAATCGAGTTATACGGGCCACATTGTTTAAAGGAAATGTATTGATTCAAACATGGAATTTTCAATTTTGTAGATTGCTCGTTGAATTGTACGCCATATATTAAACTGTTCAATAAATACGTCAAAAAGTAACGACAAACTCAGACATAAACTACAAATGTAATGAATATGACATATATAAATCATGTAATTCCTTGTATAACAAAGAAGTGTCTGTTCTATTAATCCATACGACAATTCTGTTCTGTTCACCGAAATCCAACCAATTACTACAAGAAACTATGTTATATTAACAGAAAAACAAATTCATGCAGGATTGTATGAAAACAATATACATATACTCAGATGGAAAGTCGTATCTTCTTATCCCCTCTTGAAATACGTGGACGGAAGTGCGAATAATGCGGAACCTTTATCTTGATAACAGTTAAGATATGAATATCGCCCAATTGTGTAATTTATGAAGCACACACCGAAACGGATGTAGCTTAAAAGTATGTGGAATTCTATATATTACTAGGAAACCTTGAGTAAGATTTACTTTCATTTCAATTTTCATACCACCATTGCTTGGAAGTATGCATGATTCAGACCCTCAAGATGCCAATATCATAATTATCCGCTGTTAAGGTAATCCATCCAGCATTAAATTGTGATCATAGTCTAACAAATGATCATGGGAGTTTTATAGTAAATGCAAACCTTGATTGACTTTGAGCAAAAGAACCTACAACTCCAAGTCAGTTTTAAGCAATTGAAGGATCATGATTATATTTAGATTTTACGATGAATCACCTTAAAACATGTCCGGGTCCTTGATAAGATTTGAGCATGTGATTACCCCAGGGTAGTAATGCAGTATATGTGTTTTTAAGTACCATGAATATAAAATATGTCAGGGGAATTAAACACGTCAAAGTAATTAACAGGATATCGTGCATTCGCACTTCATAATGATTCAATCTTAAACATAAATAGATAACTTCTATGCACAGGAATGGCAAATCTCAAGGATGTACCAGATGTACTTTTAAAGATGTATTTAGCTTTTACCAAGATGCGAGATTTTATGTTTTATACGAATTATGAATGGATGAGAATAAAATATGTGAAGACATGGTAATAATTTGGCGATTACATTGCTGCAGCGAGCACTCCAAAATATATGCAAATGCATTATTACAACGGGTACCCTGCAATCAGCTCATGAATTTCTAATATTTTTTTTCTTCAAACCCGATTTGGAATATTTTCTGTTCATCATCCATCCTACTTTTATTATTCTCTTGATATTATTTTAGGAATATTAAACTTAGAGCAGCTCTTCCACAGATGGCCATTGACTAAGATTTTCATTTTTTACTATATGTATGTATTACGTCTAACAATATCCATCTACAGACGAAATATCTTCCAATGCTACGATCCGTGATCGAAAAACATGGTGATTCCCGATCACAGGCAATACCGTCACAGACAAACTAAATCTAACTGATGAAACCTATCACTTTTCCCGCAAGTGCTAACTTCATAGTATGACAAAATCGCTACCCTGAACTGGAGAAGACATGTTGCGGAACGTGTCCTTTGGAATGTCGTATTCTAAAATCAACTAATTTCGCAGAATTTGCGTTAACGAAAATAGTGTTTTACTGTGTAATGTGACATACACTTTCCGCATTTATTTGCCAGGAGAGTAAAAATGTCATTTTTAATTTTCTACCGATCATTTGCGAACGAGCTGCTTTAAGGTAATCTATCCATCATGGAAACTTCAGTGCAGATAAAAGCAGATGAAGGCTATTCAGCTCAAAGTCTTTTAGATGCTTGCATTTGAAACATAAAATTCCCACGATATCTTGATGGACCATGATCACACTTTACTGATAATGAATAAATTACCTTAAACTACATGTTTATTGAATGTTGTAGCATCTCAAACATGTAATATTCGGCATGCTGTTATGTCTTCTAGGTTGCAATGGTTAAAAGCCTATGCTAAATCCATAAGGGTTTCAAAGCATTCGGTTTGTTGCCAGTATTTCTAACTTCTCACGAACGACCGCATCCGAGAATTAGAGGTTACATATGTTGAAATCCTTTACTGAACGAGGGCATCTAATGCTATCTTATTATAACACTTAAGACAATAGAATCATTGTTATAATAATGTTTATAATTCACACTTATTCTGCTGGGATTGAATGTGTTCTCTTCATACTACTTTTAGATAGAAAATTCTCTAGCTGACTACTAGGTATAATAAAGTCTTCTTCTTAGAACAAACCAATCATCTTTAGGAAACACATTTAATTGTATTCCCGTGTAACAATCATATCTATTGTCTTTAAAATGTGTTTGATACTTTAGAAGAATCACGAAAAAGAAAAGTTGGTGTTATTCCCATTCAAATAAGTTCACCGAATAACACCATAGTCTAACTGGGCGTATAACTTTAAACTCATGTATTCACTACTCATTCAACAAATTCAATTGATTAACATGAGCTCGCGTTGATCACATGTTTAAAATGGTTTCTGTGTAGTAATAGAGTGTAACTTCCGAAAAGGAAAGTTGCATTCTATTGACTGACCAAGAACAATTGAGAACGTATTCTAAATCAAGTTGTTTGAAGGAAGTTTATTGATTCAAAAATGGAACCCTGAATAGTGTACACTGCTCGTTGAAATGCAGCTATAAATCTTATTGTTCAATACTAGTAAGTACGTCAAAAGTTATTGACAAACTTAGACACAAACTACAAATGCAAGGAAGATGATATACATATAATTCATATGATTTGTGGAATGAAATAGATATAAATAATTTTATTAAACAATCATAGTAAACAGATGTCATGAATTGCTGCTCATATCTACTTTTGTTACCTATCATCAAACATTTATATATAATTCAGGCAAGAGGGTCATATTCTTATAGAAAAGGATTAGTTGTTCATGTTAAGGGTCAAGGGTCTACTACATAACTTGTACTCAGTTTTAACCCTTTCCCTCATATAGACACATTTTGACGCACTCAGTAGGTACCACATACAGCCTGGTCTGCAGAAAACCAGTTAAACCTTACCAAATTTAATTACAAAATCCTTATTTCCAGACCACTGAGGAGCAGCGAACAACATAAAACCTGATCAGCCTACGAGTTACTCGCAGGTTGATCTGGTTTTATGCTGTTCGCATAGGTCTTTTCATGGTGTCCTCTATGAGGGAAAGGGTTAAGCAACTAAATATATCTAATATATCAAATATTACACTATGTATAAGAGAAAAACGTTTTACTTCATTTCAAATCAGACTTAGTCATATTACTGTGTATATCACAGGTCTAGAATACTTCTTCTTCTTTTCTTCTTCTACATATGACTATAATAGAATATAGATTTAAAGACACCTCAATAGTCGAAAGACATCATATGGTGTCTAAACGATCATATAAAATACAATACAATAATGATTCCCGCACAGCAGGAGAGTGTAAACAAGTTAAATATGTTACGAATGTAAAAAAAAAGTTTGTTATATACAACAATTTATTTAATAAAGCGAATAAAGTATCAACAGAAGACAGAAACGGTACTGAAAAGCTCTAACATAGTTGTAACATTAAAGTAATTGTTCTGATTAGACTCAAATCTACACAGTCAATAAAAATATGTTTAATAGTATACGGT